>CM021103.1:92520463-92542867 GCA_007115665.2 Sequoiadendron giganteum | reverse complement strand
TCTCTCTCACTCACTCACTCCTATGTCTCTTCCATCTACCCTTAGCCCTATACCCTTAAAACATCTACGCTCTACCCTCTATCTCTCTCCCACTCCCTCCCTCCCTCTCTCTCTCAAGACTCTCCCTCCTACCCCCTCTCCCTCTCTTATGTCTCTCTCTCACTTACTCCATATCTCTCTCTCCACTCTACCCTTAACCCTAAACCAAAACCTTCTACCCTCCCTCCCTCTATCTCTCTCCCACTCCCTCCATCTATCTCTCTCTCTCTCTCAACCCTCTCCCTCTCTCAAGTATCTCTCTCTTAGTCACTTTCTTTGTCTCTCCCCTCTACCTGAAAGAGGGAGAGGGGTTAGGAGGGAGATACTTGAGAGAGAGAGGGAGGGAGTGGGAGAGAGATAGAGGGAGGCATGGTTAAGGGTAGAGGGTAGAGGGTTTAAGGGTTTAAGGTTTAAGGGTTTAGGGTTTAGGCTTAAGGGTAGAGGAGAGAGAGATAGAGGGAGTGACTGAGAAAGAGACCTAAGAGAGGCATTGGGGGAGAGGGGGTAGGAGGGAGAGGTTTGAGAGAGAGAGAGGAATGGAGGTTGTTGGAGAGAGATAGAGGGAGGGAGGGTTAAGGGTATAGGGTAGAGGGTTTAGGGTTTAAGGGTTAAGGGTTTAGGATTTAGGGTTAAGGGTAGAGGGTAAAAGGGTTTAATGGTTTAGGTTTTAAGGGTTAAGGGTAGATGGGAGAAAGATAGAGGGAGTGAGTGGTTTATCTCACTCACTCACTCACTCACTCCCTCTCTCTCTCTCCCTCTATCTCTCTCCACTATACCCTTAACCCTAAACCCTTAACCTTTAACCCTTAATACCCTAAACACTTAAAAAATATACCCTCTACCCTCTATCTCTCTCCAAATCCCTTCCCCTCTCTCTCAAGTCTCTCCCTCCTACCCCCTCTCCCTCTCTCAAGTCTCTCTCTCTCACTCACTCCATCTATCTATCTCCCATCCATCCTTAACCCTTAACCATTAAACCCTCTACCCTCTACCCTTTACCTTCTATCTATCTCCAATTCCCTCCCTCCCTCTCTCTCTCTCTCAAGTCTCTCCCTCCTACTTCCTCTCCCTCTTTTAGGTTTCTCTCTCACTCATTCACTCCTTCTATCTCTCTCCCCTCTACCCTTAGCCCTTAAACCCTTAAGAACTCTACCCTCTACTTCTCTTTATCTCCTACCACCTCTATCTACCTAGACCTCTCTTCTTTTTCTCACCTCTCTCTCCACCCCTACCTCTCACTCTATCTCTACTTTCATATCTACTTCTCTCTACCTATTTTTCCCTCTATACCTATTTCTCTCTCCCTCCTTGCCTCCTCTCTCTCAATATCTCTACCTTCTTTCCCTCTCTACTTCTCTCTCTCTCTATCTCAACTCTCTCTACCTACATATATATCATTCCCTCAGTCTCTCTCTCCCTCTCTCTCTCTCTCTCCTACCCTCGCTCCCTTTCTCAAGTCTCTCTAGCTCTCTCCCCTCTACCCTCTATCTCTCTCCCACTGACTCTCTCTCTTTCTCTCTCTATCTCACGTCTCTCCCTATCTCAAGTATCTCTCTCTCTCTCACTCACTCACTCACCCCTATATCTCTCCACTCTACCCTTAGCCCTCTACCCTTAAACCCTTAAACCCTCTACCCTCTATCTCTCTCCTGCTCGTTCCCTCTCTCTCTCAAGACTTTCCCTCCTATCCCCTCTCCCTCTCTCAAGTCTCTCTCTCTCACTCACTCCATCTATCTCTCTCCCCTCTACCCTTAACCCTTAATCCTTTATCCTTAACCCTTAAAACCTAAACCATTAAACCCTTTTACCCTCTACCCTTAACCCTAAACCCTAAACCCTTAACCCTTAACCCTTAAACACTAAACCCTCTACCCTATACCCTTAACCCTCCCTCCCTCTATCTCTCTCTCTAATTCAAAAAATTCATTAAAAATTTCATAAAAAAACTCTAAGGTTTTCCCATTTAAATTTAATATTTTCCATCAAAATATTAATTTTTTATTCATTTATACCCTATACTTTCCTTTACTATCATTCAAAAAGGCTAAAAAATGAATTATATCCTATACCGCTGCCCTAAACCCTTTAAATTTTTCTCCCTACCGCTTTACCGTGGATAGCCTTCAAACAATTCGTGGTTGTGCGGTAGAGGGTCAGCCTGGCGGTCATCAAACAACAACTGCTATACCACGAGCAGTAAAATCTATACCCGCGGTAATGCGGTAAACTTTGTATGCCGCTGTGAAGTCCTTTTTATTTCTACTTCCTTACGAAGGTCAAACTTATGTCTCCTCGTAGTAACATGGTACCTTGACCTTGACTGCTTTGGTGTCATTTATAACCTTACCACGCTACCATGGTTACCATTTTCACAGGTTGCGGTATAGCAGTAACCGCTTACTAACCGCTACATTTCCATTGCTAGCCCGCTAACCATTCACCATCTCTGCTTCCACTGCAATCACCACGGTCACCGGCTTGACCGCCAGTGGTATCGTGGTGGCCCTTCACTAACTGTTACCTCGCCAATGACTCACCATCACCGTGCCACCATGGTCTATGTTTAGACCATGTGCGGTGGCATGGTAAACATTTTGTGCTTGATCATTAGCCGCTACCCTCACCATCATTGATTGCTTCCCTGTTTACCGCATTACCGTGGGTATAGATTTTACTGCATGTGGTATAGCGGTGGTTGTTTGATGACTGTTAGGCTGACCCTCTACCGCACAACTGTGGACTATTTGAAGGCTATCTGCAGTAAACCAGTAGGGAGAAAAATTTAAAGGGTTTAGGGCAGCGGTATAGGATATAAGTAAGTTTTTAGCCTTTTTGAACAGTGGTAAAGGAATTTGAATGATTTTGGATGGGAAAAATATTTTTTTATGGAAAAGATAGTAAAATATTCAATTCAAATAGGTAAAATACCTTAGGATTTTCATAAAATTTTGGGTTCTAACAGGGTTAAGGGGAGAGGGGAGAGAGATAGAGGGAGTGAGTGAGTGAGTGAGAGAGAAAGAGAGAGACATAAGAGAGGGAGAGGGGGTAGGAGGGAGAGTCTTGAGAGAGAGAGAGGGATGGAGTGGGAGAGAGATAGAGGGTAGAGGGTTAAGGGTAGATGGTTAAGGGTTGAGGGTAGAGGGTTTAAGGGTTTAAGGGTTAAGGGTAGAGGGATAAGGGGAGAGGGGAGAGACATAGAAGGAGTGAGTGAGTGAGAGAGACTTGAGAGAGGGAGAGGGGGTAGGAGGGAGAGAATTGAGAGAGAGAGGGAGAGGGAGTGGGAGAGAGATAGAGGGTAGAGGGTAGAAGGTTTTAAGTGTTTAGGGTTTAGGGTTAAGGGTAGAGAGAGAGAGGGAAAGAAGGTAGAGATATTGAGAGAGAGGAGGCAAGGAGGAAGAGAGAAATAGGTATAGAGGGACAAATAGGTAGAGAGAAGTAGATATGAAAGCAGAGATAGAGGGAGAGGTAGGGATGGAGAGAGAGGTGAGAAAAAAAAAGAGAGTCTAGGTAGATAGAGGTGGGAGGAGATAAAGAGAAGTAGGAGAGAGGGAAGAAGAGGTAGGGAGGGAGAGATAGGTGAGATAGAGAGAGGAGGGAGGGAGGGATATTTAAGGAGAGAGAGGTGAGATAGAGAGAAATAAAGTAAAGAGGGGAGGGGGAGAGAGAGGTGATAAAGATAAGTAGAGGCGTAATGAGGAAGGTAGATAGATTGAGAGAGGGAAAGAGAGAGGGAGAGAAAAAGAGGTATATAGGGGTAGACTAGATAGAGATGTAGAGTAAATTTTGGTGGAAGAGAGAGAGGAGGGAGGGATAGGTAAAGATAGATAGTTGAGGTAGATAGAAGGAGAGAGATATAGGTAGAGAGAAGGGAAAAAGAGATAGAAAGAGGGGGAGGGAGAGAGGAGAGCTAGAAAGAGGGGGAGGGAGGTAGAGATAGAGAGAGTGGAGAGGGAGGAGAGAGATAGAGAGAGGTGATAGAGAGAATTAGAGAGGGAAAGAAGGTGGAGATATTGAGAGAGAGGATGCAAGGAGGGAGAGAGAAATAGGTATAGAGGTACAACTAGGTAGAGAGAAGTATATATGAAAGGAGAGATATAGGGAGAGGTAGGGATGGAGAGAGAGGTGAGACAAAACTAGAGAGAGGTCTAGGTGGAGAGATGTGTGATGGAGCTGAAAAATAGAGAGACAAGGAGGAACGTGGAGAGATTGAGAGGGAAGGAGGGGGGAGAGAGAAATATGTATAGAGAGATAGGTTAGATATCGAGAAGTGGAGAGAAAAGGTGGGTGAAAGGAAGAGAGAGGGAGAGAGAGGGGGGGAGAAAGAGAGGTGAGATAGAGAGAAGTATAAAGGGAAGGAGAGAGGGGGATATAGAGAAAATTAGAGGGGGAGGGAGTGAAGGATTGAGAAGTGAGATAGAGAGAACTAGAGAGGGAATCTTAGGTCTCTCACTCACTCACTCACTCCCTCTCTCTCTCTCTATCTCCCTCTCTCTCTCTCCACTATACCCTTAACCTAAACCCTTAATCATTAACCCTTAAACCTTAAACCCTGGAAAACTCTACCCTCTACCCTCTATCTCTCTCCAACTCCCTTCCCCTCTCTCTCTCTCAAGTCTCTCCTTCCTACCCCCTCTCCCTCTCTCAAGTCTCTCTCTCTCACTCACTCTCTCTATCTATCTCCCATCCATCCTTAACCCTTAACCATTAAACCCTCTACCCTCTACCCTTTACCCTCTATCTATCTCCAATTCCCTCCCTCTCTCTCTCTCTCTCTCAAGTCTCTCCCTCTTTTAGGTCTCTCTCTCACTCATTCACTCCTTTTATCTCTCTCCCCTCTACCCTTAACCCTCTACCCTCTACCCTCTCCCCTCTACCCTCTACCCTCTACCCTTTACCATTAACTCTTAACCCTCTACCCTCTATTGCTTTTCCACTCCCTCCCTCTCTCTCTCTCTCACGGATTAAGATTGTAGAGGGGTTGAGGTATTAGGGTTTGAGGGTTGAGGTATTAAGAGGGTATGGGGGTTCCAACATGTTCGGGTGGGTATTTTTACACTAGGCACGGTCCTCTCTTGCAACCAAACATGAGGAATCGCTTTGAGCTACATTCAACCGAATCGATCCCTTAAGGGTCCAAAGCGCAAAATGGCTGCAAACTTCAAAATGAGATTACTCGGACTCTGTCATGCTTAGAAACTTCTCATCTAACCAACAAGATCACATTGTGCCCCTCTACAATAACCTCTCTCAATTTTTTCTATCTCAGAGGCATTTTCCTGTGCTAGCGAATTTTCACTCGAGGAAAAAGTTGTCAAATGCAAATAGTTTAAAGTTGCAAAGTGGTGCAACATTCATTGTGTAGCTCGTGTGACCAAATGAACTATTCCAACACATCCAGGTGGGTATTTTTATGCTAGAAATGGTCATATCTCACACTCAAACATGCGGAATTGCTCTGAGCTACGTTCAACCGGATCGATCCCTTAAGGGTCCAAAGCGCAAAATGGCTGCAAACTTCAGCATGCCATTACTCGGAAACCATGATGCTTAGAAACTTCTCGTCTAAACCTATGGGATCATGTTGCACCCCTCTACAATAACCTCTCTCGATTTTCTCTATCTTGTAGGCATTTTCCTATGCTGGCGAATTTTCACTCGGGGAAAAAGTTGTCAAATGCAAGTAGTTGAAAGTTGCAAAGTGGTGTAACTTTCGTTCTATAGCTCATGTGACCAAACGAACTGTTCCAACATGTCTAGGTGGGTATGTTTACGCTAGGCATGGTCCTCTCTCACACCCAAACACGCGGAATCGCTTTGAGCTACATTCAACCGGATCGATCCCTTAAGGATCCAAAGCACAAAATGGCTGCAAACTTCAGCATGCCATTACTCGGACACTGCGATGCTTAGAAACTTCTTGTCTAAAACAATGGGATCATGTTGGGCCCTTCTACAATAACCTCTCTCATTTTTTGCTATCTCAGAGGCATATTCCTGTGCTGGCGAATTTTCACTCGGGGAAAAAGTTGTCAAATGCAAGTAGTTGAAAGTTGCAAAGTGGTGCAAATTTCGGTCTGCAGCTCATGTGACCAAACGAATTATTCCAACACATATGGGTGGGTACATTTACACTAGGTACAGTCCTCTCTCGCACCCAAACACACGAAATTGCTCCTAGCTACATTCAACCGGATCAATCCCTTAAGGGTCCAAAGAGCAAAATGGATGTGAACTTCAGCATGCCATTACTCGAACATGTTGTCTTGGAGAAATCAAGTGAATTTGAAGAGAAATTGATCAAAATTTTAGTAAACAAGTTGTTAGTTTAATTTGATCTTCTCCTGATTCTGTTTGGGATTGAAATCCCTTGAAGAAATGATGGTGTTGAGGAGTTAGATAAATTGATATTAAATTGCAAAATTTAAGACAAAGGGAGATGGATATTAAGTCTTATACTGAGGAGTTTTATAAATTGAGTTTAAGATCTGGTCATCATGAGAATGAAGATGAAAATATTGCTAGATATATTGGTGGTTTAAGGTTAAACATACAAGATGGATTGGTTTTGGCTAATCCTAGAACTGTAGAGGACTGTTATCAAATGGCAATCAGGGTGGAGGAGAAAATGAAGAGAAGGCAAGACAAAGCAGCAAGAGGAAGAGGCAACACTTCTAGAGGAACAAGATTAAATCCTAATTTCAAGGAAAACAATGAGACTCAAGGAGATGACAAGAAGGACCAAGATCAATCTGATTCCAGAGGTGGATGGAGAGGTTCAAGGGGCAGATTTAGTGGAGGAAGAGGCTCCTACCAGTTCTCAGGAAGATGCTACACTTGTAACTAGCCTGGACATCCAGCCTTCAAGTGCCCTGAAAAGAAAGGCTCAAGTTCCTATGGTGGAGAGAGGAGGAATCAACTAGTGCATGAGGATGAAGAAAGTGTGACCTCACCTGTGGTGAACCTTACATCTGAAGTTGGAGAGAGTTTGATGATTAGGAGAACATTGCTCAAGGCACCAATCTCTGAAGAATCCCCACAAAGGAAATCACTCTTCAGAATCAATTGCAAGGTACAAGGTAAAGTATGTAGGATGGTAGTGGATTCAAGTTCAACTGAAAACATGGTTTCTTGTGAAATGATGAATAAACTAAATTTGAAAAGAATCCCTCATGGCTTACCTTACAAAGTATCTTGGTTAAGTGATGGTAAATCTTTGTTACTAAATGAGCAAGCTATTGTAGATTTCCAGATTGGTGAGTATAGGGATAGTTTTATTTGTGACATTCTTCAAATGGACTATTGTCACATACTCCCTGGAAGACCATGGCAGTATGATAGGTGTGCCATGCATGATGGGAAAGAATATAAGTATACCATAAGGAAAGATAGCCATACGTTTGTTTTGACTCCACTTCTAGAGGATGCGAAAGGGAAAGCCAAATTAATCATGTGTGGGAACAAGGAGCCTATAAGTGTTGTGAGGGAAATCAAAAAATTTGGTTTTGGGAGCCATTATAGGTCTGGTAATATAGGGGCAGTGGATATAAGTACCGATGTAGCAACAAAGGAGGTAATGACACCAGGTTTGTGTGAAAGTATTATGGTGGGCACCATAGAATGTCCTATTCTCGTAGATGTGAGAGTAAAGAAAGAAAGCTTTGTAACTACAGAGATAGATAACACTGATAAAATAGTGAAGAAGCATGCTGGCAGTGTGTTGGGATTGATGAGAGAGTTACAAGGACAACTTCTTGTTAAATAGGTAAAATGTTGAGTTTTGGAGATTTCAATGAACCTGACTTGGAGATTGTTTTCAAATTGCCATTGTATGAATGTTGAGAGTCTTTGTAGGGCCTTGGTGGAGATTTGTTGTTATTTTGCAAGATTAAAGGTTTGAAAACCTTGAGGGTGAGTTGATGCCTATTGGGCTGAATCATTATGAAGAAGAGTTCTTTGACTGAGAATTGACATTTCCATTGTTGTGAGTCTTCTCCACCCTGGCTCTGCATCAAAGCACAACTAAATTTATCATTTCAAAGCAAATTTTTTGATGCATTTTTCAAGCAGTTCACTGCCTTGTCTATGATATTGCTTACTATTATTCTTTTAATATATTTTTTTGAAGCATCCATAGCTTGTTCAAAATCACTTTTTTTAGGATTTTAGCCATAGCAGCAAGGTAGTGAGTTGTTTGAGAAGATGCTTTGGTAGATATGTATGAAAAATGTGGTAGCATAGACAAGGCAGTGAATTGTTTGAAAAAATGCCTAAAAGAAAATAGTCTCATGGTGATTATTGTCATTGCATTCCATCACCATGAGACCATAATTATTTGAGGCATTTTTTCAAATAGTTCACTACCTTTTCTATGCTATTGCTTACTATTATGCTTTGATATATTTTTTCCAAGCATCCATAGCTTGTTTGAAAGAACCTATTTTAGGCTTTTAGCCATAGCAGCAAGGCAGTGAACTGTTTGATGAAATGCTTTGGTAGATATGTATGAAAAATTTCATACCATAGACAAGGCAGCGAACTGTTTCAAAAGATGCCTCAAAGAAATGTGTTCTCATGGTGATGGAATGCCATGACAGTCCATCACCATAGGCATTCATCATGGCATTCCATCACCATGAGACCATATTTATTTGAGGCATATTTTCAAACAATTCTCTGCCTTGACTATGGCTTGTCATGGCATTCCATCACCATGAGACCACTTTTCTTTGAGGAATTTTTTCAAAAAGTTCAATGGCTTGTCTATGCTATTGCTTACTATTATGCTTTGATAGATTTTTTCCAAGCATCCATAGCTTGTTCAAAAGCATCTATTTTAGGCTTTTAGCCATACAAAGAAGGCAATGAACTATTTGATAAAATGCTTTGGTAGACATATATGAAAAATTTCATACCATAGACAAGGGAATGAACTATTTGAAAAAATGCTTCAAAGAAATGTGGTCTCATGGAATGCCATAACAAGCTAAATCAATTGGTAGCTGCTCCTAGTTATTAGTTATGCAATGTCAAGTAATTGCATAACTACTTAGGTTGACTTTGTAAAAAGCTATATTGTAATTAAAATTTTGTCATCTATCAGCATCTAGTTATTCATTATGCAATGTGAAGTGATGCTTTGAGTTTAAAAGATGTGCAATGCATGAATATAAGCTACAAAAATCTATTTTCTACAAAGGATGGTTATGGTGGTTGATTGGCTCAAGGGGTAGTTGGAAGGTGGTATCAAGATATATTGCTATAATACCCCAAGTTGAGGGTTGAATTTTTTTAGTTTCTAATAAGAAAATATACTTTTGAAAACGTTGATCACTGGTTTTCTTTGTTTTCCTAAATTTTCTTTGCCTTGCACAGTTCCATACAAGTCTATCATGACTTGAGGCTTTGGATAATTGATTGCATATGTGTTTACTCTCTTTGCATCTGTTCTGAAGGTTTAAATCCACCGTTGGTGTGTGTGGGATCAACAAACTTGGTTACTGCTTTGTTTTATGTGTTAGGGGTTTTGAGGGAAACACCATGACACATTAGCCAATCCACCTAATTTTTTGACCCTGTGGCTCAGTGGATTGGCTTGTACCATGACTAGTTTGGTGTTTGAATACTTTGGAGGTTGAGAGAATGAATAAACTCATTGGGGTGTGAATTTCTGATGTTGTTCAAGGGTGTTTCCACCATGAAAGTGAGGAACTCAAGTAGTGGATCTGAGAAATACTGAAAGGAATGGGATTGTGAGTGTCTTTTAAGTTAGGTAAGAGGTATTGTGGGGTGTTTGGACCTTTGGAAGGATTGGGGGAAATTAGGCTTGGACCGGGTTTTGAGTTTGCTACAGGAGCACCTACACTACTTCATCATTTATTTTTTATTTGAATACATCAATAGGGAAATGTTAGTGTCTTTAGGTTTATTTTGTCTAATAAGCTTTGAGAGATCAAGCATAATGCAAATAAAGGGTGTTTTGTGTCTTAGAAGTCAATTAGAAATCATATAAGTTGTAAAATGTTGACAAAGCAACTTTAACACAAACAAATGTAATTAAGTGACCAAATAATCCCAAGGTTGGTTATAGGCATTGGGGAGAAGATGGTTGTTGGAAAATTCTTTAAAAATCCTTACCAAGGCTCAAATGAGAGAGTGGAAGAAGATTTGTAACAATTTTACACAATAAACACCACGGTTTTGAGCAATTTTCTAGAAAAATATTGTTTTCTTGATCTTTTTGAGTGTTGTATGGGCACATACAAGTTCTTCATGGTCTAATAATTTCAGAGGAAGTTCCTATATGGTTTTTAATTCATTTATTTTTTATTTGGTGTCTTAACTCTTTGTTTGTAGAGAGAACCAACACAAATAGTGACTGTCTCAGTGTTGCTGAATCAAGGGTTTGAGGGGATATTTTTGATGTAACAATCAATCCACCTATTGTTTGCTACTATATCTCAGTGGATTGATTAAAAAAATGGTTATAATAAGTGTTTCAACTCATTTTGGAATAAGGAGTCATAATTATGTGGCATTTTTGTGACTGTTCTAAGACTGAATAGGGGTTTTCCAACATGGAAGTGAGAAACCAAAGAGAGGTTTTTAAGAATTAATTCCTGTAAGGTTTATGTGAGGGTTTGATGAGGTTGTGCAGAATTTTTTTGAGGATTTTGGGGCTTTGGAAGTGTTGAGAGAGGTCTGGAGTTGTATGTTTCTTTAAAACCCTTGATTTTGTGAAGGTTTAGGAGGGTTTCTTGGGATAGTGAGTTAGAGGCTCTGTAAACACAAACTAATGACAAAATTTGAGGTTTGGCACCATGACCTAAGAATTTCCCAAGGCATTTGGGTAGATACCTAAAGCTGGAATGATGGTCCCTTTGGAAAAAAGGGCTAATTGTGAAGCCAAAATTGAAGTATGTGTGCTGAAAGTCTATGTCGGTCCAAAAGAGTAACCACTGATTCTTTGGTATGTTGTGTAGCCCTGAAAATGGTATCTCAATCCATCTTGTAATTGTCTAGTGTTTTGGAAAGGTTGGGAGAAATCTGGCTAAAACTATGTTTTGAGTACTACAAGAATAACCAGTCACAAATGTGAGTTTTGGAAACCTTCATGAATCTGACTTAGGGATTGTTCTCAATTGATTCAATTGTCATTGTATGAATGTTGATTGTCTTTGTAGCCTTGGTGGAGTCTTTTTATTCATTTGCAAGGTTGAGGAATTGAGACCCTTGAGGGTGGGTTGATGCCTATTAGGTTGAATCATTATGAAGAAGAGTTCTTGATTGAGATTTGACATTTCCATTGTTGTGAGTCTTCTGCACCTTGGCTCTACATCAGAGTGCTACAAGGGTGGATTGTTGGGTAAGGTGTTTAATGATGAGTTTGGTTTGATGGGGCTTTGAGGTTGTGTAGATTGCTCAAAAATAGGTTGTATTAATCTTGTTAGGAGCCCCTTGAAGGCAGGTTGTTAGACTAATTGGGTTTGAGCCTCCTTGCCTCTGCATCGGTGAGGCACAAGTAATTGAAGCATTCCAAAGGATACAAACCACCGCGAATGGATCTTATTTATACAATATGCTTTAGATCTAGGGCTTATTGAACATTTGAAAGTAATTAATTAAGCATTAAATGTAAAAAAAATTCATGCCTAAAAAATTCAAGCATAGAACTTACATGATACGCATGATAACATCACTCAAGAATGGCAATAGAAAAATAAGATTTTCTTAATCAAAAATCTGAAAGGCTATACAATGATATATATTGATAAAAGTATATAAATATATCCAAAAAAACCATATAGGCTTAGTACAAAGGAGCCATATGGACATAAAATATTATGTATATATATCAATAGTACAATACATATGTTCCAAAATGCCACATAGGCATACAACAAACAACACTAATACATAGTCATTTCCCTCTAGGGGAAGGAAATAGATCTCGTGTTGCCTTCGAAATTCGACTGGATGGAGTGATTGTTGCTTCTCTTGTCTTTCGAACACACATGCTACTCCTCCTCTCTTCACTTTGGATCTTCAATTGATACAATTAAAAGTAGATATGTTAAAACATAGAACTTGAATTGTGGAATGGAATATAAAAAAATATATAATCACTTACCGCATATATATAGTCATCATGCACATTTACAGCATCACCACATCCATGATTTGGAGTGACAATCACTTGTAGCAACCATGAAGATAGAAAATAAACTACATAAAATTACTATGAAAATTTTCTATAATAGACCATAAAAGAGAAAATATAATGTCAAATCGACTAATCTATTCCATACCTCTCTCAATGGATAAGAACTGGCTATTGTTGCAGCCACTCCATGGTCCATCGTGCCACCAACATCAGCAGGGCTATCTCTTATCAACATCTGCAAATGAAACAATATCTCAGGTATCATGTTGATATAGGAGAACATAATGTGACACGATTAAGGAATACTTGAATGCAATGTTTGTGTTTCTCATCAATTTTTTAGATTTGTATATATGCAAAATTATGAAAACTAGCTAACATAGATTTACAACACCATTAATGAATAAAGGCTACCTCAGTGTACGTTGTTTGAGGATATGAATCATGACGTGTGGAGGAAGAAGGTACACCAGGAAACTGTTTGAAATTCGAAGCATGTTATGAGACAAACATTCAAATATAACATTCAACTGTTCAAATGCAATAATAATATCTTTAATACTAGTTGCATACCTGTGGACTCATCGTCAAGAATGTATAAGGTTCTGTAGGAATAGAGCATTCCTCAGGAACAATGCGACCCTGAAATTTCATCATATCAAAATTCTACTAATTTAGTTATTCTTAAATTTCAAAATATATTTTAATAAACAACATTAAAATAACTTGCTAAATTTTACCTAAGTGTCAATGTCGAATGTATCATTCAGAATATCATCTGTGAAATCCATCGCCTCTACAACTGACGTAATCTATGTAGCAGCATCATGAGGACCTTGATAATCATACGTGTAAATAGTAGCACAAGAGCCACAATGGTGGGGTGGAGCTTGGGGCCTACACATCTCCTCCACACCAGGCTCTACTAGAGGACTCACACACTATAAAATGGTCTGGGTGAGTGAGCCAATCGAGTTAATCGTGTCCACCTCTATATTGTCCTTAATAATGGACGGAACAATGACATGCTCCACCATGGGTCTGCCCAAGGCTCTCAATGCCAATTGTGGATTATGTTGTGGAGCAGGTATATTGTGTGTGCAGCCCCCACCCCTACCCTGAAAGTCTAAGATGTCAAAATAGTTTTGCATTTTATTGAGGACAAACTCACAATAGAGTTTCCTCAAAAAGTATTGCGGTACCTCATGGTTATTGCATGGAGGTTGGTCAAATACCATCCACCACCACTCCCAAAATTTGATTCTAATTAAATCGTGATGGCACCAATGGATGGGGAACCTCCTGCATGCATGGGACAAAGGTTCATTAGTTTTTGGGTCTTTAAATAGGGCACACAACTCGGCTTTGCTAATTTTTAGTTTTTTGACATCTGCATATGACAAACCATTAGCATAAAATTGCCTCATCTCATCTCTCTTAGTTGACCAAAAATTCATTTGCTCGCTCATTTCCCCTACATGAGTTAAAATTGACTTCAATGATTCAGCAATCCCTCTTCTATAAGAGTGGGTTTCCGCATGCTTGGTTAATCTTGCAATTAATTGTTGAAGGTCTCTTTTATTTTTTTCAATTTGATTTTGAATATTTTCTTGTGTTCCTTGAGGATGCCTATGAAATGATGGAGGGGTTTCGAGTTGTTCTTGTATAGGAGGATCTTCATGAGGGGGTGATTGTGCATTCTCAATGTTTTGAAATGGAGATTCATTCCCTGAGAATTAGAACAAAGTTTTATTATAAAAATCTATTTAGCATTGTTTTCCAAATCAAATTCAAAATAAATAGAATAGAAATACACACCTCTTTGCAATCTTCGACATCTTTGACGTGTTGGCAGCATCCTCATGGAAAATGGCAAGCTAAGGATGCAAAGAATGAAATATTTTTGGCAAGCGTGAGTTGCAGACCTCAATTCCTCCTCCTCAAGCCGCGGGTTGAAAAAAAAATGAGGGTTCCAAACCCATTTTTTGTTTTTATGTGTAGAAACACATTTGGTGTGCGCCAAAGGCCTTGTTTCGGGCTTTTTTGAATCATTTTTCAATTTGGCACGTAAATTGTGTCACAGATTGGTGCACTTACCCTCATTTCAAATGTTGAAACTTTGACAACACAGCATAATAGATTTGTACATTGGCAAGAGGAACAAAGATAATTTTAATCGATGGGTTATCATATGATGAGGTGAAGGCACTTGATATTGAGAAACTTCAATTAGCCCAATTATTCATCAATCAAAGAATACGACAACTTGTTAATGTACGAAAACCAAAATTGTCAATTAAATGGTGCACCCATAGAGGCATATTAGATAATTTTTGGAGACGTTGGTGGATGGTTTTTGATAAACCACCCAACAATAATCTTGATGTCCCCCAGTATTTTCATTGAAAATTATATGTTTAGTTTGTGCTAGGGAAACATGTCAATTACTTTGACATGAGAGATTTCTAGGGTGTTGGTAGAGGGATGCCACAAGATAGACCTAGAGCACGTTGAATCACCCCAGTTCATCCTACTCCACCTATTGCTGCCCCAACTCCACTACCCTACCCTGAGATTATTGTAGATGAAAGGATTTTGAGCATTTATGTGCTACATTCATTGAGTGATCATTTGGTCATGCATAGCCATCATGATGGTGCTACACCTGATATATCCCAGCATGATGGTGGTGCACCTATTGCATCAGCTCCCACTGGTATACCATCCTATTTGGGACATATTTTTGTGCCTCATCATTGAATGATGTGCAACAATTTATTTTTGGGTCCTCTCCAATGGTCCACTATGACTTACATAGACACATATGACTATGAGGTTCATGATATGTTAGATGTAGGAGTTGATAGAGCATGGAGTGGATGATTTGCAAGAGATACGTTGACTACCAGGGACAATATCAGAGGATTGATAAGACTTAAAGTAATTTCATAGTGTGTTTTATGTAAAATATTTCATATTTTATGAGAGATATGTATACTAATATACGTTTATGTGTTGGAATATTTAACATTTGTTGACGGAGGAGTAGATGTCGCAAGTGTAGGAGGCTACGCATATTGTCATTTCATTTTCCCTAGAGAATCAGTAGACGGTATTATTTAAATTTTTATTTTAGATGTTATTTTTTGAAATCTATTATGTTTAAATACATGCACTACATATCTTGATAGTCTAATGTAATCTTGTCTTTTTATGCAGCAACCTAGTTCTTATACAACCTTCTTGTCTGGGTCTGACCCATTGGATGAAGTTGGACAACAGGTATATTTTTTATTCTTGACATTATAATTATATGTTCATGTGCATTTATATTCGTGTTATTTTTTATATAGGAAACTATCTTAGCTAATTCATCCATTATGCACCCATCTAGTGTCATAGCATCACAGTAGCTATGTGTTTATTTTATATTGCAGATATTTGTGTTTAGATAGGATTAGATATGCATTTAGTAGATATGATTATTTGTCAACAATTATATGTTAATTTGTATTATTTTTATTTTATCTATTATGGGTAAGTGTAGAAAGATGGGTCCAAAAAAGGGGGATTAAGTGGCCACTTTTTTTCTAAAATCAAGAAATATTGACCTTCGACATGAAATTTAGGATAGTTACACTCAAAATTTTGAGATGGAACAAAAATAAGGATCGAAGTGCTCTGACTCTACTTTCTAAACTACTAATTTATTTTGAAAATGGTTGAGATTAAGGGGTTCAAAAGAGGGACGTACACAAATTGGTGTTGTTTTTGTTAGAAAAACATAACATAACAACTCTTGTACGACCCTCGTACGGTGAAATTTTTTTAGTATTTTTAAAATCGCAACGGTTAGAAGTTAGCTAACAATATGTAGTTGATGCATGATTTTTTTGATAATTTTTTAATGAATATTTGATTTTTTACTAATTTTCGAAGTAGACACTTCCTAACAAAAATAATTTTGGCCATGCTACCCCTACAAATTTTGGAAACTAATTGAATTTTTTTAAAAAACATTGTAGAATGTAGTCTAGTTTCTGAAAATGTAATTTATTTGAAATTTCGATGAATGGTTAATTTATAACAAAGAAAACACCAAACATTGATTTTTGCCAAAAATGAGACATACAAACCAAATAAATTATGGATGAAAGGCTTAACATTGTCAAAAAGTGAAAAATTACATCATTGGATAGATAAGAGAGAACCTAACATTACCCATATGTTCAATTTGTTTGATATTGAACCACGTGCAATCATGATGGTGAGCATAAACCCAATTATGTGAAATATTGTAGATTTTGCAAAAACACGTCTCTGGTCGTTGAGAATTCCCTCTAAGTCTTTGGGTTGGTATTCCAAGGAAAATACCAAACCCAAGTCTTGGGGATTCCCAAAGAAAGATATAACACGTGTACGTTATAACGCGCTCATGTTATGTTGCAGTTTTGACTTTTTTTTGAATTTGTGAGGAACATTTCTAACAAGACATAATGAGAGCATGGTATAGCATTTTCACATTATGTCATGCTTTATGTTAAATGCTACTCTATTGAATGTATGCTTATATATTTTTATGTACATGTATGCTTGTATGTCATGTATGTATGTATGCATGCATGTATGTATTAATGCATGTATATTGTATGTATGCCTATATGTATGTAAGAGTGTATCTACACATGTACATGTATGCTTGTATGTACGTAGGATTGTATGTACATATGTATTGTGCTTGTATGTATGTAAGAATGTATGTATTTATGTATGTCTTTAGAGGGAGGGACAATTTTAAGAGAGAGAGAGAGAGATCTAGAGTTGTCTAGGTAGGGTGGGAGGGGGAGAGGGAGGGGGAGAGGGAGAGCAAGAGGGAGCGAGAGAGAGAGAGAGAGAGAGAGAGAGAGAGAGAGAGGGGGGGGAAGTGAGAGTTTAATAGAGAGGGAATGGGAGAGAGAGACTTAGCTAGGTAGGGTGGGAGGGATAGAGAGAGGGGGAGAGAGAGAGCAGTGGGAGAGAGAGAATTGAGAGAGAGAGGGGGGAGAGAGAGAGATGGAGAGAAAGAGATAGTTATGCATCTAGGGTGTCAAATGGAGAGACTTGAGAGTGTGAGGGGGGTGAGAGGGAGAGACTTGAGAGATAGGTAGTGAGAGGGAGTTGGAGAGAGAGGGAGTTTGAGTCAGAGACTTGAGAGAGAGAGAGGGTGTGGGAGGGAGTTAATTGAGAGAGGGAGAGAAAGAGGGGGTGGAGTGAGAGGGACTTATCTAGGTAGGGTGGGATGGATAGATAGAGAGAGGAGAGACAAAGATTTACCTGGGTAGGTTTCCAGAGGGAGAGACCTAAGAGAGAGGAAGAGAGAGGGAGTGGGAGAGACAGGGAGGGGGGAAGAGAGAGAGAGGGAATGAGAGAGGGTGGTAGGGATTTATTGAAGGAGAGGTACATAGAAAGAGGGGGAGGGTAGATAGAGACAATTAGAGAGGGTAGGAGAGAAGGAGGGAGGGATAGGTGAGATGTATAGATAGAGAGGAAATGATAGGGATTAAGGGTATAGAGTTGAGGGATTAGGGCGGAGGACCTATAGGGTTAATGGTTTCTAGGGTATTTGGGTTTAAGGGTTGAGGATTGAGGGGTTAGGGTCGATGGTAGAGGGTATAGGGTAGAAGGTTTAAGGGTTTAAGGTTAAAGTGTTTAGGGTTCAGGGTTTAGGGTTGAAGGGTTAGGGTTGATGGTAGAGGGTATAGGGTAGAAGGTTTAAGGGTTTAAGGTTAAAGGGTTTAGGGTTCAGGGTTTAGGTTTTAGGGTAGATGGTTTAGGCTATAGGTTTGAGGGTGTATGGTAGAGGGTAGAGGGTATCCGGGTAGAGAGTTTAGGGTTTGAGGGTTGAGGATTAAGGGATTAAGGGATTAAGGGTTGAGAATTGAGGGTTGACGGTTTAATGTATAGGGTAGAGGGTAGAGGGTAGAAGGTTTAAGGGTGGAGGGATGATGGTTTAAGGTTGAGGATAGAGGGTTGAGCATATAGGGTTAGTGGATTAGGGTTGAGGGTATAGGGGTTGAGAGATTAGGGTTTAAGGGTTGAGGGATTAAGGGTCAAGAGGATTGAGGGATTAGGGTAAAGAGTTTACTAAGTGGGTCTAAGGGTTTAAGCTTTGAGGGATTAGGGTTGAGGGTTGAGGGTTGAGGGTAAAGGGTAGAGGGTAGAGGTTTAAGGGTTTACGGTTTAAGGGTTGAGGGTATAGGGTTTAGGTTTTACTATTTAAGGATTTATAGGGA
The DNA here is from genome assembly GCA_007115665.2 of Sequoiadendron giganteum. Lineage (NCBI taxonomy): Eukaryota > Viridiplantae > Streptophyta > Pinopsida > Cupressales > Cupressaceae > Sequoiadendron > Sequoiadendron giganteum. Next base: position 92,524,396 of record CM021103.1, on the reverse strand, counting down.
AGAGTGTAGAGGGAAGAGGGTTTAAGGGTTGATGGTTTAAGGTTGAGCATAGAGGATTGAGAGTATAGAGTTGAGCGATTAGGTTTGAGGGTCCAATGTATAGGGTAGAGGGTACAAGGGTTGAGGGATTAGGGTTTAAGGGTTGAGGGATTAATGGTCAAGAGGGTTGAGGGATTAGGGTAGATATTTTACTAAGTGGGGTTAAGGGTTGAGGAATTAGGGTTGAGGGTAGAGGGTAGAGGATTGAGGGTAGAGGGTAGAGAGTTTAAAGTTTTACGGTTTAATGGTTGAGGGTTTAAGGTTGAGGGTAGAGGATTGAGGGTATAGGGTTGGGGAATTAGGATTGAGGTTCCAATGTATATGGTAGATGGTATAGAGATTGAGGGTTGAGGGTTGAGGGATTAGAGTAGAGAGTTTACTAAGTGGATTTGAGGGTTAAAGGGTTGAGGGATTAGGGTTGAGGGTAGAGGGCATTGGGTTGAGGGTAGAGGGTAGATGGTTTAAGGGTTGAGGGTTGATGGTTTAAGGTTGAGAATAGAGGGTTGAGGGTCCAATGTATAGGGTAGATGGTATAGGGTTTGAGGGATTAGGGTTTAAGGGTTGAGGTTTTAAGGTTTAAGAAGGTTGAGGGATTAGGGTAGAGATTTTACTAAGTGGGGTTAAGGGTTTAAGGGTTGAGGAATTAGGGTTGAGGGTAGAGGGTAGAGGATTGAGGGTAAAGGGTAGAGGGTTTAAGGGTTGAGGGTTTAAGGTTGAGGGTAGAGGATTAAGGGTATAGGGTTGGGGGATTAGGGTTGAGATTCCAATGTATAGGGTAGAGGGTATAGGAGTTGAGAGATTAGGGTTTAAGGGTTGAGGGATTAAGGGTCAAGAGGGTTGAGGTACTAGGGTAGAGAGTTTACAAAGTGGGTTTAATGGTTTAACGATTGAGGGATTAGGGTTGAGGGTAGAGGATTGAGGGTAGAGGGTAGAGGTTTTAAGGGTTTAGGGTTTAAGGGTTGAGGGTATAGGGTTTAGGGTTTAGGGTTGAGTGTTTAAGAGTTTGTAGGGTATAGGATATAGGGTATATGGTTTAAGGGTTGAGAGTTTAAGGTTGAGGGTAGAGGATTAAGATTATAGAGTTGGGGGAATAGGTTTGAGGGTCCAATGTATAGGGTAGATTATATAGGGGTTGAGGGATTAGGGTTCAAGAGGATTGAGAGATTAGGGTAGAGATTTTACTTAGTGGGGTTAAGGGTTTAAGGGTTGAGGAATTAGGGTTGAGGGTAGAGGGTAGAGGATTGAGGGTAGAGGGTAGAGAGTTCAAGGTGTTATGGTTTAAGGGTTGGGGGTTTAAGGTTGAGGGTAGAGGATTGAGGGTATAGGGTTGAGGGTCCAATGTATAGGGTAAAGGGTATAGTGGTTGAGGGATTAGGGTTTAAGGGTTGAGGGTTGAGGGATTAATGGTCAAGAGAGTTGAGGGATTAGGGTAGAGAGTTTACTAAGTGGGTTTGAGGGTTTAAGGGTTGAGGGATTAGGGTTGAGGGTAAAGGGTATTGGGTTCAGGGTAGAGGGTAGAAGGGTTGAGGGTTGAGGGTTTGGGTTTTAAGGTTGAGGGTAGAGGGTTAATGGTATAGGTTTGGGAGATTAGGGTTGAGGGTCCAATGTATAGGGTAGATGGTATAGGGGCTGAGGGATTACAGTTTAAGGGTTGAGGGATTAAGGGTCAAGAGGGTTGAGGGATTAGGGTAGAGATTTTACTAAGTGGGGTTAAGGGTTTAAGGGTTGAGGAATTAGGGTTAATGGTAGAGGGTAGATGTTTGAGGGTAGAGGGTAGAGGGTAGAGGATTGAGGGTAGAGGGTAGAAGGTTTAAGGGTTTAGGGTTTAAGGGTTGAGGGTTTAAGGTTGAGGGTAGAGGGTAGAGGATTGAGGGTATAGGGTTGGGGGATTAGGGTTGAGGGTCCAATGTATAGGGTAGAGGGTATAAGAGTTGATGGATTAGGGTTTAAGGGTTGAGGGATTAGGGTAGAGATTTTAATAAGTTCATTTAAGGGTTTAAGGGTTGGTATATTAGGGTTGAGGATAGAGGGTAGAGGGTTTAAGGGTTTAGGGTTTAAGGTTTGAGGGTTTAGGGTTTAGGGTTCAGTGTTTAAGGGTTTATAGGGTAGAGGGTAGAGGGTTTAAGGGTTGAGGGTTTAAGGTTAGAGTGTAGAGGATTGAGAGTATAGAGTTGGGGGATTAGGATTGAGGGTCCAATGTATAGGGTAGAGTGTATAGGATTTGAGGGATTAGGGTTTAAGGGTTGAGGGATTTAGGGTTAAGAGGGTTGAGGTATTAGGGTAGATATTTTACTAAGTGGGGTTAAGGGTTTAAGGGTTGAGGAATTAGGGTAGAGGGTAGAGGGTAGAGGTTAGAGAGTTTAACGGTTTAGGGTTTAAGGTTGATGGTAGAGGATTGAGGGAATAGGGTTGGGGGATTAGGGTTGAGGGTCCAATGTATAAGGTAAAGTGTATAGGGGTTGAGGGATTGGGGATTGAGGGTTGAGGATTGAGGGTTGAGGGATTAATGGTCAAGAGAGTTGAGGGATTAGGGTTGAGGGTATAGGGTATTGGGTTGAGGGTAGAGGGTAGATGATTTAAAGGTTGAGGGTTGGGGATTTAAGATTGAGGGTAGAGGGTTGAGGGTATAGGGTTGGGGGATTAGGGTTGAGGGTCCAATGTATAGGGTAGAGGGTATAGGGGTTGAGGGATTAAGGGTCAAGAGGGTTGAGATATTAGGGTAGATATTTTACTAAGTGTGATTAAGGGTTGAGGAAATAGGGTTGAGGGTAGAGGGTATAGGGTTTGAGGTATTATGGTTTAAGGGTTGAGGGATTAAGGTTCAAGAGGGTTAAGAGATTAGAGTAGAGATTTTACTAAGTGGGGTTAAGGGTTTAAGGGTTGAGGAATTAGGGTTGAGCATAGAAGATAGAGGATAGAGGATTTCAAGTAGAGGGTAGAGGGTTTAAATTTTTAGGGTTTAAGGTTGAGGGTAGAGGATTGAGGGTATAGGGTTGGGGGATTAGGGTTTGGGATCCAATGTATAGGGTAGAGGGTATAGGGGTTGAGGGATTAGGTTTTAATGGTTGAGGGATTAAGGGTCAAGAGGGTTGAGGGATTAGTTTACAGTGTTTACTAAGTGGGTTTAAGGGTTTAAGGGTTGAGGGATTAGGGTTAAGGGTAGAGGGTAGAGGGTAGAGGATTGAAGGTAGAGGGTAGAGGATTTAAGGTTTTAGGAATTAAGGGTTGAGGGTTTAGGGTTTAGGGTTTAGGTTTGAGTATTTAAGGGTTTATAGGGTAGAGGGTAGAGGGTAGAGGTTTTAAGTATTGAGAGTTTAAGGTTGAGGGTAGAGGGTTGAGAGTATAGAATTGGGGGATTAGGGTTGATGGTCCAATGTATAGGGTAGAGTGTATAGGGGTTGATGGATTACGGTTTAAGGGTTGAGGGATTAAGAGTCAAGAGGATTGAGGGATTAGGGTAGAGATTTTACTAAGTGGGTTTAAAGGTTTAAGGGTTGAGGAATTTGAGGGTAGAGGGTAGAGATTTTAAGGGTTTAGGGTTTAAGGTTGATGGTAGAGGATTGAGGGTATAGGGTTGGGGGATTATGGTTGAGGGTCTAATGTATAAGTTAAAGTGTATAGGGGTTGGGGGATTGGGGTTTAAGGGTTGGTAGTTGAGGGTTAAGGGATTAATGGTCAAGAGAGTTTAGGGATTAGGGTAGACAGTTTACTAAGTGGGTTTAAGGGTTGAGGGTCTAATGTATAGGGTAAAGTGTATAGGGGTTGGGGGATTTGGGTTTAAGGGTTGGTAGTTGAGGGTTGAGGGATTAATGATCAAGAGATTTTGTGGATTAGGGTAGACAGTTTACTAAGTGGGTTTAAGGGTTTAAGGGTTGAGGGATTAGGGTTGAGGGT
>CM021103.1:92227331-92519223 GCA_007115665.2 Sequoiadendron giganteum | reverse complement strand
AGAGTATAAGGGTTAAGGGGAGAGGGGAGAGGGGAAGAGATAGAAGGAATGAGTAATGGTTGAGGGTAGAGGAGAGAGGGTAGAGGGGAGAGAGATAAAAGGAGTGAGGGAATGAGAGAGAGATTTGAGAGAGGGATAGGGGGTAGGAGGGAGATATTTGAGAGAGAGAGAGAGAGAGAGAGATAGAGGTAGTGGGAGAGAGATAGAAGGTAGAGGATAGAGGGTATAAGGGTTAAGGGTGGAGGGGAGAGGGGGGGGAGATATAATTAGGGTATAGGGGTTGAGGGTATAAGATTTAAGGGTAGAGGGGAGAGGGGAGAGAGATAGAATTAGGATTTAAGGGTTGAGGATAGAGGATGGAGGGTATAAGGTTTAAGGGTAGAGGGGAGAGGGGAGAGGGGAGAAAGATAGGAGTGAGTAAGGGTTGAGAGTAGAGGATAGAGGGTATAATGGTTAATGGTAGAGGGTGGAGGGGAGAGAGACAAAAGGAGTGAGTGAATGGGAGAGATAGTTGAGAGAGGAAGAGGGGGTAGGAGGGAAAGTATTGAGAGAGAGAGAGAGAGGGAAGGAGTGGGAGAGAGATAGAGGGTAGAGGATAGAGGGGAGAGATATTGAATTAGATTTTAAGGGTTGAGGGTAGAGGATAGAGGGTATAATGGTTAATGATAGAGGGTAGAGGGGAGAGAGACAAAAGGAGTGAGTGAATGAGAGAGATAGTTGAGAGAGGGATAGGGGGTAGGAGGGAGAGGGGGAAGGAGTGGGAGAGAGATATAGGGTAGAGATAGAGGGGAGAGATATTGAATTAGATTTTAAGGTTTGAGGGTAGAGGATAGAGGCTATAAGGGTAGTGGGGAGAGAGATAGAAGGAGTGAGTGAATGAGAGAGACTTGAGAGAGGGAGAGGGGGTAGGAGGGAGAGACTTGAGAGAGAGAGGGGGTAGGAGGGAGAGACTTGAGAGAGAGAGAGAGATGGAGGGAGTGGGAGAGAGATAGAATTAGGGTATAGAGGGTATAGACAAAGAGAGAGAAAATAAATCTATAAAAAATCTAACTTTCTCATAACACGAGCGCGTTTTGAAGTAGAGATGTGACCATTTTTAGCTAGAAATAATGCATGAGCATTATAACATGATCACATTTTGGCTTGCTATAAAAACAGTAAAAAAACTCAATATACATGCATATTTATACCTATGTTGAAATGTTTGCAAGGTGATGCTCTGTAGTATAAAATCAACATATGAACTGATGCCACTAGATTCTCCACCAGAATCTCCACATCCACCTAAATTGGGTGTATCTTGATTAGGTCCATAGAATACCTTACGACAACTAGTACATACATGAGGTGTAGGCACTCATGGAGTGGTACCAAGACCAACTCCATACAAAACTCCTTTGTGGTCACAGTCTCTAGCCTCAACCATCATTGTAGAAGTCTTCTCATCAAGATTGGCTACGAGCGTACTCAAAGATCCTAATGCGGATACCACTACACGTTGATGCATAGGTGTAGGAATGGAAAGAGAAGGAGGATGTACAAGAGGTTGGGAATGCACGAGGCATTGGGGTTCATCCCATGCCCCTAACCTCTATTGTGGCATGCCACCACCAACACCCTCAAATGATTTAAAATTAAAATAATTGGGCTTTTGCCCCAAAACAAACTTTGTATATAATTTCCTCAAAAAGTATAAAGGGACCTCCAAATTATCATGTGGTAGATGTTGAAATACCATCCACCATCACTCCTAAAAAATAACATACATTTGTGGATGTCTACATCACCTCATCAATATTCTAGGTTTATTTGCAAGAATGGGTAGGTTAGTGATAGGGTTGAGAAAATAAGGTGCAAGATGGGCTTTTATAATTTTCAGGTTCAAAATTTGTTTGTAGGAGAGATCATCTGAATAAAATTATCTCATATCCTCTTGCCATCGTCAATGCCTATCTAATTCCACATCAATGGACCTAATGGAATCAACAAAATTTTACATTGCAGATGCAAAATGCCTCAAGTGTGGTGGAATCAATGCTTCATTTTGAATAGCATTGATTTGATCTTGAATGGATCTAACATTATCAGCAATCCATGCTCACAAGCGAGCCTCATCAAATCCAGCTGGTGTAGGTGGGATGTTATGAAGTGGAGGGGGTGGAGGGGGAGGGAGATGAGGAGGTGGATTAAGGATACAATCAATATCAAATTGATCCATGATCTATATAAGTGAACCTGCATTAAATTATACAAAATTAACACACAAGTACAAAAATACAAGAAATAGTTAAAATTTAAATAAATAAGATACATACACATACATACATCATTTAACTTGAGCATGTACATACAAATTTCAAAATTTAAGATACATGTTTAAAATAAAAAATAGGATGTACACTGCATACGTACATCATTCAACTTGACCATGTACATAGAAATTTCAAAATTTAAGATCTAACTATGTAATTTTAATACATGTACATACTAAAAAATAAACTTAAAACATACACAAAAATCTCATTTATGTCTAAGGAATGTAAATGAAAAACAAATAATTATTAATGTGATGTGAAATCTCATTAAAAATTACATTTATTTATTAGGAGAAATTATGATGGCTTAAGGGGTCCCCATAGGATGGCTTAAGGGGGTAAAATTTGGTGAAGTTTCCCAAGGCAACGAAATTTCATTAAGTTAAATAAATACTATTTTTTTAAATGTACATTTTGTTTTAAAGGTATCTATGGCTTAACTGTCCTAGGATAAAATGATGGCTTTAGGATTTAGGGTTTAGGGTTTAATCCCCTTAAACCATTCAATATAAATGACCTAACTAAATACAAATGAAAAAAAATTGTAAGACTCATTTATGTATAAGGGATGTTACAAATGTAAACACAAATAATTGTTAATGTGATGTGAAATCTCATTAAAAATTACATTAAACTAGGATAAATTATGATAGATTAAGAGGTCCTCGAAGTATGGCTTAAGGGAATAAAATTTGGTGAAGTTGCCCAAGGCAACCAAATTTCATTAAGTTAAATATAAAGTAAGGAGTTGTTCTGATTCAAATTTCTATATAAAAATTAATTATGATAACATTATGATAGTATTTTTTTATGTTGATGATCATGTTATCATCAATATTAAAGCCAAATAAATTCATTAAGCATGTGCATTTTTTCTTGATATAATTTTTTTGATAACTTAAAAATGTTATATATATGTATCACAAACTAAGTATATCAAAACAATTCTAAAAAAATTCAAAATGTGTGAATGTAATCCATCATCTACACCTCTAAAATTAGAATTAAAAAAACACCAATTAAAAATTCAATACAATATTAATTAATAGATTATTTAATATTTCTTACTAAATTTTTGTCTCATCATTATACTATTAACAATTTTTTGTCTTATCATCAAATGAAAACCCCAACATCAAAATTCAATAACATCATTGTGTTTTCACTATATTTGTCATTTTTCTTAGGTCCTAATAAAGTGTTGTGGCACTCTATTGCATCTCATCATATCTCTTTGTTTTCCTTTTCAGAATAGAATTGTCTCCTCTCCTCTCACCATCGTTGATTCATGTCTAAGTCCACATCAATGGACCTAACAAAATCAACAACATTTTGCATATTAGATGCAAAATGCCTCAAATGTGGTGGAATAAATTCTTCATTTTTAATAGAATTGATTTTCTCTTAAATGGATCTAATATTATCATTGATTCATGCTCACAAGCGAGCCTCATTAGATCCAGGTGGTGGAGGTGGGGGTTTATGAGGTGGAGGGGGGAGTGGAGGTGTTGGTGTTGGTGGAGGGGTGGAGATGGAGGGCATGAAGGTGAAGGGGGCTGAGGAGGTGGATTAAGGATATCATCAATATCAAAATGATTCATGATCTATATATCTATATAAGTGAACCTACATTAAATTACACAAAATTAACAAACGAGTATAAAATTACAAGAAATAGTTAAATTTTAAATGTACATGAATTTGTTTAAATAGGACACATACATACATCATTCAGCTTGAATGGCTTAAGGGGTCCTCATAATTGTTAACTATGATGCGAAATCTCATTAAAAATCAAAAATTAAAAATTACATTAAATTAGGAGAAATTATGACATGGCTTAAGGGGATCTATGAATTAAGGTCCTAGGACAAAATTATGGCTTAAGGGAATAAAATTTGGTGAATTTTCCCAAGGCAACTATATTTCATTAAGTTAAATATATATATATTTTTTTTAAAAAAATCATTTAGGAGGTAATTAATGACATATGATGGCTTAAGGGGTCCTAAGTATAGTTTTAAGGGGATTTATGGCTTAACTATCCTAGGAAAAAATGATGGCTTTAGGGTTTATGGTAATATGATGGCTTAAGTGGATCTATGAAGTAAGGTCCTAGGACAAAATATTTGGTGGCTTCAGGGGATAAAATTTGGTTAAGTGCAAGATAGTACTTCTAGCTTTAACTAATTTTTTTACATCAATGTCAAACTAAATACATGTTAAATCATGAAGCACTATCTTTCTCAACTCTATGCGTTTATGATACTAATATTTTAAAGAGATATCAAAAGGTTGCAATGTTCTATAAAATTCTTATTGGTTGAGCTACTTATGATATAATTACAATGTTAGTTGCATTTTGAAACAAAAAAGGCTTCCACCTCAACTAACTAATATATTTTCTACAATTTTTTTACTTCACTATTTATTTTCAAATGCATTTAAAAAAAAAAGCTAATATGATATGTATAGTTTTCTTATATATTGCAAAGGCTAATAAACAACCCTCTACTACCCTTAGATGAAGAATAAAATCCATTTTACATACATGTGTAGCTAGTTAATAAATAACATAAATACTCAAAATTTATTCTATATGACAAATGTTATGACATGGGGAATGATAAATAAATTAATGGATTAAATTAAATAAGTATTTTGAAAAGGCAGAAAATAATGAAAGTACTAAATTAAAACAAAATTGTCAGCTATTAGATATTGATTCATCACATATGCAAGAACATTAGTTTACAATTTTTTTTTGACTTTTTGAATAGATTGTCTATTTCCTTAGATAACTTCTATTATTGAGGAATTAAGCATGCAACTATAAATTAGCCAACTTTTAACAATTTAGGATAGTCTTTATGGTCTACCCTTGAATTTATAGAAATGCCTATATTTAGAGAAAATCAAAATGTGTCTTGACAAGTTGTTGGAGCTAGATCTTAAAATGGTTATTGAATCCTTGATTAGTATTGGTAATTTCTATTCCTTCCCTAATCATCTTTGAAGTATATGAATAAAAGGAGTGGAAGGAAATGTGAAAAAGAATGCCTTAATTTTTAGATATTTAATAATATATTGATGTGACTACATAAGCTAGCATGGACTCATATGTGACACTAATATGGAGAGTGAATATTTATCCTCCCCTTGCATGAGAAGCCTCTCTTGAAATGTTTGAGAGATTAACACCTCTAACAAGAGGAAGGTGGTTTTTAAATTCCTCATGTATCTTCCCTTACAGATGTGGTTATTTTGTAGGAAACCAAGTTGGTTTTTAAATAAATATCATGTATATTATTGTTAAATTTGGTTTCCTTTGGAAACTTCACCAAATTTTTAGAACATCTTTGATCACCTTAAGACATCATATTAGGACCCCTTAAGATGTGGTTATTTTGTAGGAAACCAATTTGTTTGATGAGTATAATATCAGTCTTGTTTCTTTAATGGGAAGGCTCTAGTCTATAGTTTAGTCTCCTACTCAATGCATCTAGTGGTCTTTACATATTATACTTGACACTTATGTAGGAGCATCCCTAGGCAGTGTGACCTAATCTTGCATCATTTTAGAAAAATGATCTTAGTTTAGTTATTTATTTTTTATTAGTTTATAGTTACCAATTTGTGGTAGAGAAATTTATTTCACTTCACCATAATTTGAAATTGGATTTTTCAATTTTGAGCATAGCTTGATTTTGTGTTAAGAATTTCATGTTAATGTTTGAATTGATTTGGATGAGGAAAAGATTATAAATTCTTGAGAGTGTTTATGGGTGGAAAGGTAAGTTTTTTGGTTTTGAAAGGCATGAACAAATCTTGCATACCATTATCATCTACTTTTAATATTTAGAAAATAATAACATAATGGAATGAAAAGCCATATATATATATATATATACATATGTACGTACATACAAACATATATACATGAATTACTACATACATATACAATATATGTATATATGTATGTATGTATGTAAATACATATATGAAACATTGGAAAATAAATTAGGGGATGAAAAGGGGGGTTCACCAAAATTATAATAAATAGTTCTATTTTCCTTTGTTTCATTAGGAAATTAAATCCACACAATAGAATGATTACCAACCATTGGGTGAATCAAGTCAAAGTGGGAATCTTCATATTTTCTTATGCTTGAAGGATGGGGGTCAAGGTCAAACAACACTTTGGGGGAGAAAAACTAAAAATAGAAAATCACCAGCAAAATGCAACCTAACACTTAAAACATCAATATTAAACTCAATACTAGTAGAACTAGGTATTAAATTGCAGATCTGAGAGTGGCAGAGACTTGTGTACCAGTCATCAAAAGTGCTTTTTAGAATCATATCTAGGACTCATTCGCCCATGGGAAAATGGGTCCCAATGTAGGGTTTTTATATAGCTTTTAGGAGCCTTTGATGTAGATCTTAATCTTCCAATTTTCCCAGGACTCACATTCAGAATTTTGAAAATGGATTCAACATCTTAGTTTCCGTGAGATGACAACAATTTTGACGACTTTTGCAACTTTTACAACTTAGAAAATATTGCACTTTAAAAGGTCTTCAAGTCTTCTTCAACCTGAATTTACAAACATACATACAAGAGAGAAAAATGTTTGTTTTGGGTGAATAGGGATTTTCCTTAGTCAATCCCCATTTTGGTAATCAAAGCTTGAATTGAAATGAAACATGAAAGAGGGAATGAAAAATGAGAAAATCTTACTGCTCAACAAACCCTTGAATGAAACCTTAATAACGAAGATCTTAGGAGGTATGCAACTTGCATGAGATGGTTGAATTGGATGGGGATCTTGACACTTGAATCTTGCATGATGCAAGAATACTTTAACATGATGAATGGATCTTGATTGTTGTAATAAATCTCTGATATATCTTCTCTTGAATGCCTTTAATCACTTGTGAAATTCTCTTTAAAATCATATAAAGTTGCTAAGTGAAACATAGTGAAATAACCTTGTATTTATAGGTATGTATCCTTAACTTCCCAAAATTCAAATATCACAAGCTGACATTGAATTATAGATTTGAATATGTTAAAATATCACCCAAAACATTATTTTAAATTTAGGTCCTAAGGTTTAGGGAGGACCCATTCTAAATCTAGGACACACATTGTTCAATATGAAGTGTTATGTTTAGGCATTAATTAATGTTAGGTTTCCCCTTTGAAATTTTTGATTTAATAGGCTTGGAAATAAATTAAGGGCCAATTGACACATAATTAAACTCATTTAATTAAGAGGGCCCAAATAAGTGTATATATGTATTATAGGTACAATTAACAACCCTAAATTAAGGCAATATTAAGCCCATTTTTAACAATGAGGGCCCAAACAAGTGAGAAAATGTAAAGAGATACATTTTTCTACACTACAATATATTTATAAACCTATTCTACATCAAACATGGAGTTTCTATGTTATGTCTTAATATAATCAAATATCTTATACCATTATCTTCTAAGTTTTTAATATTTAGAGAATAATAATTTAATGAAATGACAAAAAGATATATACATATACCTATATACATATATACAAATACGCGTACTTGCATATATACATGCATGTACGTACATAGATACATATGCACATACATACATACATGCATTCTTAATTGTATGTATGTATACATATAATTAAGAATGTATGTATGTATGTGTTTATATATGTTTGTACGCGTGTATGTATGTATGCATGTATATATGTATTTTTAAACCATCTTTCAATGGTTTCAAAATAGCTATTAAGGGTTTTTATTTCATATTTTAGAGTTGAAGAGAAAAACACTACTATTTTTTAACCTTATAATGTCAAATTAAAACACTAAACAATTATTTTGAATGCATGTATGTATGTGTGCACATGTATGAATGCATGTATGTATATATGTACATATAATATATACATAAATAGTACATACATATATGCAAATTTTTTTGTTTGATTAGCATTTAGGGTTCATTTTTATGTTTGTTTTCAATTTAAGGTTGACCTTTTTGTTTGATTTCAAATAGTGAGGGTTTTGTTTGATGTTTTTTGTTTGATTTCAACTAATGAGGGTTTCTCTTTTTTGCAAGTAGATTGAAATGAAAAAACTCAACAAAAATATAAACAATGCAAACAAAAACCTAAATTAATCACTAATAACCAAAAGAATAAAAAAATAAAAAAAGAGGGTTCAACGACATACCTGGAGTTCATTTTCATCGCCACTCAATTAGGATCCTGAATCCTCAAGACTTAGAGGTTGCGTTGGTTTTTTAAAATAAATACCACTATGAAACAAGATCCCACTTTTTACAAATCAGGATCCCATTTTGTAAGAAGTGGGATCCTATTTCCTTTTAGGTGGCTCGGGACACCAAAACGAAATGCGAACCCAATTTTTAAAAATCGGGATTTCGTTTTAATTTTCGGCTCAGGACATCAAACCTAAATGGGGTCCCGTTTATTAAAAATCAAGATCCCAATTTGTTAACCCAATTTTGAGATTTTTTCTAAGGCTAAAACTTCCACCTTAAGTGGACTCAACTTCATGCTTTTACCCATGAGGTTAAGATTAAAAAAATTCTAATATAGAATTAAAAATATCTACAAGGAAAGGTTGTTAATTTTTTGTAGTAAAAATAGAGTAATCGGAAGAATCTAGAGAGCCAATTTATCTTGACAAACAATAATTCTATCAATCTGAAAAAATGTATATAGTGAGGAAATTATAGGGAAGTCTAAGGAACTATCCATGACTATCCTTTCTATATGATTTTTGAGACATTTTTCCTAAAGAGTTACTTGGGCTACCTCCAAAAAGAATATTTGACTTTGCAATTGACATAATACCTAGCTTAAAATTGATATCCAAGGTGCCCTATAGAATGGATACAACATAATTAATGGAATTAAAATTCTAGTTACATGATTTATTATCCAAAGGTTTGAGTCAAGACCTAGTATCTCACCATGGGATACACTGGTGATTTTCATCAAGAGAAAGAATGAAAAATTGGGTTTGTGCATAGACTATCATATTCTTAATTAATCAATGATAAAAATTATGTATCCCTTACCCCATAGTGATGATCTCTTTGATCAAATGCATGATGTTGTGGTCTTATCAAATATTGTTCTTACATTGGGTTACTATCAATTAAGGTTAAAACAATAATATATTCATAAAATACCTTTAGAGCAAGATATTGACATTGTGTATTAACAGTTCTAGCCTTTGGACTAACAAGTGCTCTAATTGTTGTATGCACAAGAAAATTGATAGGGGGGTGAGTCAGTTGTACATTAAAACTTAAAAAACCTCATAAATATTTAGATCCACATTCATTCAATCAACCCTTATTTTATTATGATGAATTAGCATGAAAATCAAATAACAGAAATGGAAATAACTTAACACCTTGCACAAGAGAACACTAGATTTACATGGAGAACCTAAGATGGGAAAAACCATGATGAGGATTACCTCACAATATAAGTAATTGCAAAATTGATTACAAAGGCTCACTGGTGGAGGGAACACTACCCAAAAAAGGCTCACTTCTAGAACATAGAAAGAAGATAAAGAAGAAATGTTACACAAATAAAATGATCTCAATGCAATAGGGAATCCACAAAAAAAATTCCAACACCTTTGCATCTTGATTGAATGATTGTAGACACCTTCTGCTCACTCTATCCAATAATCCAACACTTAAAAGGTCACACTATACTTCTCAATTTCACACACTATAACTCTAAAATTTTTATCCATCACTTTTCACACTTCACACACCACACCACTCTCAATCCCTTAACTCATATTTATACCATCTTCAACCTTGAAAACTTTCTCCAAGGTCAGCTATGCACTCCAACCATACAAATTCAAATTAGGTTGGCACTCAAACATTCCCGTGGTGGAAAGGAATAAAGGTGGACCACAAAATTTCTTAGCTAGGGCCTAAATCCATCCTTACACACCACGCCACACTTCCACAAACCATGAAGTAGCTTCACAAGTAGTGTAAACACCAAGGTCATTACCTATGTAAACACCATTAGAATTTTAAGTACACGCTTTCTTTAATCCAACCACAACTCACAAACAACAAATGTCACCTAAAAATGATCTAGAATATTCCACAAACACCCTGATATCTAACAAACTCCTTCGCAACAACTTTTACTCAAAGAATACACATGCCCAGTACATCTAGACAACTCTTCCATACACCGTAACTTGAAAACCATCTTTCGAAGCACCAAACCTAGAATCATATTGATATAATAAATATAACAACACTATAAACATTCCTTCAAATCCACAACACCTGAAACATAACTATGAAGAAATGTAGAGCACAGACATTTCTCCCAGACACCTCTGCAATACACAGTTCATACTCTGATGAACACAACTTCTTATATATAATGATCCAACACACCAAATCCTAGATACAACACCTCTAAACATCTCTTATCAACATATCCAAACTACACGAGCAGATTTTTAACCTAGAATAAATGCGAAGAAAAACTAGAACACACCTCTGCAACCTAGACCAACACTACAACACATTGTTTCCTCTTTTTATCAAATTTTCTCAAAAGAACTTGGAAAAAAAGCAGTAAAGAAATATCCTCATCATCTTTAGCACCAATACATCCATATACAAAACCTTATCAAAGCAACACTAGAGGTTGACACCAGTAGCTTTACTAATGACAACATAATGCAACTAATCAAAGCATAAACAACACCAACTACTCATCCTCTTGCAACAATCTCTCCCAACCATCACATAGTTGACACCAATGACAAAAAAGGCTTTTTGACATCAATAAAAACACCAACTACTCATACTTACAACAATCTCCCCCTTTGTCATTGATGCACTAGTACACAAACAACAATATATGACTAAATAAACTACTAAAAATTGCATATAAATGACTAACTTTAGTCACGTGACTATTAGTGGTTTATTTGTAGTCATTTATAACACCACTAAATTTATGACTAAACAATTTTAGTCATTTATTTAGTCATTGATTTTAACCATTAATTTGGTCATTGATTTGGTCATTGATTTAGTCACTGATTTAGCCATTGATTTAGTCATGGTAGTGATTTATTTAGTCATATATTTAGTCATTAATTTAGTCATTGATTGTTGTTAACGGGTCATTTATTTAGTCATGGTAGTCATTACTTTAGTCGTATACTTAGTCATTAATTTAGTCATTTATTCATTGATTTAGTAGTATATTTAGTGCATTTTTAATTGTCGTCATTTGGTAGTTTATTTTATTAATCAAAAAGATCACTTATCAACTATCTAAAATATTTGCACAATAAAATAGCAATGAGAAGGTGAAAATAACTTATTTTATTAATCAAAACGATGTTACATACAGCTGTGTAATCTTGAAAATGAAGTTACAATTTGTTGTCCCAACATGAAAGAACTTGAAAGATTACAATACATTGCTGAGAGAGAAAAAACTAGCTGAAATCTACTCCAAAACCTTGCCTTTATGCTATTCAACAGCTTACAAAAGAATAGGAACATTGTAATGCCCTGCCACATAACCCTAGAGGAAGTTGCAATTAGCTACTTAAGCACACAATTTTTTATTTATTTAAAGTATAATTATAATACATGTTCACTTCCTAATTGACAACAACCTCTAAGGCTACGAGGCTGAGATTACTTAAAACCCATGCATACATTATAACACATCTATAACATCTACTTACATAAAGAATTAAGTACTCATACATTCCATACATAATAAATTTCACCATAACATAAAGAGATACAATAAAATTCCAATAAAATTAACTTAACAATGAGGTTACATCTCTCATTCCCTAAATGAGGTAAAATATACAAATGTTATACATATACAAAGTGCCCACCTCAAATACAAATGAGGGGTACTAATTACATGAGCCAAACTGAAATAAATACAAGCATGAATCAAGTACTGGAAACCATGAGCTCTCCCACTGGAAACCTCACCATCACGAACTAAAGATCAAGGGGGACCCAACGGCATAGGGCACACATTCCTCCCAACCAAGTGGTACCCAAAGGCTCACCCCCCATGCTAGGAGATAGTAACAAGATAACATGGCCAAACCTACAACCTCTAGTCACAAGCTGACACATATACTGACTCAATCAAATACAAAACCAAACTAACACAAGGTTACATTGCTTCTAGTTTATACAATCTTTTAATTCACAATACTAACATACAGTTGACCTAGGAGGAGTGTCATCACAATGCTACATGGGATATCCTGGTAAGTCTTCCTAGGCCCCGGCCCCCACCTTGGGATCTCTTGGAAGCCTCTAATGACTCCCAAACCCACATGTAGTTTAAAGCAGAATCGAGTATCTTTCATGAAGAAAATATATTGATCATGCCATTCCAGGCCTTCTTGTCTCATCCCAAGCCTATACTAGCACGAGTGTCCATGAGCAAGGCACATTAGTCTTGATTAAGTGTTGAAGCTACCCAACCCCTAACAAATTAATTACATTATAACTAGATTATCAACCTACAACGAGTTATCCTAGCACCCCTTTGTGTGTTGGCGCTCGTTGCAAGCCACTCCCCTATGACAACTTAGAGGAACAATTCCACAACCCAAGGAAACCTAGTGCTAATCCAAAAATAAAATCCAACCTAAATTAAGACATAAGGGTAACACTTCCCCATTCATGGAAACCGAGTTACATTGACCAAATCAAAAGCACTAACTAAGGGTACATTCACTGGGTTGACTCAAATAAACACACATCCCCATTTCTCTCTTTCACTACTGGAAGTCTTAACAAAGTTTAACCCACTTCCCCATACAAGAATACAGAGGAAATAATCACTGAAGGCAATTGCAAGGAAATAAACTAATTTTTTGGATACACTAAATCCATTTCCCTTTTTATTGTATTCATAGTAAAAATAACAATTGCCCTAATAAAATAATTAATAAAGAAAAATAAAAACCTCTTCAGTTACATAGAAGGGGAATACTAATTTAACAACAAATCAAATCCCTTGATTACTTTTAAAAGAAACATAAATTCACTCCAAGATAATTCCTTCAATTTCCAACTAAAACATACAACCATTTAAAATAAATGCATTTAAATGAATATTTATTTATTTATTTAAATATCCTAATTAACTCATTAAAATAATTCCAACCTTAATTAATTTACACTTCAAATCTAAAACATATATATAAATATATTTCCTTGTATATATTCATATATACATATACCATACACACACACACACACACACATATATATATATATATATTTAAATAATATATTCTTAAATTAAAATCAAAATCCACATATCATGAAGGGCAGATGGATTTTTAAGAGTTCGCAGGTTTATACATATAAAAAAAAATATACCATATAATGTGGGGAGGGCGGATGTTTCACAGCCAACCCTCTCCCAAACCTTGGTTGCGCCAAATAAAGGAAAGGGGAGTGGGGGAGGCCTCCCTCCACACCGCCTCCCCCATAAGGGAGCAGCAGTGGGGAGCCTACGCCTCCCCATTTCCTCCCATGTATATACATGAAATACAACAATGACTCTACAGGAAATAAAATCAATAGATTCCTTAAACACCAATTCCCAATTCATCGTACGGTGACTCAATATTATTATTTTAAAATGAATTTGGGATGGTATATATATTTATATATATATATATGTATATATTTTACAATATATATGTATGTATATATATGGATATATATATATATATATATATTTATGTATATATTTAATATATTAAAATAATCCATACATCTGAAATACTAAAATTGGGAAACATTTCCAGAAAGTGTTTCTACAGCAGCAAATTGACAATTTCATGGAAATAACCCAAATTTACAGAGGAGAAGAAGATGGTAAGGATTTTCCCAAATTTGCTGACAGGTAGATTTTCCAATCCATTTCTATAGAGATTCAAAATATCTCAATTGTTTCTTCTAAAATTTTCTATTGTTTAAAAATAATTTCCTTATAGAGGTTTTCAACAATTTTACACAGAAACTTTCAATAATTCTTTTTTCTAAATCAAATAATGTTTTCCTCTGGGTTTATCAAATGTTTTAACTATAAAATCCATAGAGGCTCTTTGATTTCACTATAAAATTCTCCTACAGAGGCGCTAAATTTATTCACGAAAAATCTACATATATAGAAGCCTTACAATTTTTCCCAAAACAAGTAAAAGCTTCTACTACAAATATAAATTCTTCTTATACAAAAATATTTTCTATAGAAAATTATTTCCATTTAAAAAAAATTACAAAGACAAAATAAATAAGGAAGAGAACCTGTATCCAACAATGCTTTTGGAATAAATGAAATTTCTAGTACAAAGCCTCCTCCAAAGCCTCCAACAAAGCTTTTGTAGCTTCCTCCAAGCAATTAAATTTCCTAAGCACAAGAATGACTTCTAGCACAACAATAATCTTTTTCAAACAAATCTAAGAATGCAAAATATCCAATAATTTTCTACAACCCAAAATCTCTTTCAAAATTTCCAAAGCAAGCAAATCCTCTTTCCAAAAAATTTCAAGCTCCAAAAATATCTTGTGCTTTGCCATGAAGAAGCTTTTCGCTTCCTCACCCAAAGCCAAGATTCACTCACGGGAATTAATTTTCCCAACCAGCTAATTAATTTTCTCAAACTTGCTAGCAATTCAAAAATATCTTTCAACAACCCACTTATATTTCCTCTAAGCCTTTTTGCATTTTTTTAATAATTTCAAATCATAATTTAATTTCAAAATAAATTTAATTCTATTAATCTATTTGATTAATAAATAATTTAATTAGGGGTTGGGGCCCTAGCTCGGTTGGTTAAATCTTTCCTATTGTAGGAGGTTGGTCACAAGGGCTAGTCTCCCCCACTCCCGTGGTACCAGAGGGCGTGTCACGCTAGTGCTGCCAGTCACGTTAAAAAGTTTACCAGGCGCATTGCAGTTTATAGGGGGTTGTGCTACCTAATTCCTACAGTCTAATAAAAAAAATAAAAAATAATTTAATCAATTAAAATAAATAAATTTAACCACAAGGATTAAATTGCTTTACTAAATAAATTTAATTTAATTAATTAGATTAAATAGTAAGCTTCCATCAATATTATCTAAAATTAGTTAAATAAATAGTAAGATCATATAAAGCATTAATTTAACATTTATTTCCATAAAATAAACCTTGCATAATTAAATAACAATAGACAAGGGAATGTAGACATGACAAAAAAACATACCAAACATGGACTGACGACACACTATGGCTAGGGTGTAGACCAGACACAAGTTACCTAGTTACTATCTCCCAATCAACTTTACCGTGGGGTCGACATGCTCAAACCTATGAAGCTAGGTGGAGTCGATGTCACGTACCTATAAATGAGATATCAAAGTACATGTATATAAACAATATAGAAATACACACCGTGAAGAGGAAATCACATAATCATAGGGCACTCACAAGCGAGTGATGTGATCTCGTCCTCTTCACCAATACACTTATCATGAACTGACAGTTCCATCATAATCTAATAACTCGTGTGCAATAAACATGTTATAACAAACTAACATTATTACACTAATCAAAGCATGTAAATAAAGCATCAAAGAGATACATCACACCACCACAATAGTCTATTTCGCTCTATAAATAGCGATCAAATAACACACAACATGATAAAGTATATCAAAGTATCAGAGTAAATGGAAAACTAAAACATAGCAAAGGACACTGTTTGAGCAGGAAGCCAAAACGGAGGGGTATTGCAAACATGACTATTCTTTTATATCATAACCTACATTCCCTTACCCTTGTAATGCTTGTTGATCCTCTAACTTTCATTTGTGGATGACTGTTCTTTTATATCATAACCTATAGTACCTTACCCTTGTAATGCATAAGTACATGATACATCTTTGCAAAGGAACTTTCATTCTATGATTGTGATAAAGCTCCAATCATCTGTAGGTTGCCCTCATTCAAACTCTCTTTCCTACTATTTCCCTTCATGGAAACTATGCCACCACCTCCACTAGCTCATCCCTTACCTCCAAAATCACTTATCATACCCGTTCCCTTCCTACACAAGGCAAAAAAGAGTCCCTCAATGCTACAATCAATAAAACCAATCTAAATGTAGGCAAATAAAGTGCATCCATGGTAATTAGTATAAACAATAACCTTAAATTTGAAATAATTCAATGGGTCTATACTAAAGTACCAAAGCATTAAGGAGATTTTATATTTTCTACCATGTTCATCTACTAGAAAGATTAATGACTTACGTCAAGAGAATGACTTCCATGGGTCATTATCAATTAAAATTTCTTGCATTCATTAAATATCTATCATGAACATAACATCTTAAAGGCATATTTCCTTGCTATTAAAACAAAAGTGATCAAGGTATCAATGCTAATAAAGAAACTACCATTAATCTAAGCCAACATAAATATAACCAGAAGTGGTGTTTACAACCAAACAATAACATTAGCTATTGCTATGTAAGAAAAATATAACAAAACATGCCAAGAGATTGTAGAGCAATATCAATTATTGTTTTATTCATTAGGAGTAGTGCTTGTAACAAAATATAGACCAAGAAACATCTATCAAGAATGGACTACTTTTCCAAACTAGGAAAAACATGTATGAAATGTCCGACAGTTGCCAAATATAACACAACCATCAACAATTACCTGAAGCTAAATCATAGCAACTACCCACAAGTCAACAAGGAATTAGCATAAAGTCATTTTAAAAATAAAATACAAAAACTTAACAAGTTAATTTATATGAACTACATCCTTCCCCCCCCCCCATTCAAACCTAATTTGCAATGCTAGCATCTTCAGCATATGCATCTTGAATGTTTTCAGAAATCATATGAAGAAAGATATTTGAAAGTCCCCTACAACCACAATAAATGGACCAATAGCTAGAGTTACAAGGGAAACTTGCCAACTGTTTATGAATCCCACAACAAGACCTCCAAAAAATGTTTCCATGTTATGGACATAATTTCCCACCTGGTTCATCAACTGAGTTATGTGCATACCCAAGGAAAGTTGTGAATTTTTTAGTACACAAAGCAATGGGGACAAGATTAGTTTGATATATCACTGGGCAATGGGGATAGGATCAATATACTAAACAATTGGATAACCTTAGTCTGATACATAATTGCAAAAGGAACAAACTCTACATGAAGGTTGTGATTGCAATAGTTAGGAATTGTTGAGAAGATACTTGGAGATGAGTCTTGGTTTTATTTAAGTATTTTAAGCACTTTGGCATTTTATAAAATTTTAACCAATATCTTTCATCTTTAAGACTTTAACGAATTCATAACCTATAACTCTTTTCAAAACCATTTTCATGGTAAATGAATTCAACTATGTTTTAATACAGGATTATACCCATCAAGTTATAGACAAAGATACAATGCTAGCTATTTAGCCAAAAAGATAACCATACTGGATAGAGTCACAACATCTCTGGTCAACAATAATCCTAGATAAGACATGTTGTCAAGACAAAACATCTAATATCAAGATAAAATACCTAATATCAAAATGGGGATCTAAAGTTGATCACAAATTCTATATCAATTGAGTTAGTAGCTATATAAATAAATTGAAATTTTTGACTTATTGTTGCATTTATATAGGTTAAAAGGAAAATGAAATAGAGTACCTTGAGAGCTCTCCAAGAAAGTAGTAGGAATCCCATGTTGCAGAGTATGAAATATGGAAACTGAAAAGCCCACTTTCTGCCATGAATCTGAAAACCATCACAACAAGAAAAAAATATTGAAATTTTATTACTATAAAACAAAAAATATAAACAATAGCTATGATAGCATCTATCTAATCATATAACTATCTATAAAAAGCAAGGCCAAATGATTGAATTATTGTTATTAATTGTGTCTTGAGGAAAATATACATAAATATTGCTATACAACCATCAAATTCAGTAGCTATTGCAATTGTGCTGCTTGTATTGCTCATTTCCATGTTTTAGGGAGCTCTACAATGGTGTCTATTAGTGTAGCTTTCCTATGTAGATATCCATTCATAACAGAAATGGAAAATATGTTATCAGTCAGGTATCAATGTCAATGCTCAAGAATAAACCTAAAGATGACTACAAATGAAAGCAAAAAAATAAAGAATAAAACAGTTGTGCGATAAAGACATTACTAATTTTCACCAATGCATTTCCCTAACAAGCGTGAACATAAATTCCATGTTTCTCCTAAACTTGAAGAAAAATAAATCAACAAAATACATACAAACAAAATAATAGTTTATCACTATAAAGGATGGTAGTTACTTATCAATATTAAGCAATTTATTTAGAGTCCAAATCTTGCAAAATTCTACCAAGCCTTTTCCTAGTTGATGGGCATTGAATTTTAAAGCTATTGACTCTATCATTTGAGATACTTCCTAATTGTCACATTGTAAATCTTTATCTTTATTGGTTGGGGGAGAGGGACTAACATTAAACCCTCATTTTCCTTTCCAAAAAATAATCAATGGATCAAAGACTTTAGAAATGAACCTTGGTTGTTAGTCTTTTTATAGCAGTTTGGTGTGTGCACATATGTCGATGCTCCCTCATGCTTACTTTCAAGATGTAACAAGTAGATGCATTATAAAAAGCTTAGATACCAACATTTATTTGAAACTTCCAACATACCAAACAAACATTGTATGCATTTTTCTCAGCAAACCTTTAAATGGTAGCTAGCAAACTTGATATAATCAGATGCCGCTTTATCTCTTGTACCATGCAAACAAACCTCTACATTAGGATTCATTTGAGGCCATACATTTAATACAACTTATAGTTAAGTAAATAATTCACAAAATTGTGTGAGATCTTGTGTTCTTTATAAACTAATAAAGATACATGAAAATATCTTCATAAGAATCTGAAATGATGGGTGTTGACACACTAACTCTTTCAGAGTTCTTACAAATTCCCTTCAATTGAATAAAGTGGAGTTCCTAAAAAATTTAGCATATATTTCCTTGCTTTATAAACAACATGAAAATAAGAACATTTGATTTCACAATGCCAATTTTTACCTATAGAAGATATTGAATCCCAGCTCTTCATTGCTCATTCTTAGAGTCAAATTATCCAAAATGACTTGCATGAATGATTAAAAAAAGAGAAAACTTTGTCAAAATAAAAATTGACACGGCATTTGCTTCTTGGCATTTTCTCAAATATCAAAGTTCTAGTTTGAAACACGGTTGACCAAAATAAACACTTCAATAAGTATAGGAACTATTTAATTCATATTCAAAGAACTTCCAGATAGTGAATGATATTCTACTAAACATGAAAACCATGATATGATTAACTAAAACACTTTGTTCAGGAACGCCTAAAAGAAAATCCTCCTTTATGAATAGCATGCAGCAATGAGAAGAATCAACAACATTTACAATCCTCCTTTATCATCGATTTAATGATTCCATATCAGCCCAATTTTTGTTTTAACTATAGGGATTCTTCAACCATCTTATGTATTTAAAATTCTCAGTATGATGTGAATTTTCCTCAATGTTAAGACTGGAAACACTTTGAAGATCTTTAGGAAATTTCAAATCCTCCTTTCTACAGTAAGGTGTGCCATAACACCAGCATACATGTAGCATGGAACATGGGGTACATAAAGCATGGGCCAAGTTTAATCTTAAGCTAATGACTCAAGTTTACACAACATTATAATAAAGGCATCCTAACCTCATCCACAATTTTCCAATCACAAAAAACCACTTAAATAGAGGGGCAAGCAGGGTAGAGGGCCTATAGGGGAAAACAAGTTCAAAAAAATTATTTGAACAAGAGATTGTAGATTAATATCACATTAACTAGATCTAAAAGATATAGATAGAACTGAATATTTTCTACAAGAAAAGGCCAAGTATTCTACCACCTATGATTCTCACAAAAAAAGCATTGAAAAGTTAAAAATATGAGCCTTAAGGCACTACAACTCCAAAAACAATCAAGTTTCCTTGACTTGCCAAAGCTTGGAGGTAATCCAATAATGTTGTTTTGGAATGGGATGGATTTATCAAGGATACAATTTATGATTTGTATCGAGTTTTGATATCATGGTCAATTTAAAGACAAAACAAATCCATATAAATATAAAATATAACCTTTTGAATACTGATGGAAGGTTACTAATAGTACTCACTTGGTGTTGTTATTATATTTTACTCTAAGCACCAACAAAACTTATCATTTTATTTAAGTCTTGGAGTTGTTATATATGGTTGATTGTCTTACAAGTCATTAATGATAGGATCCAATTTTCCAACATTTACAAGTGGATAGTGGGATTTCTTTGCAATTATTCTCAATGTGCATCAACAGTCTGTCTACAATTTAATAAGTTGAGTGAATTTGATTTAAGAGGCCCCACATGGATCAAATTCTCTTATGGATCTCAGGGTCTATTTCTCATGGTTTCCATGAAGTCAATTGTCTATTTTTTGTTCCAGCCTGGGGCATCAGTTTTGCAAATAAAATCATTGTGATACAATGATTGCACAATCTGAATTTCTATCTGGACTATTCATAGTTTTCACCAAATTCATAACTTCATGAAAGAAAAGGATGTCTTGGTTTCGATGGTTAATTATTCCAACTTCTTGAGACTTGGATTTAGTTTATCTTACTAGTTTGGAAACTTCATATTGTAGGAACTTGACCTTGTTGTTTTATTTTCTTGGTTTTCCTTGAGTAAAGGAGGCAGTCATAGGGTGCATTGATTTTTTCCTACTTGTTTTCTTTGTGGCTCTGGAACTATAGCTACAGGTAGACATTTAAAAAAAATATATAATAAATTAAAAAATTAAAAATCTAAATAATAAATAACTTAACTCAGCCTATATTATATTTTTACAAATATGTTTCTGTGGATTCCAAATAGAAAGAATCCTGCTCCAACCAAAAAGAACATACATAGATAAGCATTAGTATATACATAGTCCCAAGAATAATGAAGTGCATAGTATTTGACAACTCAATAGAAAAATTATAGTTTCCTACTTCATTTCATGAAAACCTTGCACACATATAAGATCTTGATTTTAGGTTGACTGCTTCTTTGTGAGATGAAAACCAACATCATAAGCAATAGAAAAAATGCAAATAACTTTGAACTATACAAAACAAACTCAAGAAATAAAGTAGTAAAGAACTTGCAAAGAAAATGTACATATTTTTTAAACCCCTACAAGATGAAAGGTGGCAAATCATACTTTCCCAGAACTAGTGCTAAGTAGTCAACTGCTGAAGGAAAAACTTGTGAAATGGCATATCCAATGACAAGAACTACTTCTAGCCCTTTGCATAGTCTTGTAAGCCTTGAGAGTAGAGGAGTCCCCTAAGATCAAGAATACTTATTTGTTATTTCAAGTTATGATCTTAAATCTAATAGATGTCTATGGATAACCAATCAAAATATAGTTGGACAAAGATGAATACAAGCACTTCAAAGTTAGGTTGATCAAGAACCAAATAACAGTAAAAATAAGAAACTATTAGATTACATGCTTAGGTCTCCTTTATGGATACTTACCCACAAAATGTGTTGATGTTCATGATAATCAAAAAAATTGGCCTTCACGCTAATTGTATATGAAGCAAAAATTAAAGATACACCATATTCCTTTTGATGATCTTCCTACAAACCTAATTTATATTGAATTTGTTCGTAGAGTTCAAGATCTCAAAAACAACTCAAAATTCATTTGCATTCTTCGTCCTTTTCAGAAGCAGATACTTTGATGTGAATATATTTTAAAATATTCATTGGGTGAAAAAAGGCTTGACTACGTCATCAGATAGATGTCATATCCCTTTTCGCCCTTGTAAAAGATCAACCACATTGCTAATTACATTTAATCCCCCAATGCAGTAGTAAAGGTTGATGTAAAGTCACTAACTGGTCAAGGAGATTGGTATATATTTAAACATAAAAAATTGAACCAAGGAAAGTTGGCATGCTATTACCTAAGATGTAAGAAGTGATATAGCACAAGGTAATTCCAATGTGGATGTTAAGAACACCAAGGAGCTTATGCATGAACACAAAAATACATCCAACTACTTACAGCTCAATGTTTCTAGATAACATTGAAGGGCTTCCACCATAGAAATATTCAATATTAAAACAACAACAACATGGCCACTAGACATTGGTCTTATGCTTTACCAATTCATTGGACATTAAAAAATATTATTCAAATGGGATGTAGAGTCCAGAGATTAGACATATTGCAAGACAGGAAAAACAAGTCACAATGGTCAGTTACTTCTGAAGTTTGGATTCAAAATTTAGGACCTAAGAAACATGACAATGATATTATTTTAAAGCGGGTGAGCATAAACAAGTGAATTATTGTGGTATATAAAATAGAACAAAGAAAAACTACAAAAATTATATAAAAGAACAATCGACAAAAGACTCATAGAGAGAGAATTTACACTTGGCATTGTACAAAAATATACTATGTACAAGTACCCTTTAAACAACAATAGAAATGGTGCCTAGGAGATAAGCCAAATAAAGCTCTACAATATCATAGATCTCAATCATAATTACATCAAGCCAATATGGTATCACATTAGTTTATAATATGAATATGTTTATTCAAGTAAATAGGATGACAATAAAGTATAAAGCTATTCTGGAAAGTAAGATGAGACTAGGGTAAAACATTAGACATAAGTCTAGGAATTAGGAATTTAAAAAAAGTGAGTAAAAGATAAGTCTATTCTAAGGGATGGTTCTTTATAAAACTCATGTGATCTGGCTAAACTAGCACACTAATACATTTAAGACTATTAGTTTTTGCAATTCAAACTGGCTCATCTGAGAGCTTCAGTTCTTTTATGTACTGATAGTGCTACAACATAGTTTTATTTTTATTTTTTATTTTTATTTTTATAGTCAAAGGTGAGTTTATGAATCAATTCTCTTTCAGATCACAAAAATAAATATTCCATTATTTTTGGAAGTTTTTGTTTCTAGTATTCCCAGATTTCAGTTTGGAGCTCATCAATTAAATTTGGTTTGAGAATCAAAATTTTTAAACAAATATTTGTCTTCAGATATTCATTGGTATGAAAACAATTGGGCTCATAAGACACTACTATATATGTAAACCATAAAATTAATTTTTCCACACATTATGTGTCCCATATCCAACATTTCTTGGACTATCCCTTCACTCCCATCCTCGAGTAGTTTTTGATGCATGTAGGGAGGAACAAT
Organism: Sequoiadendron giganteum; assembly: GCA_007115665.2. NCBI lineage: Eukaryota > Viridiplantae > Streptophyta > Pinopsida > Cupressales > Cupressaceae > Sequoiadendron > Sequoiadendron giganteum. The sequence continues at coordinate 92,495,488 of CM021103.1, read as the reverse complement.
GATCAATTTAGGCTACTAATTCTAGTTCAATGATATGCTCTTTTCTCTAAATGGTGATAGTCCAAAAGATATGCCTAGTAAGGCATGAAAATTTATCAATTAGATGTTGTAACCCTTCATATTGCTAGTTTTGTACCTTTAGCCTATCATGCAAACCATTTGTGAATTACACTGTAAAATACATAGCTTACCCTTAGCAATTTATTAGGCATTTTCTTGATTGAAATAAGTTTATTTGCACCAAGTTGTGGTCCTCTAACTGTGATCGGTTATCCTTTCTCAACTTTTGTAGCATATTATTAGTCATACATATGTGACCATAATAAAGTATGAAAAGTAAAAGTCTCATTACCTCATGTCATGACGGATAAGTTGTTGCTAACTGTTGATTTAAATTTTTGGTTTGGGGTTTTTTTTCGACATGACCTTTGGCTCTATTGGAATATGTGCCTCAGCTTGTTGTCTTGAACCTTTGTTAAGGACTTGAAAAATTATCTTTCAGTTCATGCCTTCACCTCATTACCGCTAGGAGCTTTCAGAAGTGGCGTGGTTGCACGGTTTACCTCTATACCGTAGGAGTTCTTTGATCATGTAGCGGTAGTGTGGTGGACACTGCCATACCATGGATATCTTTACACTAGGGAGCGGTAGCACAATGATACTACCATACCATGAGTGTCTGCATACATAGGTGTGGTAGCACAGGGTAGTCCATCTGATAGTTATGTGCTAGTATCGTTGTGTCGTGGGTGTCTCCAAGCCGGGTCGCGGTTGTGCAATGTATACCGCTGCACCGCGAGGGCTTCGCACTTGTTGAGCAGTAGCGCGGTATACTACCTTACCTCGGGGGTCTATTAGATGATGAGCAGTGGTGCGGTAGATGGAGCCTGTGGTAGTGTGGTGCAGTCACCGCCACACTATAAGGGTGTTATGTCTTGGCTATGGTAGAGCGGTGGGCATATGTATCTATCTAGCTGGACGAAGGATGTTGACTTGGCTGACCGAATGATTGTCCTATGTGGTTGGTCATGGACGAATGGAAAAGGTAGAATGTGAACCTTCGGTAGTTAGACTGGTGCGACTGTTGGAAGATCAATAGACTGGTTGTACATAGAATGAATCAATCGTGGAAGTTGCTATACATTGTAACATATTGGAATAGTAACGAGTCTGATGATGTGAGAAGGAAAGGATGAGAATGTTGTTCTGAAGGAGGCAACTATGTTCTCTCTGTGTGGATCGATTGTGAAACCTCTCTCTATGAATCTACTTTGTATACTGTGTGAGAGTATTGTAACAGTGTGAAGGTTGTAATTGACTGAGAGGTTGATCAGAGGTCCATAAGAGATAAGATCTATACTGTATGTTGTATTATAGTATTGTAACAATGTGAAGATCGTATAAGGGGTTGTGATGTTCAGTTTGTCTCCAAAATGAAACAAGATGTAAACCCTGTAAAGGCTTAGTGCCTGAGTTGTATTTGTAACTATTTTGTTGCATGAATAATACAATGGTGATCTAGGCTTTTGGAGTGTGGGGTTTTTTACCCGAAAGGGTTTTCCCCACGTAAATTTGTTTGTTCTATTCCATCTTTCATGTTTCATGTTTCCTGGTTAGAATCTATTAATGTTTGTTGTTGAAACTAAATTTACATAAGTTTCTCTTAGAAGGATTAATGTGGGAAATGAATTGTGTCTAATTCCACTTTGTGACATAGTTGTACATGTTTTTGAGTTAATCTATTGAAATTAAAGTTACCAAAGGTACTACAGATCTTAGATGATTATCTAAGATAACCAATTTTTTCCCAACAAGCTCAACTGTCACAGTTACCCCCTTGAGGACTATATAAATATGTTTTCAATTGTAAATCATATTGTAAAGTAAGCTTATTGTGCTTAGTTTCCAAATCAAAATTGGGTATAAGTATGGGTATGCTGGTATGGAAAAAGGAAATTGATGGGAGAAGGGGGGCAGGTTGGGTACATTAGTATATAAAACGTATAAAAATCATCAATATATACATATTTGCAGCCTAAAAATAGGAATTAAGTTCAAAATTCCACATATCATGCATATGCTAAAAAAAAACTACCATAAATATGAGTATCACCCACATGCACTGAATGCTAAATTGACAATTCATGCTCATGATGGATGGATTCATGTGAACCACTTTTCATGAAATATGGTCTAATGAGATTGACTCAAAAACTATACAAATGATTCCTGATTAAAAAGAATAATTAGTATTACCATAAATATTACAGATTTGAAACAGGTTAGATAGAAAGGAAACAATTTTTAATTTTTAACTTTAAAATCATAAATTTGACTTCAAAGAAAAACTACACGATAAATTATATGTATGAGTTTTTCAGTCCATAAAGATGGGTGAATGGTTTTGGATTCAAATGTGTAAGTTTATTTTGCATTAAAGTTTTAGATCCCACTCAATGATCTATCATCAAGATGAGGAAAAATCCTCATCCTTAAACCACATATGATAAATTTATAAATTAAAAATATATAAAATATAATTATATAAATCCTAAATAGTAAGATATACTAAATATACAGTATATCCTAAAATTATGGTTTAAACTAAATTTGGCTTTTCCTTAATAAATCTTAAGCATACAGTATATCATAAACTGTTTCTTTATCATATATATTTTTTTTCAAATGGTAAGAATTTGTAAGTATGAGTCTGGAATCCTTTGTAAATCAATTAAAAAATTTCATAAGGGATTTTATCATATATGCTTTAATTAAACCAGCAAGAATACAGTTTATGGGTGATGTATGCAGAAGAAAAAAAAATATGGTTAGAAAATCAAATGAAATGTATTGAGAGTTTAACCCAATGTTGTAATCTCCATGGAAATGATATGGAACACCACATCCAAACTGGAATTTCCAGGGTACAAGCGCCAATGACTCAAAACATTTCCAACCCCAAAAACCTTACCCTGCCCAATTCCATAATCATTTTGTACCTGAATCTAATTTCACAACAAATCATAAATAGGCATGTAGAGTTGTTATGTTAAAGACATATACTAAATAATTATGCAATAAAGTTATTTTACTTCCATAATTTGTGTGTTCTTTATTAGATATAATATATGTTAGACATAATGCTAGACTACATATTGTATACACATACATTTATTGCTTAGTTAATCATGTAATAACACCACATTAGTTATGTCTAAAAATAAACTTAGAACATAAGTCACAACCACCAATACAACTTCCTCGTAGAATAATAAATACAAGTATACACCCATTGAAGTTTGTACCTAACTCCATGTGTTCATTCCAAAATTAGATATCAGAATGATGAAGCCAACTTATTCAGAGTCGGGAAGCCCTAAGAGAGTGTATGATAATTTTAGATGGAGGAAACCTTAAGAGATGCCACTCTCAATGAATTCAACAGAGAAGAAAATAGAAGGGAGAGAGAACTACTATCAAGGGATTATCAAATCACTATCATAATGTTATGTGAAGGTTGCTGAAAAATTGTTTGTTTCAAAAATGTTGTTATGGTCGACCTATTGACAACAAAAGGAGTGATTGATTGGATTGTTGTGCAAAGGGGCCAATAGACTGATGTATATGTTGATTGTCCAAAAAAGTAGGGCCAACCTGACTAAAAGGAATGAAGGGCGTGACAGACTGATGTAAGCACATGTAAGGGCTCACTGGCTATCTTAATATTGGAAGCAATATCATAATTGCAGGGTCAACTGGGTCTGTCAAAGGAAGCACCTATCTAAGGGTCTGACAAGGCCAATTTTCATAATATTAATATACTATTAAAAAATGTTGTTACAAACCAGCTATTTGTAGTCAAAGGTCAACTAAAGAAAAAGACCACTACTGTTAAAGAGAAAACTCAGAATCAAATCCTTGCAAAATCAAACCCTAAAAAACAAAGGGATGTTCTAGAGAATGGATTTTTTTTCTAATCTAGCACCAAATATAGGCATGATGTATCCATTCAAATCAAACCATAAACCCTATAAAAAAAACTCTTGCAAAATCAAACCCTAAAAAATAGAGGGATACCACAAGTCAATGCACCCATGAACCAATATTCAACATCTGAAAACATTGAAGTTTTAGGGGTACTCGATTCTTGAATTTGAGATAAGATTATTGCAACCTTTTTAAGGAAAATATTGGTTGTGAGGTAAAAATGTTTTCATGCACCTGCTTGTGTAGTTGACCAGCTATTCGGTTGCCTACCTTTGCCTTGCTTTCACTTGAAATTACATGCTTTGATCACAATTGTTGATGATGAGAACGACTTTCACCTCGTGCGCCTTCTTGTGAGTCTTCTCTATTTTTTTTGTTCTGCAACACCACGACTTATCCTGGAAGCGAGAGAATTTAGATATGAGAGAAGCCTAAAAAAAGAAAATGCGTAGGGAAAATGTGGAGGGAAATAAAAAAATTATTTTAGAATTTTATTTTTTTATTGTCATAATTTAAGACAATTTGAAAATTAAAGACAAAAGTAGTATTTTTGTCTTAAATCGCTTTTGTATGTAGTAGTGATTGAACCATCGGTGAATCCTTATATTCAGACTGCAGCTCACCAAATTGGAGAAGTGAAAGGTCAATACTAGTGAGGAAGAGTTTGGAGGAGCAGGAACCAATAGTGGCGGGAGAAGTAGCAAAATATGGTGAAAAGCAATCAAGAAAAGGGCAAAAAATGATGAACGACTAAGATTCATTCAATTCTCTTATTTATTTTTTATTTCAATTATCTCTTACTTATTTTTCTATATTTATTATATATATATATGTGAGACATTTTTATTTAAATATTAATATGAGATAATTTATCAATATATTTGAATATTTAAAATGATTTTATTTTATTTTATTTTATTTTGAATTTAATTTAAATTGTCTTATACTTAAATGGGAATTTTAATTTTCAATAGCCTTTTGATTGAACTTTTTTTATTTATGCATTCTTCTTTATTTTTAGTGTATCCCTTTAATTGAATATGTCTTTTGGTCCAAGTGGCCTATTGGTTATATTCTATTGTCCTTGCTATACATTCCACCCATCTCCCTCATCCCTTTTCTTGGCCTTTTCTAGCTAATTCTTGGTCTGCAACTTATCTTTTTCTCCTTGAGCTCTCATCTATCCTGATGATGGATCACAGAGTGTGATCCAAAATGTTGATGCAAAAATTCTTACATAATCAAATCCAGAAATCATCTAACAATAATCTATATGGATTGTGGAAACTTGATATCATTACGATTCGTTTAGTCGTAAAAAATTAATATAATAAATATAATTAATATATTATATATATTTAATATAATATTAATAAGATTAAATTCTATATAATATAATTATATTTATTATTATATTTAATAGTATATATAGGTTATATTATTATTATATATTATATTCTATAATAAAAAATAAAAGTTAAAGAATGTATAACGCCCCACCACGTAACCCTAGAGGAAGTTGCAACAACAACAGAAACGAACAATTTTTTTTCTTTTAAAGTGAAATAATATCATGAAAGGTGCACTACACTATCGCTAACATCCTCTAAGGCACGTGACTAAGGTTACAACTAAATCCCATAACATAAACATTAACTCATACATAGTACTCTTGAATTTAAAGAACATACATTCAAAGCAATAAACATCACATAAGATATAAGTACATAAAGTTCCATAGGTTACATTAATTTCAAATAGTGTTTACAATACTCATTCCCAAAATGAGGAAGATCATACAAAGTGTTACAAATTACAAGAGACCTCCTCAAATACAATTGAGGAGTAATATGAATATAAGAGCTAAACTATTATAGTACATCAAATCAAGGGAACATATCAACTGGTATCCATGAGCTCTCCAACTGGAAGATCTCACCATCACGAACATAAGAAGGGAACCCAACAGAGTCAGGTGCACATTCCACCCAGCCAAGTGGTACCCAAAGGCCCACCCCCTGTGCTAGGAGACAATAACAAGGCTCCCTAGGCAAGAACATCTACCACTAGACACAGGTTAACACATAACTAAATTAACCAAACACAAGTACAACTATAATACATTGGTTAAATTGCTTCCAGAGTTAAAATAATTAAGTATGTCAACTGAACCATACACAAAAACCGTTGTCATAGGAGAAGCATCATCTCAAGCCACATGGGTTACCCTCGCAGACCTTCCTAGGCCCTAGCCCCCATCATGAGTCACTTCCCTATAGACAACACATGGAACAAATCCACAACCCAAGGGTGACTAGTGCACACATATGGATATTAATACCCAAGCCAAAGATAAAAGACATCACATCCCCGTTCGTGGTAACCGAGTGATTAACTGAAATCGACAATACGCACTACTCAAGGGAAGTAAAAAAAAGCGTTGACAATTAAAATACGACAACCCCCAAATACAAAATACCATAACTGGAAGTCTTACTAATGCTTCTAAACAATTTTCCCCAAAATGAAAAAAAAAGAAGAAATTTACATTTTAAAGGGCAATTTAATCAGAAAATAAATCTATCTTTCGGATTTCCTAAATCAAATTTCATTGCAAAAAATTTAATAATACACTTCTCCAAATCATCTAACTTAAATTAATTTTCATTTTCAAACAATACGAAAATCAAATCCATTTATTTAAATCAATTTACCGTTTCCAACTATACAGAAATCAAATTTTCTCTTTAAAATAATTTCCTTTAAATTATCTAATCATGCATTTAATGCATGTACCCATAATAAAATATCCTTTGAATATATATATTTAAATACACACACACACACACACACACATATATTATTTAAATAATCTTAATAATTAATAACGATATCCAAAAACAATATTAAAAATACATTTAAATATATATATACATATATACATAGATATATAAATATATATCTAGATATATAATATAAATATATATATATATTATTTAACAAACTAAATACTATACAAAGAATTTATCTCACCAAAAATCGAAAACATAAAACAAAGGCTAAGGAAGTTTCGTAACAATATATGGTTATTTCCACAGTCGTCTCCCCATGAGGGGAGACTGCAACTATAGAGGGCAGTGCAGGAATGCCTCCACAATCTGCCTCCCTTGGGGATGGTGGTTATGGAGATAACCATGCCTCCCCCAACCAATATACTAAATAAAATTCAAATTCTTTAATCTACGATTTATATTAATCGTCGTCATACATAAATTATGACAAAATATAATATTTTTTTCAATAAGGATTCTCTATAGGGATATCTAATATACATAATATATATATATATATATATATATATTTATATAAAAATGTTTCAACATGAAAGTCCAGTTGGGAAAATAATTTTCACTATTAGTTTTCTATAGGAAGTATATTCAAGATTTTCTGAGAAAAGCAAATTGTACAAAACACTTCCTATAGAAGAATTCCACAATTCCCTACATAGGGGTTTTTCTAAATTTTCTTCAAAGAAACAAATTTTATATAAAACAATCATTTTCTATAGAAAAAAAATCCAATAGGAAAATGGAGCAATATTTCTCTACAGATAACATTTACCAAAAATTTCCCGAGAGGTTTTCTACAAAGAAATTAATTTCTTCCCAACAGAGATTTTTCTGGATCCCTAATGTTTTCTTCTAGGTTCTTCATTGTTTACAACAATCCCAATTTAAAACTTGCAAAATTTTCTACAAAAGGTTTCATTTCTGCAGAGGATTTCATTTCAACAGAAAATTTCATGAAAAGTTTCAAACATAGCATTTTCAATTTTAACAAAACTGAAAAGCTTTATAATTTGCACAGGAAATCTTTTTTTTCCAGGCAATAAATTAATCTAAGAAAAATTTCCAAAATGAAATTAACTAGAATAATAGAGGAACCTGAATTCCAACGCTTGAGAAGATGTGGATTGGTATAGAACCTCTTCCTCAGAACCAAGATTCTTCAGGATCAACAAGATCAGCTTCCTCCAGAAACAAGACAAATTCCAGAGCACAAAGAACTATCTCGAGACTGTCTTTTTTCCCAAAATTTCAACAACCGAGTACAATAACCAAACTTTTTTTTTAACAACCTTTCCCCACCAAATATTCTCTCCACTCTTCCATGAAGAAACTTCTCACCTCTCATGGTTACAACCATTATTCTCTCCATGAAAATATTTTTTCCAACAACCATAATTAATATTTCCAAACACATGTTGAAAACAAAATATCTTTTTAAATCAATTTGCACCAAATCCTCAAGATATTTCTAAAAATAAAAAATAAAAAAAATACATAGTATTTCTAATTTAAACTTAATTCAATTAATTTAATTAATTAATTAAATAAATTTAATCCTAAGATTAAATTATTTTACCAAATAGTTTAAATTAATTTGTTAATTTAAATTACAACCTTCTAACATAATAAACAAGATTAATTAAATAATCAACTAAAATATTTAAATCATTTATTTTCCTTAAACACACTTTGCAACATAAATAATATCAAGGCAAAATTGAGCAACATTATAACAAACAAATCCAACTAAAACCAATGACACATTATGACCAGGGTGGTGGCTTGACACGAGAAACCTAGCTACTATCTCCCAATCAACAATATCATTGGGAAATGGACATGATCAAACCTGTGAAACTAGGTGGATTAGATGTCTTGTACCTACAAACTTGCAAAAAAAACATATATTGTGCATGCATATATATATATATATATCATAATAAAACACACCGTGAAGAGAGAATCGTGGAATCACATGGTGCTCGCAAGCGAGTGGTGCAATTATGTTCCCTTCACCAATACAATGTCACAACAACTGATGATTCTAACATCAATAATCTACTCATGTGCATATAACAATATTAATTCACATAAACACTATGCTAATCAAAATCATGTCATAGTAATAACATCAGAATAAGGTACCATCACATCATAATATAAAATCCACATCGCTCTAAAGTTAGTGATCAAATAATAAACAAGTATCATAGTCTATCCAAGTCATGGTATAGTCAGAAAGCATAAGCATAACATAGTAGAACACTATCTAAACATAAGAGAAAAATGGAGGGGTGTTACATCCTCCCCCCTAGGGTTAGGCTTACTTCTGGAATCCTGTAAATACATAGTGAAAAATCCATGATAACACACAATAATCAAGCACCATACCCATGATTTAACATAAATTCTACACATACACACCAATGTAAATCACAAGGCCACACATGAGTCCATCTAGACATCGGAAAGCAACATACAAAACCATGATACATAATCCATGATATCCATCTCACGTAATCCATACTCAGTCGCTTGATGGTGTTAGGCCACACACATAGTGAGACCATCCAATCAAGACCACAATGACCTATCTCTTGTTGTGTAAGGTTATTAGCCTCCAAGAGATAGTCATCACACATAGGTGGGTAGTGGATCCTAGCTATATAAAAGCCTCACATACACCCATCCTCAATGTTCCCTACATCTACTTCCTCATATACACTCACCAAGTCCACCTCATATGTCCTTGGAGAGGATTCACAATACGACACATTGCCAAAATTAAAAACAATAAAGATAAACTAGTTTAGCCACCAAGGTCATAAAGAAGAGCAAATTAAAATTCAATTTCAACAATAAGGTAATAAATGTGCATAATTTCAACACTAAATCAAATATAACCACTAGGGTTATAATAAAACACGATCGCAAGGTGTGGCTAAACCATCACAATCAAATATAACAAGGTTTCGGCCTTCACAATCAACAGAAAATCATCAATAACCATAAAGAAATTCCATAGTCTTGAAAATTCCATTGTACAACACTGTGTGACTAGATACTAGCCACCAAACGAGGAAGGAGGAAATAGTGTCTGGCTATAATAGTAGCCCTCATGTAGTGCGAAGTGAGCACACCATCCACATGACCCAGAGTGTACTCCACGACTATGCCCTACATCAAGTCATCACTCAAAATGGTCATACGCTAGTCGGAGAAGGCACGCACTGGTCATATGCCACATGTAAGTGTGTCTATGGCTTCACAAAATTAGGCACACATAGAACACACCCTGCATAGTGATACTTCATGGAGAAGGCACATGTAGGTACTTTCCATAGCCAAAGGTATACATGGCTAGGACCTACTCATATGTTATCTGACCAAACACTGCCAAAGCAGCCATGAGTATCCCTCTACAAGTGTGTGAGGCCCCATAACGCTCATTACACAAGTAGGCTATCATAACACAATCTCATAATGTGCCTTCACGTGTCTATACACGTGGCATCGTGTAACATGGAATCATCACTAGCACTATGTCGAAACATCAGTAGGGTGTGGCATCATGTCGGAACATGTGTAGATACATTATATATAATGCAAATATGATAATATCAATATGGGGCTACCTGAGCTTCACCTCTCATATGGATGAGGTTTACTCAAAAATGCCAGATCAACATCTCTACGGATGGCCAAGCATATACTAACAAACCAATGCTATTGTACTCAAATCTATGGGGATTGGGCTAACACATATGGATCAAGTATCTTGATCCATCATAAGGGAAATTAGTGGGTACACTTACTCAAGATTAGTTGAGCTAAGATCGCTTTGTGCTGCAATATGCGTACATTGTACACTCCACCCAAGGAAATTTGCGGTTGCTACTATCCCTTCATGGATTGAGGGGCTAGAGAACCAAAAGAAAACAATCTATGAAACTAAATTTTGGTTACTCTTATATATAAGTTTCAACCACACATGGATTGGCCCTTAATAAGGTAACAAACATACAAACACACATAATGGTATGGTTAATCCCACACCAAAAAACAACTTTTTCCCCCTGGATGGGTACCCAGTATCACCATCCCATGGACACAAAACTCAACCAATGCACAATTATTGGTTCCTCAATTTTATAGGGGGAAAACAATTACATACATAATTCCATAAGAACATCCACTTCCATAACCTTTTATCAGTTTTCTTTCACTCTACTCTTTTCCACATGGCACATGATGCAAAATGTCAATGCCATAAACACTGTGATCACTTAACAACTCCACTAAAAGATTCACAAGGACAACATAATGGGCTCATATGTACCCAGAGTACCTAGTGTATGAGCCTGGGGCTCTGATACCATGTGTAACGCCTCGCCATGTAACCCTCGAGGAAGATGCAACAATGAAAGCGAACAATTTTTTTTCTTTTAAAGTGAAATAATATCATGAAAGATGCACTACACTATCGCTAACATCCTCTAAGGCACGGGACTAAGGTTACAACTGAATCCCATAACATAAACATTAACTCATACATAGCATATAATTAAATTACTCTTGAATTTAAAGTACATTCAAAGCAATAAACATCACATAAGATATAAGTACATAAAGTTCCATAGGTTACATTAATTTCAAATAGTGTTTACAATACTCATTCCCAGAATGACGAAGATCATACAAAGTGTTAAAAATTACAAGAGACCTCCTCGAATACAATTGAGAAGTAATATAAATACAAGAGCCAAAATGTTATAGTACATCAAATGAAAGGAACATATCAACTGGTACCCATGAGCTCTCCAACTGGAAGATCTTGCCATCACAAACATAAGAAGGGAACCCAACGAAGTAAGGTGCATGTTCCACCCAACCAAGTGGTACCTGAAGGCCCACCCCCATGCTACGAGACAGCAACAAGGTTCCCTACGCAAGACCATCTACCACTAGACACAAGCTAACACATAACTGAATTAACCAAACACAAGTACAACACTAATACATTGGTTAAATTGCTTCTAGAGTTAAAATAGTTAAGTTTGTCAACTGAACCATACACACAAAATGTTGTCATAGGAGAACTGTCATCTCAAGCCACATAGGTTACCCTGGCAAACCTTCCTAGGCCCCGACCCCCATCATGAGTCACTTCCCTATAGACAACACATGGAACAAATCCACAACCCAAGGGTGACTAGTGCACACATATGGATATTAATACCCAATTCAAAGATAAGAGACATCACATCCCTGTTCATGGTAACCAGGTGATTAACTGAAACCGGCAATACACACTACCCAAGGGAAGTAAAAAAAAGGCTGAAAATTAAAATACAACCCCCAAATACAAAATACCACAATTGGAAGTCTTACTAATGCTTCTAAACAATTTTTCCCCAAAATGAAAAAAAATAGAAGAAATTTACATTTTAAAGGGCAATTTAATCAGAAAATAAATCTATCTTTTGGATTTCCTAAATCCAATTTCATTGCAAAAAAAATAATAATACACTTCTCCAAATCATATAACTTAAATTAATTTTCATTTTCAAACAACACGGAAATCAAATCCATTTATTTAAATCAATTTATCATTTCCAACTATACAAAAATCAAATTTCCTCTTTAAAATAATTTCCTTTAAATTATCTAATCATGCATTTAATGCATGCACCCATAATAAAATATCCTTTGAATATAGATATTTAAATACACACACACACACACACACACACACACACACACACACACACACATATATATATATATATATATATATATATTATTTAAATAATCTTAATAATTAATAACCATATCCAAAAACAATATTAAAAATACATTTAAATATGTATATACATATATGTATATATATATCTAGATATATACCTAAATCTAAATATATATATATATATAAATTATTTAACAAACTAAATACTATACAAAGAATTTATCTCACCAAAAATTGAAAACATAAAACAAAGGCTAAGGAAGTTTCGTAACAATATACGGTTGTTTCCACAGTCATCTCCCCATGAGGGGAGACTATGGCTATGGAGGGCAGTGCAAGACTCCCTCCACAGTCCGCCTTCCCCAACCAATATATTAAATAAAATTCAAATTCTTTAATCTGTGATTTATATTAATTGTCATCGTATGAAAATTATGACACAGCCTTCAATACAATAATTTTTCAATAAGTATTCTCTACAGGGATATCCAATATAGATATATATATATATATATATATATATATATATGAAAGTCTAGTTGGGCAAATAATTTTCACCATTAGTTTTCTACAGGAAGTATATTCAAGATTTTCCTAGAAAAGCAAATTGTACAAAACACTTCCTATAGAAGAATTCCACAATTCCCTATATAGGGGTTTTTCTAAATTTTCTTCGTAGAAACAAATTTAATAGAAAGCAATCATTTTCTACAAAAACAAATCCAATAGGAAAATGGAGCAATATTTCTCTATAGATAACATTTACCCAAAATTTCCCAAGAGGTTTGTTTACTAATAAATTAATTTCTTCCCAACAAAGACTTTTCTAGATCCCTAATGTTTTCTTCTAGGTTCTTCATTGTTTACAACAATCTCAATTTAAAACTTGCAAAATTTTCTACAAAAGATTTCATTTCTACAGAAGATTTCATTTCAATAGAAAATTTCATGAAAAGTTTCAAACATGACATTTTCAATTTTAACAAAACTCGAAAGCTTTATAATTTTCATAGGCAATCTTTTTTTCTAGACAATAAATTAATCTAAGAAACTTTTCCAAAATGAAATTAATTAGAATAATAGAGGAACCTGAATTCCAATGCTTGAGAAGATGTGGATTTGTGTAGAACCTCTTCCTCATAACCAAGATTCTTCTAGATCAACCAAAGCTTCCTCCAGAAACAAGACAAATTCCAGAGCACAAAGAACTTTCCCAAGATTGTTTTTTTTTCCCAAAATTTCAACAACCGAATACAATAACCAAACTTTTTTTTTTTTAACAAGCTTTCCCCACTAAATATCCTCTCCACTCTTCTATGAAGAAACTTCTCACCTCTCATGGTTACATCCATTATTCTCTCCATGAAAATATTTTTCCCAACAACCATAATTAATATTTCCAAACACATGTTGAAAACAAAATATCTTTCTAAATCAATTTGCACCAAATCCTCAAGATATTTCTAAAAATTAAAACATTTTTTATAATTTCAAAAATACATAGTATTTCTAATTAAAACATTATTCAATTAATTTAATTAATTAATAAAATAAATTTAATCCTAAGATTAAATTATTTTACTCAATAGATTAAATTAATTTATTAATTTAAATTACAACATTCTAACATAATAAACAAGATTAATTAAATAATCAACTAAAATATTTAAATCATTTATTTTCAGGTTAAACACACTTTACAACAATTTAGAAACCTAGCTACTATCTCCCAATCAACAATACCATTGGGCAATGGACATGATAAAACCTGTGAAACTAGGTGGATTCGATGTCCTATGCCTACAATCCTGCAAAAAAAGCATATATCGAACATGCGGATATATATCATAATAAAACACACCGTGAAGAGAGAATCGTGAAATCGCAGGGTGCTCGCAAGCAAGTGGTGCAATTTTGTTCCCTTCACCAATATAATGTCACAGCAACTAATGATTCTAACATCAATAATCTACTCATGTGCATCTAACAATATTAATTCAAATAAACACTATGCTAATCAAAAGCATGTCATAGTAATAACATCATAATATAAAATCCACATCGCTCTAAAGTTAGCAATCAAATAATAACCAAGTATCATAATCTATCCAAGTCATGGTACAGTCAGAAAGCAAAGGCATAACAGAGTAGAACACTGTCTAAACATAAGAGAAAAATGGAGGGGTGTTACAGAATGTAAATGTTAAATTTTTTTATAAAATATGTGAAGGCCTTAAGAATGCACCAAAAGGAAATGCCTTCCATGCAATAGGTATTTTTGGTGCACCAAGAAACCTAGGCCGCCAAATGGTCTGCTTAGGTAGGGTCCCATGAGGGGAGCTTAAGCTCTATGGATTATGATCAAATTTGAAAGAAAAAAGAATAGAGGAGTAATAGTCATTTATTTAGTCATTTAGTTAGTCATGTTTATTTGTCTGATATTAGTCATTTATTTAGTCATTTAGTTGTGATTTTACCCGATGACCAAATTAGTCACTTATAAATGACCAAATTAGTCATTTATTTTCCAAATTCTACTAGTGTTAGTCACGTGACTAAAAGTTTTAGTCATGTAGTCATTTATTTGTCAAATTCTACTAGTGATGGCAACCCATGATGTGAAAATCCATCAAAGACACAACAAATGTGAACAACATACTACTCCATTACTTACTCTCCTCTTGACATGACACTCTCTCCCCTTGACTAACTTATTATTTTTCACATGACTCTTTCTCCTCCTTTGTAGCTTGTATTTTTCACATGTTTCTCTCTCGCCCTTTGACATCAATAGAAATGGATAAAAATTTTGTTTTAGTCTCCCCCTTTGACATAGACCAAAACCACTTATTACTACTTTGCATACACACCAAACTATACCAAATCAACAACGTCTACACAATTATAACACACACTCTTCTAACTACAAAAATGAAAAATACCACTACCTACTCCCCCTGAGAGATAGCCACCAACATTAGTCCAAACCAAGGAGTGAATCTTTAAATCCAATGGACTGATGCATCTATTTATGCATCTAGTTCAAAGAAGGAGGCACAATAACCCCCAACTTCTCCTGGAGATACTCAAAAGTATCCTTATGAAGAGTCTTAGTGAATATATCAGGAGTCAGATCCTTTGTACATACATACTCAAGCTTCACTTCATTCTCCACAACCTTCTCTCTTGGAAAGTTATATCTAATTGAAATATGTTTTATCCTCAAGAATGAAATAATAAGTTCTTTGAGATATTGATTATACTTGTACTATCACAAAAGATAGAAATGGGTTCATCATACACCACTCTGATATCCTTCAATATTTGCCTCATCCACAACACCTGCGTACAACAAGATGTTGATGCAATGTACTCAGCCTCTACAGTAGATAAAGAAACTGAATCTTGTTTCTTTCTTAGCCATGATACTAATCTACATCCAAGAAATAATGCACCACAACTTGTACTTTTCCTATCATCAACACAACCAGGCCAATCTGCATCTATATAAGCACTCAAACTAAAACTAGTATCCTTTGGATACCACAATCCATGATCTAGAGTACCCTTTAAATATCTGAATATCCTCTTCACTACTGCAACATGTGATTCTCTAGGATCTTCTTGAAATCTAGCCACAAGACAAACTGTATGCATGATATCCAGTCTAGTATCAGTTAGGTATAACAGTCCACCAATCATTGATCTATACTTTATTTTATCAGCCTTAGGTGACTCATCATTCTTTCTTAGTTTGAAACCAGTAACAATAGGAGTATATAATGGTTTAGAATATTCCATTTCAAAATTCTTCAATATTTGTTTGACATATTTTGATTGTGAAATGAAAATTCCTTTATTTGACTGATTACTTTGTAGCCAAAGGAAGAAATTCATCTCCCTAAACATAAACATCTCAAACCTTTTTTGCATCTCTTCTACAAAATTCTTGCACATCTCTTCATTGCTAAAAATGTCATCAACATATACAACCATAATCAAGATTTGATCTTTTTCAACTCTGAAGTAAAGATTACTATCTGTGATACCTTTATTGAATCCTTGTATCAAATATATGTGCAACCTTGCATACTAGGCTTTGCGATCTTGCTTCAATTGATATAAATCCTACTTCATTCTATAGACCATATCTAGTTTATTTGATAACTAAAATCCTTTCGGTTGTTCCATATATACCTCTTCTTCCAATTATCCATTCAGAAAAACAAAATTCACATCCATTTGATAAAATTTAAAGTTCTTATGTGTTGCAAAAGCCAAAAACATCCTGATTGCTTCCATTCCTGCTACCAGAGCAAATGTCTCCTCAAAATCTATTATGTAATACCCCTTTGTTTTGCCTTTTGGTTGGATAGTGTGTCCTTGTGTTGTTTTGTTGCTTTGATGTGTTTCTAGTTTTTCAGATGCCTTGTTTGTGTGCTTTCTGTTAGTACTTGGTCTATGGTACTCGACTGCTATTTGATCATTATCTATAAAGCAACATTAATGTTATCTTTTGATGTGATGGTATTTTATATGATGTTATCTTTATGTCATGTTTTGAATTAACATAAATGGATATTCGAATTAATGATTTTTATGCTTTAGATTATATTAGTATGTTAGATTTTTCAGTTAGTTACACTATATTGGTGAAGGGGATGGCATCGCATCACTCGCTTGTGAGCACCCTAAGATTCTGAGATTTCCTCTTCACGGTGTGCTTTAATTATGACATGTTTATGTATGTGGATATACTCTTTGTTCACAGGTTGACAGGTACATGACATCGACTCCACCTAGTTTCACAGGTTTGAGCATGTCCAATTCCCAACGGTATTCGATTGGGAGATAGTAGCTAGGTTTTCCATGCCAAGCCATCACCCTAGTCCTAGTATGTCATCAGGTGTTTGTCGAGTTGTGTTGCTTTGAATATTGTCCCCTCTCTTCGTTATTTAAAATTGCAAGTTAAAAGGGTAATTAAATGGCTTAATGTATTTAAGTGGTGGATCGATTTGTTCTGAGTTTATGTTGAAATGTAATTTATTTTATTATTAATTTAATTTAATTAATAAATAATTTAATCGTTGATTAAATCTATTTATTAATTAATTAAATTTATGATGTTGAAATAAGTTAATTTATTTATGATTGAAGTTATTGTTATATTTGTTGAAATTGAAAATAAAAGAAAATGTTTTAAAAAGTCAATTTAGGAAATTTGAATTCAAAAATTGAAAGAGGAAGATATTTGCATTTCTATTTTGAAGAATTGATGAGGGTGGTTGTAGGATTTTTAGGGTTTTTTCCTTATGTTTGAATTTTGCTTCACAATTTGAAGGTTCATGGAATTTTGGAAAGGATTAAATTAGAAAGAGAAGGAAGAAATTATTCAATTTTGTGGGTTTTTGGAAAAAGCTTGAAGAATCTATGGATTTGAAGAGGGAATCAAGGCACCATCAGGACCTTCTATCATCTTCAAAAAAAATAGGTTCAAGTCTTTTAAATGTTTGCTTTTGAGTTTATGAATTTAAATATTAATGGTGGTGTTGTGCCTTTCGCACACACGCCCCGTTCGGAACGGGGACCCTCTTTTCCCAATTTATTTTTTTGGTCCCTTTCATTTTACCTCATTTTGCATACCCATTTTCTTTGTGCCTCGAAGGTGGGGGTAGCATGTTTCCCAATGCCATATTTTAAGTCTCGCATTATCCAAGTTTTCCTTGTCAAAATTCTGGCATCTATGGCAATTTTCGGGTTTCCCCTCCTGGGTTTCCCCTTTCGGATTTCCTTTGCCGGATTGCCTCTCCCGGGTTTCCCTCGTCGGGTTTCACCTGCCAGTTTTCCTATCAATCTTCGATATTTTTGAATGGCTTCCTTGGGATGACTTTTCGGGCCCCGGACCCCGGACCTCCCGCCACCTCCGCATTTTTCGGAGCTCACCAACCTAACCTGCAACCATACAAAGGAGTTAATGCCACATTAATGGCTGCCTTTTGCTATAAAATTGAATTTTTCGGCTGTCATTACCAAAGACTCGAGTGATAGAGAAAGATTGAAGAGCTCTTGGCGAATCTGGTTTTCCTCCTATCGGATTTCGAAGTGTTTTTTCGACGACCTCTGCGCATCCGGCATCCTGTTCTTCGGATTTTTGAGGTAGGTTTTCCGTCCGCGCGCCCTAGCTTTTGTTTTGCGAATTTTCTAATTTTTCTAAGGGTAAAATGTAAAATGAAACCTAAATTAAGTAAATTTTCCCCCTCCATGCATAACCCATGTTTTGAAAATCCAAAAATCCGTCGTTAGATCACCCAAAAATCGATCCGGAACCTTCCCACGTCGCGGTTGTTCTTCGGAACGGCATTGGCATCTTCCAGGCCAAGGTCCTCCCACGGTCATCTCCTTCGCATTTTCGATCTTGCCATTTTCTTCCACTGGACTTTCACCTCCGAAATTCCTTTCTCGGGATTTCATTGTGATTTCGCTGTTTCAAATGGCCCCGTCCGAGCGTCTTCTTGACCCTTGGACCCTAGACCCTCGAAGTCCATCCATTTCAAACTTCCCAATTCTCTTCAAATCCATCCTCGAAATTTGGTTTCTGGATTTCCATCCCCGGGATTACGTCCCCATTTCGCCGTTTCAAATAGCTTCCACCTTGCATCTTCCCAGACTTCGTTTCCTGGCCACAAAATCTTCCTCCTCCCAGTCGAAACCCTCGACATTTTCTTCCCCCGGACTTTCACCTTCGGAATTCCTTTCTCAAGATTCTGTTGTGATTTCGCCATTCCAAACGGCCCCGTCCGAGTGTCTTCCTGGATACCGGACCCCGGTCTGCTGTCCGCCAAAGCCCGAGGCCTTTGGTATTTTTCTCTGATCTTCTTCCGGATTCTGAACGTCGAAATTCCTCCCCCGAAATTCCTTTCCTCCTGCGCTCTTCTCAACGGCGAGCACAGAGCATGTTCCCGACCTCCAGGTCCCGATGTCTCGTTCGTCGTCCATTTGTCCCGAGCCCTCTAATTGCTTCCAGAAAATTCCTCCCAGGTTGCCTTCCTCGGGTTTCCTCTTGCATTTCACCATTCCACACGGCCGACCCGTAGCTACTTCCCGATGACGGCAATCCAAGACCTAGATTTCGTCGCCCGGAATTTTGTCCCTTCTGCGCTGTTTCAAACAGCTTCCTTGTAGATGATGCCTGAACCTCCAAATGGGGCATCAAATGACCTCCAAATCCAAAATGGATTTCGACCCACTTGCTAGAATTTGATTTTCTTCCATTTCCAACCTCAAATCTTCAAATCCAACTTCGGGAAGTGCATATGGGAATTCCATTCTCATTTTTCCCTTTCAAGTAGCATTCTGCCAAGGGATTTCCGGCCCAGGAACTCTGAATTATTTACATTGCCCTCTAATGATGAAATATCTTGCTTCCATGATTGTTAAGTATGAATTGTGATTGTCGGGCTAATCTTGACATGCAGGTTTTTTGCTGCTGACCATTTTGTCAGGTTCATTGTTACTAATTCTCATCTGTTGTGCAGGATTTATGGAATCCAGTCCAGAGACTTCCAGTGCTTCTAGAAAAGGAAAAGGAATAGCTAAGCCACCAAGGGGCAAGGAGGATAAGGACCTAATGAAGTATAAGTTCCAGGGGGTCCCTATTCAATCTAGGATCACTACCCTTTGGAGGGATGTCTCGGATACCAACATCGAGCAAGTCAATGTTGATGAATTCACGTAGAGGATCATAATGAACCCGAAGACTGCAAATTCCAAATTAATAAAGAGTAGTGGACTTGATAAGGCTACAAGTTTCCCGCCAGCCCTAGTGGCCCTGGAGCTAGTGATGGCATGTGTGGAGGCATACCAATCTGATACCAGAACAATCATGGATCATGAGGGGAATATCCTTGCAGATATGTCTCCGTCGGGCGTAACGGAGACCTTCCACATTCCCGCCTTTGAGAGCATGGAGGTCCCCACCTTGGAAGACTGTAAGGAGGTGTGGGATTAGGACCCGTTGGAATGTAAAAGGCTTATCAACTAGTGTTGGTTGAAGGACAAACGGGCTAGTGCTGGGAAGCTCCCTCAGGAGCTCTACCGCAGCGATTTCCATGAAGACTACCATGACCTTGTAACTCTGCTCAGTCGAGTCATGGGCCTTCCCAGCGCAGTTTTCTTTCAAGAGTGGATGTTCTATTTCATAGAACAGATTCTCCGAGGTAAGGGCACTGTCTTCTATTGGGGCGAGATCAGCAGCGACTACTTCCACGAGCAGTTTACCACTGTGAAGAAAACTAACAAATTCTTCATGACCTCTTACTTGGTGTATTCCCTCGCTAATCAGCGACATTATCAAGGTTTGACAATAATGCCAAGTGATCCATCAGGGCCAAAGCTCAAACCATACGACAAGTACCCTCAGGTGTAGTTTAGGAATTTCAAGACAAACTACTATAGGGTGAATGATGCGTTCATTGCCCACGTAATCCGATTAGTAGGAGGATATTTTCATAGAAGGACATCCCATAGTGCCAGGGTCCTCCTCAGACAATACGCCTTATCGTATATTCAATTCCCAAGGTTCACATACATCCGTGCCGAAGGCTTCTCGGATAAACCAAACAAGCTGCCTCGGTACCCAAATGACCGGATCGTTCTCTTGGAGCTAACTCAACAGCTGCGACACATTCACAGTGTCTTGAGTGAAAAGCATCTAGCAGGCCCCATCTACCCCATGAACCTTGGATAGGAGATGTATAAGGTCCACACTTCCTAGTGCATAGGATATTCAGAAAGGGAGTTGGAAGAATATAATTCTGAACAATATACAGCAAGGCCACAGATGGATCCCTATGGCCATGTCAGAAAGGTACTAGGGCGCGGATATTCCCACCTCCACAACATTGAGGACTTCTGGGCCAACTGCAGGGATGATCTTGAGGTATGGTTGTGATATTATATGCGCATGACCATCATCCATGTGCGAAGGGTGAACTTATGCCCGATTCCTGATCAGCTAGAGGAGGATGAGGAAGCAATTGTGGATCCAGTTTACGATAGAGTTTCCAACCTACCACTGCCCGCTATCAACTAGGATGCACCAGAGCTCAATGACATTAGTGTGCTCACTAGGGCTGTTGAAGTCCGAAAAAGGGCATGGATGGATGGGAAGGTGGCCCAATTGAAACAACAAGGGGTCATCCTAACGTACACCAAGCTTGCAAGTGAGCACGTGAGTGAACCAAGTGGCTCCAAAGGTGGGGAAGCTTCCAGCACAATTGGGGAGACATCTAAAGCCCCACCACCTCAGAAGACCAAGAAAAGAAAGGAGGATAGCCTATAGCTTCCCAAACCAAAGGTCTATGCCCATAAGTCTTCTGAGCCAGAGCCCTCTAAAAAGAAAAGAAAAACAATAGGAAGCACGGAGACAATGGTGATGCCCAAGGGTTCGCCCCTCAGAATCGTGAGCAAAGGGTCTAGCTCACTTGGATCTCCACCCATTGTAATCACTCCCGCCACCCCACTTGCCTCAATTCCAGCTTTTGCTTCCTCCCCGCCTGCGGTGGATATCTCCGTCCACCTTGCTCCTACTCCTCCAATAGTGCAGGTCATTCCCATGGATTCATCATCCGCCACCACCTTGCCTATGACCTCTCCCTCCATGTCTCCTTCCCTTCCTTCCATTTCCACTACCACAATGTCAGCCCCAAACCTTCCAGAGTCTTTGGTGAAGTATATGCAGAATGTGCCTTCCGAGTTTTCAGGGATGCTCACCAATCCAATAGTCTAGGCTATGATAGCTCAGGCTATGGCCTCCACTCCAATGGCATCCCCCTCTACTGAATCACCAAAGATGAAGGTGACCATGCAGATATCAGACCAATGTGAATGATAGCAGTTAGAGGTTGAGAAGGCACCAGAGTATGAAGAGTTTAAATATCATGAACATCCCTTGTTCAAGCATCAGAAGATTGATAAGGTGGCCTATGAGTCTTCAAGTGAGGGCAATGAAGTTAGTGAGGATCGTGATACTGAATTGATCTGAGAGTCAAATGACCCCGAGCTCAATAACGAGTGGGGAAAACAACTCAAGGAAATTGAGGACAAGGAGGCCGAGGACCAGCTTGCACAAGAAGTGGAGACTGTTGCTCTAGAGACAAAAGGTAATAGATCTCCAACCAAGGAAAATGGCCAAACTCTAGAGCATGGTGAGGAAACTTTACTCCAAGAGAGCAAACAGGCAAGGAGCCCCATTGAGCATCAAGATACTTTAAACAAGGAAGAGGATGCTGAAAAGGAAATGGATTCACCCAAGGAGCAGCAACGTACTAAGTCCCCCGCTAAACATGAGACATCCGAGCAAGGTTCTGATAAAGGAAAGGAAGATGCAGGAACTAATGAGAAGGCTCTTATTGTCAGTACCATCGAGCTCAAAGGGGAGGATAGTGGGACTCAAAGTGAGGTGCCAGGAAAAGAGCCCCAAATGCCTGATTGGCTACAAAGGCAACTCAGGCAAAAGACTCTCGCGTCAAAGGATCCCAAGGCAAGGCTGGAAGCCATCATGGCTAGAGCATGAATAAGCACCAAAAAAGAGAAGAAGTCAAGGGTTAGATCGAAGATAACCATGGATGCCTCGGGATCAAGAGCAGTGCAAATAGCAACGCCGATGGTTGGGGAACATGGCGTAACTTACAACGTCTCCACCATCGAACAAGGAGTGGCCACGAGGGAGCAGAAGGTTGAGCACCTCCAGGAATCGATCACCACAGTAGTGCACCTTATCTAGCAGGATAAGATCTCCAAGGAGGAATTAAAGGAGCAGGTGGCTAACCTAACAACTTATATTCAGCAGTGGTCGTCTTTGGATGATCAGCCGACAACATCATTGGCCCCGCCTCAGTTGTTGTCCAGAGAACAGATTGACAAACTAGAAAAGAGACAGAACTTGGACAAAACTATGAAAAATTGGTTCCGACAGGTTTTGGACATAGGGAACATAGGTATCAATGTGGTCGTCCAGGCAAAAAATAGGTTCCTAGAGGTTCAAAAAACTCTAGAGGACACAAGGCAGATCTGTGAGAAGTTCCCCAGGAAGTACGATGCATCCTACCTGAAGATCGAGGCCATTCTCGTGTTGTCAAGTGATATCTGGGAGAAGGACCTTGCCTTCAAAGACGACGACCACTGGTTGGTGGATACCTGGAAGTGAGATTATAATCACCGAAAGAAAAGGTTGGAACAGATTTTGGAGCGGTTAGCTCCAAACATTGAATGGGCAAGGGAGTCCAGGGAGGAGTGTACTCAGTACCTCAAACTGATGATGGGGTATGAAGTGCCCACAATTGAGATCAATCCCGAGAACATCAGCCCCACTTCTTGAAGATTATGGAAGATGGGATGTTCATCAAAATCACCACTGATTTCATGTGTTTTGCGGCCCAAGCCTTCGTGCAATCAGAAGCTTGCAAAGAGAATGATGCTAAGTATGAGGCAGACTAGAAGAAGCTTGGCAGTAATTCTCAGGAATGGAGTTACCAAATCCTAAAATCTGACATCGTGGAGGTAGATAAGCTCCAGCCCCTAATCCTAAGTTTCATGGAGTATGCCGCCTTGAAGAAGCGAGAGGGCAACCCAGTCATCGACGAACGGTTCCTTGAAGAATAGCTATAGCAGAGGGCAAATCACTAAAAGACAAATTTGCTACAGTGTCGTCACTAGATGATGAAACAGGGAAGAGACAAGAAAGTATTTATTAATGTAATATATTATGGGGTAGGTGAAACCCTAATGTAAAATGAATTTTGGCCACATAATAGAATCAAATCTTGGCCACTCATTTTTTTTTTTGAAAACTATAAATAGGGCTCTCCTCTCATTTTAAGAGAGTTGAGTTGTTGTAAAGGCATGCTGCAGAAATTATAAATAGCAAATACAATTATTTCTGGTGTATTTTCTGGGTTTCTCAATATGTTTCATGATTCCTTTCCTTTTTGGTTATAGCTTTTCTTCAAGTTATTTTGCTGTTCTGGTATCTTCGGATTAGACTTGGTAGATTTAGTATGTTATTTCTAGTTTTGGAGATAGTTGTTGTGTGTATGCTTTCCTTGTCCATACTTTTGGTCATTTGTTGAAGGTAGATGACTGTGCAAAGTTAGTCTAGACTTTAATTCCATTGCTACTCATTAAACTTTATCTTTGTTCATGCTTCCATAATGAATGAATGATGAACATTTGCAGTCCCTAGAAGATAGCACTGATTTCATGATATTGTGAGAATTCTGATTAAATGAAATCCAGTTTAAGGAAACTGTCCATAGCAGGAACCTCCATGATCACTGTTCATCGGTAGTTGCAGGTCCAAGAAACATCTTTCTTCCTTGCCCTTTCCTTTTTCCTTTTTTTTTAGAAACAACTTGTGCCAAGGTTCATTGCATATTGCAAAGCCAAATCCAACGAAATGATGGAGTCTGAGACTGCTACTTGAACCTGTAGCAAAGCATATCAATTCCAAACCTCTAGAACTCCATTTATTGACTCAATTCCCCTACAACTTCAACCATGTAAGGCCTCCTTGTGATTCCATAAAATCACATAAACAACTGAAATATTCCAAGCACTATCAAGACCTGACATCCGAGAGACCTTGGGATAGTGTTCTGCAATTTGATTGTGGAAGATTATCTTTCAAGAGAGGTAATGCACCTATGTATTACTTGTATTGTAAAGTGCATGAAAACACCATCAACAGGTGGAAGATCATGTAGAAATAATCCTTGAATTATGTTGTTTGAATGCAATTGAAACAAAGATGAAATGTTGTTCTCCAAACTAGCGAGGAAACCCCTCTTAAAAATAAAATGACATTCTTGTTTGAAAATGGTGGTTTTATAAAAAGTTTTCCCAATTCATTTTGAAAATTCATTTGTTGAAAATATATATATATATATTTATATTGCATATTTATTTTATAAAATTTTATTGTCAAAATTTTGGGTTAAAAAAATGGACCCCTAGCCCAAATCATGGGTTTGAAATCGCAGGGGTTTTTCGCTCTATTTTTTATTTGATAAAAAAAGCTTGGGGGAGGCGCTGGGGGCTCACCCCCACCGCGCCCCCCATGGGAGATGTGCTGGGGGGAGCCGCACCCAGCGCAATCCCCAGTCGCCACATAGTGGTCGGCTGTGTGTTTACGCGACCGATACCACACAGTGGTTGACTGTGTTTACACAGCCGCCCACTGTGTGTGTTCGGCTTTGCACACAACCGTCCACTCACATGGCGTGCGACCCTTAAACTGAGACAGCCACCCATTTCAACGATGCACGGCCTAAGGGGTGTATGTGGTTGCCCTTTTCATTTTTGTTTTATTTAATATTTTAATATTATATATTTTATAATATTAAATGTTAATATTTATTTATAATATTAAATATTAATATTTATTATTATAATATATAATATTAGTATATTAGTATAAAATAAATATAAATATGCATTATTATATAGTATAATATTAAAATATTAATATAATGTATGTTAATATTTAATACTATACTTTATAATATTAGCGTATTAATATTTAAATAATTAAATATGTGTGTTTTTGTTATAACAATTATGGGCGAGTTATTTTGACAATGGGATTTAATAATTTTAAATATTATACAATGGCATGATTGGAGAAATTATATGGGAAATTGAAGGGGTTTACTTGCATGTGTATTAATGTGGATTTTATAAGTAATCAAAGGAATTGATTTAATTGTTAAAATTAATATTTCCCTTCTTTACAGTTAATGAGGCAATTAATGATATTAATTAATTATTATGTTAAGGCAATTATCATCTTTCATTTTCCTTCAGTGAATATGTCTTTTGTGTTCATGGTTAGGGAAATGGGTTAAATGTGTTCTTAATTTGTAAGTCTTCTAGATGATCCTTAGAGGATGGGGGTTGTCATTTTGTTATGTCAACCTATTTTGTATCCCTTGGGTAGTGCACAGTACATTATCAGTTATTTACTTGGTTTCTATGAACGGGGATGTTTTGTACCTCCTTGGATTAGGAGTGGATTACGTGAGTTGTGCCTCCTTGTTAGGAGTGACTTTGTTACCTTGTTACCTCCAATGTTTGGAGAGGGTTTGAACTTAGGTTGCCTCTTGAGAAAGGAGTGGTCGTGGTATCTCATTTGTTTGCACTTTGTTACCCTTGGTGAATGGATGGTATGTGTGTTGTCAAGTAGAAGAGTGGCTTCCGTAGGGGCCAGAGCTCAAAAGAGGTAAGATTGGGTAACCTTCAGAAGTGGTTTAATTCAAGTGATAACTAAAACAATACTTAGAAGATTAGGACTAACTTCTCACTAATCAAGATAAGTTGGCCTCACTCATGGACCCAAGTGCTCGGTTAGGCTTGGGATGGGTGGGAAGGACGGGGATAGAAAACTCATCTATCTTGTCTATATGAAAGGTATTTGATTCTACATTAGTAAGTATGAGGTCCGAGGATCGGTTTGAGGCCACCATCTTGACGATCCGCAATGGGTAACTCATGACGAGCTGTGTGATGACACTATATCTAGGACAACAGTTGGTATTTGATTTCGCATTAGTAAGTATGAGGGACGGGGATCGGTTGAGGCCACCATCTTGACGATCCATAGTGGGTAACCTATGACACACTTTTGTGACCCCAGTTGGTACTTGTTTACTGTGGGTATGGTTTTCATAACATACCTAATGTGACCATGGTTGGTTTTTGATCCTGTGTGTATGGATATCATAACATACTTGATCTGCTTTTTATCTAGAAGCAATGTAACCATGTAGATTTGTAGTTGTGATGTATGTGTGTTGTACTCGTGTTGTACTTGGGTGGCACATGTGTTTGGTTGTGTCAGTTGGTTCAGTTATGGTTTAGCCTGTGTCTAGAGGTGTTGGTCTTGGTTAGGATTCCTTGTTACTATCTCCTAGCATGGAGGGTGGGCCTTTAGGTTCCACTTGGTTGGGTGGCGTGCACCTAAATCCTTTGGGATCTTTCTTCATGCTCGTGTGTACAAGACTTCCAGTTGGAGAGCTCGTTGGATTCAGGATCCGTTCTTGCTTTATTTCATTTCAATTGTTCTTGTAATTTTACCCCTCAGTTGTTATCGAGGTGGAAGTTGTAATTGTAATTATGTTTATTGGAATTACCTCATTCGGGGAATGAGAGATGTAATCTTATTATTTAATTTGGATAAGATGAATTGAAAGTTATCTCTTATGCTTAATGCAATTGTAAATTATCTTATTTGGAATGTATGTGTTTAAATTATTAAGTAAATGATTGGCAAGGTTTAAGTTCATGTTTTTTGTTGAGGTTCTATATAACCTCTATCTCGTAACCTTAGAGGTTGTTGGCAATGGCTAGTGAACTTGCTTATTAATTTTTCTTAAACAAAAAAAAAAATAGCCTATTTAAGTAGTTGCTTGCAACTTCCTCTAGGGTTGTGTGGCGGGGCGTTACATATTCCTTCTATTTGTGAGTAGCCTTTAAACACAAGACTTTCCTTTTTTCTTACCACTTTTCCATTCTCATTCAATTTATTTCTGAACACCCACTTAGTTCCAATTATTTTCTTTCTTGTAGGTCTTGGGACAAGTTCCCAAGTTTAATTCTTCTTAATCTTTAGTAGCTCTTCTTCCATAAAATTTATCCAATGTCATCTTTGCAAGCCTCAATCACTTTTTTAGGTTCAACTTCATAAATTAAACATGATTTCACCTCTTCTTCAACAACTCTTCTTCTTGTCAATACACATTTTCTTTTGTCTCCAATGATATGTTCTTTAGAATGACTATTATTCACATACTTGGGGGTTCTAGGGGTCTTTTCCAGAGCTTCTTCCTCTTCAATTCATGCTTCTTTTTCCTTAGCTTTTTCCTTTTCTCTGCAAATAAGCTCATCTGATTCATATCCATCTCTCACCATTGAGTTTTGAAAATCTTCATCAACTTTAACACTTGCACTCTCAAAAATATTTCTCGGCCTTTTGTTGTAGCATCTGTAAGCTTTGATTTTAGTAGAGTATCCAAAGAAGATACCTTCATCAAACCTTGCATCAAACTTTCTTATGTTCTCATCATCTCTTTTGATACAACATTTTCTTCCAAACACCCTAAAGTACTTGACAGTAGGAATCCTTCCATATCACAACTCATAAGGATTATTTTTGTTGTTTCCTTTTTATTGAACTCTATTAAGTATATAAAAAAAAGTATGAATTACTTCTCTTCAATAGAATTCTGGTGGGTTAGCTTCTTTCATCATAATCCTTATAGCTTCTTGAACAACCCAATTTTTCTTTTCAATCACTCCATTTTATTGAGGAGTCCTAGGGATATACAAGTGCCTCTTTATGCCATGATTCTCACAAAATATGTTAAACTCATTGGAGGTGAATTCTCCTCCTTTGCCAGATCTCAAATATTTTATTTTCATATCCATTTAATTTTCAACCATAACTGTAAATTCTTTGAACCTATCTAGGGCTTCAATTTTTTCTTTGAGAAAAGTAACCCATGTCATTCCAGAATAATCATCAATCAAAAGCGTGAAATACCTATCACCTTAAAGACTTATTACTCTTGTAAGACCACATAGATCAATATGCACCAACTCTAGTAATTTGGTAGAAGATTTATTTTTACCTTTGAAACTTCTTCTTTTCTTTCCAAATGGACAATCTCTATAGATAGAATTGATAAGCTTTGTAATCTTTGGAAGATATCTCACTACTTAAACAAAATTGATTCTTACTAGATTATCAAAATTGAGGTGACATATTCTCCTATGTCATAAATAGCTTTCATTAATCTAAGTCATAAAATAGTTACCATCAACACCCTTAAGCTGATAAACATTTCCATCTATCCTTCCAACAACAATCACAATTTTGGACCCTTTTCTAATCTCACATCCATTATCCTAAAACATAAGATTGTAACCTTTACTACACATCTATCCAAAACTCAAGAGGTTATGTCTTAAACCCTTAACATAGTAAACATCATCAGTATTATGCTTTCCATCAAAACTGATTGAACCTATTAAACATATCTTAGCACCTGAATCATCACTAAATCTAACAAGTCCTCCGTCATACAAGTTTTAAGTTTGAAAAACTTACTCTTATCACCGCTCATATGATTAGAGAAACCACAATCAATGATCTAATAGTTCTTATCATGTCTAGCATGAAAATCAAATACCAAAGTACCTTCAATCTTATCCTTTTTCTCCTGAGCACTTTCCTTCACAAGTCTTTTAGATTTAACAGAATTGGTTTCATATTTTAAAGCCATAAACAAGTATTCACCATCCTCATCATCTCCATAATCAAATTCATCATCAGAAATGATTTCATCTTCTCTAACATAATATATTTTCTTAATCATCTTACCTTTGTTCTCCTTTTTCATATCATTCACAACTCTGTTTCGAAATCTTGAAGCATAGTAACCTATCTTTCCACAACTAAAACATTTGAAAGGAAATTTACCTTTGTACTTATCAGTACCCTTCTTCATCCTTCTCACAAATTTATCTTCCACATCATCAAGATCCTCCTTATCTGAATCTTCAATCTTCTTTGATTTTCTAGCCTTAAAAGAAGTCTCAACTTTTGCACCATTATTTGGACCAAATTCTCTCATTTCAAATGCACTTAGGGAACCATACAACTAATCTCTAGTGTAAGTATCAAAAGTTTCAAATTCCTCAATAGCAGAAAATTATGACTATAATATTTATGAATATTTCTAATAATTTTCTTTACCACTTTTGATTCGTTGAGTTTTCCACCAAGACCTCTAATGCAGCTAGCCACTTCATCTACTCTTTGCATGTAGCTTGTAATTTTTTCATCTTCATACATTCACAAGTTCTCAAATGTGGTCTTTAGATTTTTCATCTTAGATTTTTTAACCTTATCATCTCCTTCATAAATGCTTTCCAACTTTTTCTAGATCTCTTCAATAATTTTTAAACTCATAACTTTCACTAATTCTGAATATGCAAGACTACTTGAGGGAGAATGCCTCGCTTTAATATTTCTTTCATAGGCCATGGTTTTAGCTTCAGTGCTTGAACCATTTGCAGGCATAGAATATCAATTTTGAACTAATTTACAGACATCATATCCCAAATAACATGGAAATTCTTCCATCCTTGTCTTCCAAAATGCATAGTCTGTTCCATCAAACATAGGGATCTCCTTCCTGTGTTTCCTCCCAGATCTACCTCAAGTGGTTAAGATTTTATCCAAGGAAACTTACTTTGATACCAATTATTGAATGCACAAGATAACTGAGAGGGGGTGAATCAGTTGTACATTAAAACTTTAAAACCCTCATAAAAATTTAGATCCACATTCATTCAATTAATCCTTATTCTGTTATGATGAATTAGCATTAAAATCAAATAAAAAAAGATGAAGCAACTTAACACCATGCACAAGAGAGAACCAAATTTACATGGAAAACCCAAGATGGTAAAAACCATGGTGAAGATTATCTCACAATATAATTAATTAAAAATTTGATTACAGAGGCTCACTACCAGAGGGCACACTGCCCAGAAAAGGCTCATAGATAAAGGCTCACTACCATAACAGAGAAAGAAGATAAATAAGAAATGTTGCACAGAGAATATAATCTCAATGCAATAGGGAATCCACCATAATTTTGCCAACACCTTCACAACCTAACTGAATGATTGTAGAAAATGCCTTCTGCTCATTGCATCCACTAGTAGAATTTGGCAAATAAATGACTATGTGACTAAAAATTTTAGTCACATGAATAAAAATTTTAGTCATGTGACTAACACTAGTAGTATTTGGAAAATAAATGACTAATTTGGTCATTTATAAGTGACTAATTCGGTCATCAGGTAAAATCACAACTAAATGACTAAATAAATGACTAATATCAGACAAATAAAAATGACTAAATAAATGACTAATATCAGACAAATAAAAAATACTAAATAAATAACTAAATAAATGTGCTCATTATTAAAATCTTGGCCATAATTTTCATTTTAGTGTGAGAATTATGTTAGGGTTAGGGGTGGAATTATGGTTAGGGTTAGGGTTTGGATTATAATTATAACAGGTTTCAAGTTAGGAATAAGGCTTTGGTTAGTGTTAAGGGTAGGGTTGGAATTAATATTAGCCCTAATCCAAATTGGACCTCAGTTATATCCTAACCCTAACCCTACTTAAAATATAACCCTAACCCTAACAAAACCCTAACCCTAATTGAAGAAACCCTAAATCTAACACTAATTGTAACCTTAAGTGAAAAGTAACCCTAATTGAATTGTAACCTTAACCCTAATTTAATCATAAACTTAATTCAACCCTAATCCTAACCCTAACCCTAAACCTACCCCTAACCCAAATTGTACCCTAACCCTAATAGTAAACCTAATTGAATTATATACCTAACCCTGATTAAACCTAAGTATAATCCTATTTGAACACTAACCCTAACTAAACCCAAACCATAACCCAAACCCTAATTGACCCTTAGCCCTAATGCTAACTCTGAAATTTATTTAAGAACCCTAATGCTAACCCCAAGATTTATCCTAGAACCCTAATTAAACCCTACCCTAATCATAACCCTAATTGAACTTTAACCCTAAGCTTTATCCTAATTCTAACTCTAATTGAATGCTAATGTATGTTAACCCTAATTAAATCCTAACCCGAATTGCACTCTAACCCCAATTAAACCTTGATTGAATGCTAACCCTAATTGAACTCAAATTCTGATTGTGACTTTAATTCATGTCTAATCCTATTTGAGCCCTAACCCTAATTGAATCCTAACATTTATCAATATAATAAAATCTAATTGAACATTAACCCTTTTCTAACCCTAATAATAAGAATAATTGAATCCTAGTCATAACCATAATTCAATCTTAATTAAACCCTAATTGTAACGTAACCCGTCTTAATTAACCCCTAATTGCAATCCAATCATAATAATCTTTATCATAACCTTATATGAAACCCATAAATTGTAACCCGAAGCTCAAGCTTAATCATAGAACAGTAACCCAAAACCTGATTAACCCTAATTGTAACCTTAAGTGAATAGTAACCCTAATTGAATTGTAACCTTAACCCTAATTTAATCATAAACCTAATTCAACCCTAACCCTACCCCTAACCCAAATTGTACCCTAACCCTAACCTTAATTAAAACCTAACTAAAGTCCTAATTGACCCCTAACCCTAATTGTATCATAGCCGTAATTGAGTTGAAACCATAGTTGGATATATCATAACCCTAATTGAGTTGTAACTTTGTTTGTACTCCTATTTGAACCCCAACTATAACCCTAACCCCAAGGTTTATAATAAAACCTAACCCTAATTGAACCCTTACTCAAACTGTAATGGATACCTAACCCTAATTTAATGCTAATGTACATGATTAACCCTAATTAAATCCTAACCCACATTGCACCCTAACCCTAATTAAACCTTGATTGAATGCTAACCATAATTGAACCCTAAATCTAATCCTAGCTCTAGCCATAATTGAACTTTAATTCTAATTGTGAATTTAATTGATATCAAACACTATTTGAACCCTAACCCTAATTGAATCCTAACATTTATCATAATAAACTCTAATTGAACATTAACACTTTTCTAGCCCTAATCCTAAGCATAATTGAATCCTAATCATAACTGTAATTGAATCTTAATTAAATTCTAATTGTAATGTAACCTTAATAGTAACCCTAATTGAACATTAACTAAATCCTAATTGCATTCCAATCCTAATCATCTTGATCATAACCTTATTTGAACCCCAATTGTAACCCTAATCTCAAGCTTAATTGTAGAGCAATAAACCAAACCATAATTTGATTCCTAATTATCTCTTAACCATAACTAAACTCTAATCAAGACATAAAAGAGAGAGGGAGATAGAGATAAGATATATATATAGAAAGAGAGAGAGACATACAATGGAGAGGGAGATATAGATAAGATATAGAGAGGTGGATAGAGAAAAAATAAACTGAACTCCTGTAATAAATTTACTATTACAAATATATAATTTTGTCTAATGAAAATTTATATTTAAAATATTTATTTATTTAGTGAATGCTAATTGAGACCTTTCTTACATAAACAACATCATTTGCTAAATGAGCTACCAATTGACCTCATGTACTACACATATGTCTAAAAAAAATACACCAAAATTTTCTCTAATTGACCTTTCATACCTCTTCGGCGTATGTATTGCACACCAAAGTGAAATTGCTAGTAATAATTATATATATATATATATTTAACATGTCAAAATGTGCTCATTATTAAAATGGCCATAATTTTCATTTTAATAAACATACTCTAAAACCTTCCTCAAGACCTTATTTTCAATGCCCGCCAAAATGGAGAAGTGAGTCGCATAGCCTGCTAAAATGGAGAAGTATTTTGAAGGTAGCCCGCTAAAATGGAGAAGTGAAAGCACCTGATTTTGGATTGCAACCTCTGCCCATTTTTTTGCATCGGACACGATTCATGCAGAAACTTGTGGTCAGTCGCTTTCCATGGTTTCAGTTAATTTTACTTTTAGCTTGGTAATCCTACAAATGGAGCATGTTCATCATGCTTTTCAAGTTTTTGTAATGAATCTGGTCTTCATTTGCTTCTACTTGTCCATATGCTTCTTTTATCTGTCCTTACATTTTTATTCAATCATTATGATAGAAGACCCACAACACAGTAGTCCTTGTCACATTCAAAATCCCAATGAAGTTGTAAGCAGTAGTAGAATATACTTAGATCGTAGCAATAGCTTAACTGTCAATACAAATTTGCATAAATGGGAGCTGAATGTAGACCCCAATAACGTATACGACACCAGAAGCAAGAAGAATGTAGCTTGCAATGTCCTGAAAAAGAGCCAATATTTGTTTCTCCCCTTTAGCATTAGATAGAGCTTCCGTCATTATAGCAACACTGCATGTCAAAAACATAATCATTTAAAATCAATTCACTTTTGTTTACAAATATTGTGGTGCGGGATCATGCATCTAGATCATCACTATTTGGGATAAAATTGTATTTTGACATTTCATTCAAAAACAAGCAAAAATTTAACATCAAGTACAAAATTTTGATGTAAAAAAAAAAAACCTATTGGGATAACAAAATGGGAAAGAAAATATATTATATAGCATACATTTTGAATGTAGGAAAGGTACTCAAAAATTTAATAGGAGGGGAATGTCTCTCCTAATCTTAATTGGACCATATTTGATCAACACTCTCTAGCCTTTGATGAATCAGATAATCAAAATGAGAGTCAATGGCAACTTCATGTAAGTAAGGAAGTATAACCATTCATAGAAAAACAAGATGAAGTAATCTCTGGTAGCTTCGAGGGCAGACAGTGATTATGGGCATGAGTTGGTTGAGGATAAGAAAATACAAAATCATAAGCCATTCTATGAAGAGAAAGGAATCAAAACAAGACTGATTATTCTTGAGGACAATAATCAGGAATTGGGACAATTTATCTATGCTCCCAAAAATGGGTTTGAACTAAGAAACGTAGGTTTTAAACTTTTGTGCATATAGAAAAATTATTAAATTTTAACTATCATTCAGTGAAAGCCAATTCCATGTTAATTAATTTTATACAAGTAGGACATGTCATATTCAGATATATTGTAAAACTAAAGACAATATTTAATAAACAACAATAATGTCCTTCACTTGGAATATCAAATATACACCAGAAAATTTTTAACACACCAACTAGGGACTGATTGAACAGAAATCGATGCCAATGGGAGCTCATGGTAACTGACAAAAAGACCAAATAATTATAGACAGATGTTGAAATGGTCGAAAGATAATGGACACTAGTTTTTTATTTTCACAATCAGTTTTCTTGATTTGGTAGGTTGTTTATTGCAGGTCAAATACACACTAATTTTTTTAGTTTCTTGTTGAACAGCTTTCAAAATGTGACTACCCCTGCAAGCCAACATCTAGAAACGAAACTCAAAAACAATAGATGTTGATGCAAGGTATACTCTTCTCTAGCATCTATTTTCAAATGCACTATTTGCTGATGTGCTCCAATTTTTATTGCTAGTTCAGTTAATTTCCCTTTATTTTGTGAGGATCTCTGCCCTCCTAGTTCAAAAAGTTTGTAGCTCTAAATTAGAGCCTGCAGTGAAATTATGAGTATATGCAAGAACAAAGTATTCCCTGATCAGAGGTACCTTTTTTTTATGATTTAGTTTTTTCACTGCAACCTCTTGAAATTTAATAGAAGCTTTCTTGCCAACCAAAATAAAAAAAGTATGTATTGCTTCTCTTAGTTTCTGTATTACACACTCTTTAAGAAATAAAAATGGCCCTTTCCATGCCCAAAAAACTTTGACGTTACAAATTGTGACATGTTTTGAAACATTCAAGACAAGAAAACAAATCACAATCAATATGGACATTTTATAGTTTCAATGAGCATGCCTCAGGTGCAAAACTATAACAGAGTGAAAAAATATTATAACTAGAATTATTTTTTAGTCTCAAAACTTTAAAAAATAAGCATTAAATGTTGAACCTTATAAGCAATTTTAAACAATTCTCCAAGTACTGTCAATGTAAGTTCTGTTGTGAGTGTTTTTCCTATATTGTTTTGCTTGTAGGTATGTTGAACAAGTGTTGTTTATGTTACAGAGACCTTCAAATCCCAAGAAGTGGAGGGTGGTTGTGCATGCTTCAAATCCCTACTCCAGGTTAGTAATAGAGGAAGGGTATTTTAATATTTTATGGGCTTGCCTATTTTAACGAAAATTTAATGGGTGAAAGGTATCTTCAGGATCATTTACACTAGACATGCTTTCCTTTTAAAAATTACTCAATTCCCAATAAGAGGCATGCACCTATGCATTGTATTTTCGGCTTTTGAATTTTTTGCTCCCTTATCCTCATTCTAGCATCCACCTATACAAGCCATTTTTCATTTTAAATTTGAAAGCAACACTCTATATTGAGGTGCATGCCTATAAATGGGTAAGGTGTTTGATGATTTGAAACACCTATCCCACTTGATTAGGTATGCACCTTATAATAACAATTTGTAACTTTTTCTTATAACAACTTTCTCTTCATATTAGCATGTTCCTATCAATGGAATATTTTTCTTGTTTGAAGTGAAAAAATGCCTTTGTTGATTGTGCACTTTGCAAGGAGTTTTATGCTTTGAATTTCTCATATAAAGAGATATGCCCCTATAAATGGAAAGACACCCTTTTGATGAACTAAAGTTCTTTTTCTTTGTTACACATGCACACCTCTATACATGAAAAAAGTGATATGCACTTTTCCTTAAGATATGTGTGCACTCAAATATACAAATTTGTCTTCAAATTTAAAGTATAAACCTCCATGCTTAGGTGCATGCCTCACAATGTAGTTTTGATGTTTGGATTTTTGAACTATTTTTCTCAATAAGGGGGCATAGCATTTTATGCAAACCTTACTTCAATCTACTGACTCCTTTTTGTCTTTGCACAAGTGTCCACTTGAGCATGGGTAAACATCTTTTCTAATTCACTAACCTTAATTGCCTAACACAAGTGCATGTCATTGTAAGTAATTACTATTGTGACTCTTGAAAAAAAAAAAGTCTTGATGAGGTGCACACCAATAAACTAAATTGTCCTTTGAAATAGTGAAGCTCCCTTCCTTTAAATTATTGCATGCATATCTAGCATTCTTGACTTCAAATTTGATGCAATGATAGGGGTTCAAAAACTCACTTTCACAACTTGACAAATCTCAATCTATTATTTCTTGTCCTTGCAACTAGGACTCATTTTCCCTTCACAAAACTCTTTTTTCAAATTATCCAAACTAAGAATAAGGAAACAATCCTCTTCTAGACTCCAAAAATGACCTTAAACAACATTAATTGGTTGACTCAACACCAATTTCCAACCTTGACAACTTAAATAAGAGAACTTTCAAAAGTAGACTGTCCAAAATCAGCCTACAATGACAAAAGTAGACTCTAGCATCTCCTCATTTTTTATTTCTTGATAGAGAGCTTTTGTAAGATGTGCAAGATGTTGTTCAATCTCAACAATCAATGTTGAGATAAAATGGAAGCATTTCTCTTGCAAATAAGGTGCTAAATCATTTATCCTTGAAGGAGATTTATGTGCATGAAGAAAACTTAGGAGGTCTTCCATAATATTCTTGGACCCCTCATCTATGGTATCTTTTATTTGACTAACCTCAGTTCCAAAATAAGTGTTAAGGAGACCAAACTAGTCTTCATCATTTGTCATCATAAATCTAAAACTCAACCCAGGTAAATTGAAATTTTTTAGGTCCCCTCTCTTGACAAGCCAACCATCACTAGTAGTTAATTTGTGCAAATGGGTTTCAACATCTTTGTAACTTTCCAGAGATGTAACTATGGCTTCAAGGCATTTACCAACCTTAACTCTCTCACATAGATCTGCAAATCCATCAGCTATTATTTGTTTCATCCTAATAACAAATAGGCTTTCAAAAAGTTCATCCCATAGACTCTTTGAGTGCTTCAAAACAATCTCACACACGCATTGCCATGGAAACTCAACAGTTGAACCAAAAACCATTTTTAGCCACTCCAAGCTCCCTTCAAATGCATCCAAACTATCGAATGTTTCTCTAATCAATGTCTCATTCTCTACAAGTTCCTTGCCACTTTTCACAAAATCAAGAAAATACTTTCCCCCAAGCCTATCTGCAGAAAGAATATCATTTGCACATGTCTTAAGCCACACAAAGCAAGACTCTGATATAAATTCACTCGAAAAAATCATCATGGTAGGTTGTAGCTTATCTTTATGATATTTCTACAACTACACCTCATTGTCTAGGTTTGGAATCCCACCAAACAATTGTGATCCAGGTGGCACTACCAACACAGTCTTATAAAAAAGAGGAAAATCATTTAGAATCTCCAAGAAGAGTTCCCCATCCTAACATAACATTACCTATATGACTCTTACCACATTACAAAAAATGAAACTGATTGCCCCCACCTTATCGGTCTATCAGTGGAGCTATGAGGGGAGTTCCCCCCATGTAGTAATGTTAGGACGATAGTGTTCTACCCTCGAATATAATATTATTCCAATTCATCCAATTTGTCCCTGTTTAAAATGATGGAAATGGCTCACATCTCTCAGAACAATTTCTCTTGCAACAATCTTGGTGATGAATTTAGATGCAATGTGGCAATCTAAACATACTTCAAGGTTCTTAACAACTCTAATAGTTGTACTAGGGGCCATATTTAACAAACCAAATGCAACTGCTAACTTTTCACTATGGTGGCATATAAATGATTCGTTATACCCTGTTGCCTTAATTTTCCAAGCCAATTTCTCCTACTTTGCATAGCTCTGCCATGTTTGTGGATGTGATCTATCTCCTACACAAAAAACATGTACCAATTTACGACTCTAAAGAGTATATTAAGTTGTCCTATCTAGGAGTAGATAAAGGGAAGAAACCAATATCTATACAACAAAAAATTAAGTGGTTCTTTATCCACTTCTTTTAGTGCCCTGATTAGAGCAACTTGAAATTTTTCTTTAGGAGGTCTCCATTCTTAGACAAAGGTCTTATAGTGGACCAACAAATTGCTCAGAGTGCTTAATTTTTTAACCACTAAAAACAGTAGACATTGTAAGTGTTTGTTGGATACAATAGATTCACTCACAAATAGGGAGAGATTGGTGGGATGATGCTTTTGTTTCCATAGTTCTGCAGAAGCATTTAATCCCACTCAGTTTCAATCTAAGTGGAATCAACCTGCTTTGTTTTAATGTTCAGGTCTTCCCTCTTGTTTGCAACTAGGTCATAGATGTAGGCATGCATTAGTGGTTTTTTCTCTACCACCAGAGTTTCATTAATTGCAGGCGTTAGAAGAGATTATAGCATAAGTTTCTAGTTTCCTCCTAGAATTGTACAATATGGAGCCATCATCCCCAGACATTCCCAATGAGAATTCTTAGATCCTATGTTGTCCATTTTGCAATCAGTGAGTATAATGTTAAATATCCTTGAGGCTTTAGCCTTGCTAGAAGAATGTAACATTATTGGTTTCTCATTGTTGTTTCCTACTCTCCTATTCAAGAATTCCCTCTCTTATAAAGCTATTTGTACTTAGTTCTTATGCTTTGAGTATCAAGCACTATTCCCCTCCTCTTATATTTACACTTCTCTACCTTAGCATTTAATTACTTTTCAAAACCTTGTATCATTTTACCTTAGGACTTCTCTATTGTGATTGAATGTACTTCTCAAATTTTTCTGACCTACTTTTGGTTATCTATGGACATCAATATAATCTCCTTTTTCCCACAACTATACAGTTATGTTTAAGAGGTACCTCATCAAATTTTTCATGACTTTCGACTCCCGACTCTCTTTTAAAAGTAGTGATGTTCAAGCCCTCCAGAATACTATTAATTTCATTACTTGGATTACCCTTTATTAATTTGTAACCGTCTTTCCTTATCTTGAATATGTTTGGAAAATGGACATTTTTCATATAATTGATTCTTAATGAACTTCCCTTTCAACAAAAGTTATTTGATTAGATGGAAGGGTATCTAAACATGTCAAACCAATTGTTTGCTTCTTTTTCACAAAAATTCCATGTTCAAATCCATCTTCATTTGATTTTAACTTCTTAAAAAAGCTATGTATTTGGATCTTTGCATTTCATTTATGATGGAGTAAGATCCATCTTAATTATTAACTCATTACCTATGACCTTCCCTTACATGATTAATAGGGAATAAAGGGGAAGCATTCCCATGCACTACTACTAAATAGCCTTTTTCTAGGCTGCTAGATGGTAAAGAATGAAGGTTTGTCTACTTGGAATCTGCAATATTGTTGATCAACTCTAGGTGTAATGCAATACTGCTTACTCATGTCATTGAAATATGTACAAACCTCATCCACTAAACCTCCATGGCTACATGCACAAATAATAGAAAAAAAGCTTACAAGGTTATGATACGTTTCAGAGTGCTTCATTAATTCAAATATTTTGAGAGCATCCTTGCAAAATACATTTTGTGCATATCCTACAATTATTGCATTGCATGAGATGACATCTCTTTGAGGCATTCCATCAAAGAGTTCACATGCCTTGTGTACATTTCCATATTTTGCATACATGTCTAACATAGCATTTCCAACCATAATATCTGAAAAAAATCCCCCATCTATTATGCTTTGATGGATGTTCATACCCTGCTCCAAAACTCCCATTTTGGCATAGGCAGGGAGGATGCTGGCATAGGTTGTGGAATTTGGCTTCACACTTGCTAATTGAATTTGCTTGAAAGTTTCTAAAGCCTTTTCAAAAAATCCATTTTGTGCATATCCTGCAATCATCATATTCCATGAGATGACATCTCTTTTAGGCATTTTGTCAAACATTTCACATGCCTTGTCTATGCTTCCACATTTTTCATACATGTCTACTAGGGCATTTGCAACTACAACATCTGACAAAATTCCTCTATTATTTATGCTTTGATAGATGTTCATACCTTGTTCCAAAGCCCCCATTTTGGCACAGGTAGGAAATATGTTGGCAAAGGTTGTGGAATTTGGCTTTATACCCACCAATTGAATTTTCTTGAAAGTTTCTAAAGCATTTTCAACAAATCCATTTTGTGCATATCCAACAATAATTGCAGTCCAAGAGATGACATCTCTTCAAGGAATTCTGTCAAAAACTTCAAATGCTTTCTCTATGCTTCCACATTTTGTATACATGTCAACCAAAGCATTTCCAACTATAATATCAAATGAAAATCCCCCTTCTATTATGCTTTGATGGATGTCCATACCTTGTTCCAAAGCTTCCATTTTGGAATAGGCAGAGAGGATATTGGCAAAGGTTGCAGACTCTAGCTTTAAACCTACAAATTGCATTTGCTTGAAAGTTTCTAAAGCCTTTTCAACAGATTAATTTGTGTATATCTTGCAATTATTGCAGTCCATGAGACCACATTTCTTTGAGGCATTTTTTCAAACACTTCAAGTGTGGTGAGTTTAAAGTCTTGTATATGTCACATGATACCATGTGGAGATTGCATAGATTGTCTTTGAAAAAATTTATAAGCTATTGGATAGACTTTTTTTTATATAATTTCATGGCATGTTATGGTTTACCCCTCTATTAATGAACATAATGTTGAAATACCAAATACAAGAGAACCATTTTAGTAATTTTAAAATTTAATTAGAGAACATAATCCATCAAAGAGATGCAGAGAATAGACTCAACCAACCTTCAAGTTTGTGATAGTCCTTGTTTGAATGTTTCAATGACAATATCATATGAGTCTTTGAAAATTCTATAATTCTTCTATTCTTTCTCCTTAGAAGTCTTGTTGTAGGTATCTTCCAACAGCATTATGATTTTTTTCCAGTGTTATCGTTGTGATCTTGATGAGAAAAGGTATGTGTTTCTGATTTGAAAATACTTCAAGAGTTAGAACTACTTGATCTATAGTGTATAGAATACCATGCAGTGAAATAAAAAGTAGTCTACTATCACAAAAGGTGCTATAACAGTCATAATGGTAATGGTCTCAAAAGATGTGTCACAATGTTCTTTGAAGTGTAACCTTTGTGTGATTTGGATTTTGGATAATTATTTGCTCCTTTGACAGTGTAATTTTAACATACAAGGTGACTATTACAGACATTCACTTCATAGTGTTGATGCAAAAATTTCAAAGGAAGTGATGTCAAAGATATGTTATTTCTTGTTGTTTTTCAGGAATGTGTTTATTTTCATGTTGCAAAAGGTTAATGGTATTTGTTGGTAAACTTGATTATTCAATGGTATTGATGCTTCATGGTGATAAGTTTCATTGATAATGATATAGTGATAGTATCTTAATCATATTGATAGTGTTCTTCATGTCTTCATATTGTCAGTGATATTGTGCTTAGTTGGTGGTATTTACGATTCATGCCATGTTTATAGTTAACACTCTTTCATATTTTATACTCGTGGCTTTGTCAAGCTTTAGTGCTCTTCATACATTTAGTCCCAATTTGATAATTCTCAGTTTATTTCTCTATCATAAAGGACAAATCTTAGTCACAGGAGCAATATGGATCTTGTACTCTAATCATATGGGTAGTATGGATCTTGTATATTGATGTTTATTTTAAGAATCCTAGGGGTAGTATAATGTTAGTACTATTCATTGCATCCCAATCTACATTTTCCAATGTGTTCATTGCCTACCTCTATAGTCCAAGTTTGACAGTGCTATACCTATGCACTATGCAAAAGGCATGAGGATAATTTTCTATGTGCAAGGGAATGGTATTAAATGAAAAGGTAGTGAAGCCAAACCCTATACAGTGAGAAGAGATTGCAATGGCAGTTGAATTGTAAGGTGCAGTCACTATGTCTAAGTGTGTGTTCAAGGAGGCAGTGAAAATAAAATGCTAGGGTTTCATGGTAGGTAATAATGAAAGTGGGAAAGAAAAATAATAGAGGGTCCTTGGAGATGTGGTTTGAGGTCAACACACAGGTTCAATGACATGGGATAGTTATTAGAGTCCAAAGGAGACACAGTATGCTTAATTTTTCATGACAGCCATATCAAGTAATTTTGGTGAACACTCCATAGGCAGGTTACATGAAATCTATGCATGCATTTTATTCATAATCATTAAGGCAAAGGTGAAGTTCATAGGAGGATGTTTGATTTATATAAATTGGTCCCTTAGAGAAAAGACAGTAGCAGTTGAAGGTGGATAAAAGGCAGTGAGAAGGTGGCAATGATATAGGGCTATGGAGAAACACTATAGCCATGGAAAATCACAATGAAGGAAGGTGTTATACCCCACATTAAGAAAAATGACATTCCTCACAAGGGTGATAGTTCAATGGAGTAATATGGTGATTGCAGTGTTATGGTGATGAGTTTCATTGACAATGATGTTTTTGTTCAAATTCATTCAACCATATTGATCTCGATAGTGATCTTGCCATAGTTTTTATGCTCATGTTCTTATGGTGGCATTATTATTGATTTTCCTTTCATTGATTTTCTTACATATTTTCATAAGTCTCTTTATCATTTTTGTCAAAGGAGGCAGTATGGTCAATGCAAGGTAGACTGTCATGAAGGGACTATGGTTATACAGTAAATTTTTTGTTTTGAAAGTATTTTGTTGCAGAAATAAAGTGACTATCTTAACCATGTTGACATTGAATGTGGCATGATGCCAAGGGTCTTGAAAAACTTGACAGTTACATGTTTGATATCCTTTCAGTTGCAAGGGTTTGGTAACAGTGTCAATATAATAACATTATTGGTACACTAACAGTGCTATACTATGCTTCTTCTACTCTATAAATTGTTCAGTATTTGGGGAAGATAGTGTGATGGATCCAATCTGAGTGTATAACATTATTGAAAAACCTTTGCTAGATGATCTGTTCATGATGATAGTACTTTGGTTGGTGTGATAGTGTATGATAATTCTTGTCTTTTGAGTGTAGGTATACCTACTTCACATGGGGAGTTGATGATTCTGAGCTCTTCTACGTCTTATTCACTATGCTCTCAATCACAATGT
Source organism: Sequoiadendron giganteum (assembly GCA_007115665.2). Classification (NCBI taxonomy): domain Eukaryota; kingdom Viridiplantae; phylum Streptophyta; class Pinopsida; order Cupressales; family Cupressaceae; genus Sequoiadendron; species Sequoiadendron giganteum. The sequence goes on along the minus strand of CM021103.1, from coordinate 92,451,186 downwards.
GGTAAGGGTTCAGATGAGGATAGATATCAGTTAATGGTACATGACAATGAATATAGAGTATTGATGCTATGAATAGTGTTTTTGCTTTTGGTGATGGTCACTTATCTCAGTAGTACTATTCTTCATCTCTATACTTTGACTGATTTTAATAGTCTTCCATTTATTGATATGGCTTGGATAAGAATCTTTGCATGTATATGGTCTCAGTCAGTTACAAGTGTAAATCTTCAACATCATAGATTTCTAGTGGCTTACTTTTGTTCTAATTGTTTTCTCTTTGCAAATACAAAGTGGTGATAGTGGACTAGTATGCAATGTTTACAATGATTTGTGGAGTATCTTGACGATCTTGTAAATGATATGTGGTAATGTCATTAATCTCTCAATGACTATGTGTTGATGCATAGTTGTTTTAATAATTTTTCAAGAGATGTCCTTGGAGGCACATCAACTCCAACTAAAATGGAAGGTGTAGTGGAAGTATGTTGGATGGCAGTTCAAAGCTTGTAGACTTCTTCAATCTGTTATTTCAAATGATGGGTAGCTATTTCTTCTCATTGCTTGGAGGTTTTGACCATGTTAACTACTTCCATGAGTTTCTTTTGAACCTGATCATGGGCATCTATACTACAAGCCACTTCAACTTTGTGCAGTACTACTTCCTTTGTTGTGGCTATCGACTTTGCTTTTGCAGCTTCTGCGAGTTGGGTTTGTTGATCCAACCACTCCTGAAACTGTATTTGTTGGTCCTCCATCACTTTACGTAAATTTTCTAGTTAGGGCTACATTCTCTACTTCCTTTGTGCACTGAGTGTTTTTTTTCCCTTGTGATATCATGTAATCTCTATAAACCATTTCTTTCCTAAAAGCTAAAATATTTTTTCTGCAGTATTCGTTTCCTTCCCATAGAGCTTCATGCTCTGTTTTAGATATCATGTAATCTAGTTGGTAAATGTGAGCTTATGATATATTTTGAACTATTATAAAAAATGATTATAAAAAACTGAAATTAAAAACTTTATTTGTTTGCACTTGGAATTGAAGTGGAAAGAAACAAGGAAATGGTAGCTAACATGCTATGTGATTTTGGTATTAGTTAAGATGGAACTCTTTTCAATAATTTATGACATATTGGGCTATAATAAATTCCCAATTTCTATTCTATTGCAAGGTATCCCTGAGGCATCTGAAGTGCCTATACCTGTTGCACAACCACAATCTTCAAATCAATTACCAACCGGACAAGTTCCAACAACTGCACCATCACAAGTTGCACCTCCCTCTGAAGGGCCAAATGCTGCTCCACTAAATCTTTTTCCACAAGTATGCTTTTGGGCCTTGGCAAAGACAGGTATGGTCTTGTGCAATGTGGTCATGCATCAATCCTATATTCACCTTGTTTCTTTCTACCTTTAGGGTTTTCCAGGCATGGGTGTTGGGGCTGGAGTTGAAGGTGGAGCACTAGACTTTCTTCGCAATAACCAACATGTATAATATGCTAGTGTAGTTTTGCATTAAACACTTAACAGAGAAACTTATGTTTCTCTTCATATCTTCAATGTTTAGTTAATTGAGAATGATTTTTTTTGAGATTTTGCTTCTAAGCAGTATTAAATGCTTATGGGATTTCCAACATTGGTTTTTTTCCCAATTTTGTTATTAATTATATCTTACATCATTTAGTTTCAAGCCCTTCGCATAATGGTTCAAGCCAATCCCCAAATTTTACAAGTTTGTTGAATATATCATGTCATGTTTGAGTTCCACATGTGCTTTATCTACATATTATTGATATGGCTAATTTTTGGTTGTCAGCTAATGCTTCAAAAATTTAGCAAACAAAATCCCCAACTAATGAGGCTCATACAAGACCACCAGGCTGATTTTCTTCAACTTATCAATGAACCTATTGAAGGTGTTGAAGGGTATGTAAATTTGTAAACTTTTGGTCTAAATTTGTTTCAAGTACCCATTCCAGTAGTAGTTTCAGGATTGTGGAAAGATGTGTATTTGTGAAAAAATCTTCGTGGAAGAAGTAATGTGCCCCTTTGATTAACTGTTGAATGTTCTATTTGAGCACTTGTAAAATAAGTACAGATTATTTACATGATTTATGCTCAATTAGGAGCTAGTGTTTTAAATACATTTAGGTTTTTTAGTAGTTGTATCTATTAATCTATAATCTATCCATCCACCTTCTAAAGGATAACAATTTCTATTTATAGATACTATGATATTCTAGTGTACTCTATAGCTCTGTTAATTGAGATTACGTATTGATATAGATATTGAGATGTTTAGATGTAGGTCCTTAGATATTCCTTATATTAAGTCTATTGTGTATCAAGCAAGACAGGTAGAGCTTTTGATTACCTTTTTATCATCATTACTACTTTAACAGATCTCCTCCATCAAAATCTAATGAGGGTGCTAAGATCATTTACTGAATGCTTACCATGTTTTTTCCTTGAAAATTGACAGAGGAACATACAAATTATATTAATGTCCACAAATGAACAAATTATGTCAATGACACTTAAATTACAGCTAGTTACATTACCTAATTGGGAGTGCAAAAATGAACTATTGAAAATAAACCAGCTAGGATGAGGTATTGAGAAACAAAACTAGAAGGGTGTCAATGCAAATGGAAAATATTAAACAAGTTGCCCGTATTCAAAAGTGATGAAATGCACTATGATCTTGTAGAATTATAGGTCATTCCTTAGAGGTTTGTATTCCACCTATTGTGCCAGGGATTTGCACCTAAGCTTGTACAAGTCCTTCCACCATTAACATAGCCACGTTTGTATGGACAATATTCTCAATAGGTCGGGTATAAGTCATCATTGTGGCAGTTACACCTTGCCTCTAGATCATGTCCCACATAACTGAAATGAGGTTAATATTTAAAGATATTTCTTTCTTAACTTAAAAAAGGCTCCCTTTTTGCTGGGTAGACAGAGGGCTCAAACATATGCCCTTCACTTACTTTTCAAAAGCATGGTCTAGTCTGAGTTTTCATTCATCCTTATACCATGTTAACAACATAAATTTATAACTTGGACATAATATGCATGAGATGCATAAGTGAGACTATTGGTATTTTACTATTCTTATAGCCTCTACAAATTGGTGCACACTCCCTTTAAGACAATAGCCACACAACCAGACTCTTTACTAAGATGTCATGATGAGCATGGCATAGCTTTTGAGCTCTGAGCTTGACTCAATTCTCAAAACATAAATTGAAGACCAGCTCAAAATCAAACTGAGGACTGAAAATGATTTTGGGAAGCCTAAATTTTAAAATTGAAATATCCCATAGATTATTCAAATGTCTTATTGGGGTCTTTAAAGAAAAGTATCCGGATATGATTTTTCTATGTAGAGGGATTCTTTATTGTTTCTTTCATCATTTCATGTGATTGTTTTTTGGATATGCTTTATGTTTTGAATGTTGCAAATTAAGTATAAGGTTTTGAAGGTAGAAAGTAAGTTTGTCAAGGTCAATCATATTTTATCAATTGTATCACAGGAGCTATGTAAGAACTGCCTGAATTTGTGTCTTTCTCCGAAATCGGATAAAGTTATTGTTAAACCATATCATATATTTCAGAGTGCTTCATTAATTCAAATATTTTGAGAGCATCCTTGCAAAATCCATTTTGTGCATATCCTGCAATTATTGCATTCCGTGAGATGAGATCTTTTTGAGGCAATCCATCAAATAGTTCACATGCCTTGTGTACATTTCCACATTTTGCATACATGTCTAACAGAGCATTTACAACCATAATATCTAATAAAAATCCCCCATCTATTATGCTCTGATGGATGTTCATACCCTGCTCCAAAGCTCCCATTTTGGCACAGGCAGGGAGGATGCTAGCATAGGTTGTGGAATTTGGCTTCATGCCTACTAATTGCATTTTCTTGAAAGTTTCTAAAGCCTTTTCAGCAAATCCATTTTGTGCATATGCCGCAATCATCATATTCCATGAGATGGCATCTCTTTCAAGCATTCTATAATTTATCTATCATTGCATAATTTATTCATCAATGACATCTCTTTGAGGCATTCCATCAAAGAGTTCATGTGCCTTGTGTACGTTTCCATAGTTTGTATACATGTCTAACAGAGCATTTCCAACCATAATATTTGACAAAAATCCCCCATCTATTATGCTCTGATGGATGTTCATACCCTACTCCAAAGCTCCCATTTTGGCACAGGCAAGGAGGATGTTGGCATAGGTTGTGGAATTTGGCTTCACGCCTGCTAATTGCATTTGCTTGAAAGTTTCTAAAGCCTTTTCAGTAAATCAATTTTGTGTATATCCCGTACTCACCATATTCAATGAGATGGCATCTCTGACACCCTTCATTGATCCTGATTGTCTACAAATCGTGTGATCGTCTCTTTGAGCACATCATGTGATTTGGATTTTGGATGCAATCTGCTTGATTTTCCATCGGGAGGACTCTTGTGTGTCGCTGGGAGTCACATCAAAGGCCCACCGATAGCCCAAGTAGTTCTGAAGGAATCATCAGGAGGACTCTTGCATGTCATCGGGAGTCATGTCAAAGTCCCATCGATAGCTCGACAACACTCAAACTCGTCGGTGAGAGAGGTTGACATCGCCGGGAAAAAGATTGTGGTCCCTTTGATGGAATGAAAAAACATTGTTGCTTCTTCTTTCCCTCCCTTGCCCTTCCTACTCGCTCTCGCATTTGTCATTTTTATCCTTTGGTATTGGTGTTTTTCCTTGGTCTTTTGATTTGTGTTTTGTCTTATATATATATATATACCTATTTGTTGTTTGTTTTTTATTTTATTTGTGTTGATGTTTAGCATATGTTTATGTATATAAATTTTTATATGTCTATTTACTTTCTTTTGTGCTTATTATGTTTTTGGTCATTTTTATTATTTTTTCACTCACATACAAATATATATGCATGCATGTATGTAGGTTTGTATGTTTGGGTGTTGGTTGGTTTGTATATTTTTATATTCGTTGTGAACTTTTGATTTTTTTGTTTTGGTTTATGTGTAGGTTTATGTCACATACCCTTTTTCTTTTGTATTTGTTTTTGATTATTTGTTTTGGTTAATTTATTTGTTGATTTTTATTTCCATTTTTAATTTGGTTATATTTTTGTGGTTTTTATTTCTTCATTCTTTTATTTTTTACTTAGATTTTCTTTTATTTGTTTTTTTGTTTGTAGGTATTTTTGGTCTTTTATGGGTATATTATATCCATATTTTTGTATTTAGGTGTGTTTGTTTTGTTTGTGCCTATAGTTTTAGGTAAGTGGTTCATTTTTTGCTTTTTTTTTAATTGTTTTTGTTTAATATTCTTTTGTTTATTATATATTTGGTGGCTTATGTTTAATTCATTGCATTTTTTGTAGGGCTTGTTGTAATATTTTGGGTTTGACTTTGTATGTGTTTGATTTGTTGCTTTTAGTTATTTATTTTTATTTTGGTCCTTGAACCACGTGTATCCTCTCCTTACCCCTCTTCCTTTTTAGCTTGTCTTAGTCTACAATTTTACCATTTTTCTCTTCTTGCTCTCTAATCCTGATGATGGATCACAATGGTGTGATCCGAAACGTTCATGAAAAAAATTCTACACAATTGAATCCAAAAAATACACAACACTACAATATGGATTGTGGAAACTTGATATCATTAATAAGAAATGAACATCGACATGAGTTATTCCCCCCGATAAAGTAAAGTCCCCCCAATAGAATAATATGTAATAATATTTTGAGGGAGTATAATATTTCTTATAGGGATGTATTGTCTATGCATTGAAGGATATTCATATCTTGTTTCAAAGCTCCCATTTTGGCACAGGTAGGGAGGATGTTGGCAATGGTTGTGGAATTTGGCTTTACACCTGCGAATTGTATTCGCTTGAAAGTTTTTAAAGCCTTTCCACCAAATTCATTTTGTGCATATCTATTGTAGATGTCCTTAAGCTATATGACAAAGGTATATATAAAATTTGAGATCAATTGATAAGCTGAGATATGTAATGTTGATTTGATTTACATTTTACTTAAGATATAATTTCGTTGTGTTGCTGAATTTCATAGTTCAATAATTGGGATTCTCAATGATCTTGTATACCCAAAGTGTATGTGTTAGAAAGAAATTAGGTAGTCATGTCGATTAGTTTGACAATTTGAATGATCTTGATTTCATAAGTACATAGTGATAAGTTTTGACAAATAATATAATTTCTTGTTGCATTTATCATAGAAACAAAGGACTCTTTTGATTGTAGCAAAGGATGTAGAGAGTGAAGCATTGGCTACTTTTATCCTTGAAATTGATGATTTTTTTACTAAATTGATAATGTTTGAAGTTTCTTTTTCTTTCTTAGATGTTGAGTCTAATTAATAAGTTTAATGTTGTGTTGTAACTTGCAGGTGAGTATGTTGATATCATAAAGGCTAGCATTATCGATCCTCTAAAAGATTAGAATTACATTAGTTGATGCAGAAAGGTAAAACTACTTATCTTTATTATAATTAGTGGAACTTGCAACTACAATATCTGATAAAAATCTACTTCCAAATATGCTTTTGATGGATGTTATAACTAATTCTAATACATTCACTATATCTAGCGCCTAAGTTTAGGGTTCCATAATTGGAAAAGGAAAAGAAAATGTTTGAATTTTATCCTCTGTATTATTTGTCTTTTTGAGTTTTTGATGTGCAAAATTTGAAACCTTATTTTCATGTTGCAGCTCAAAATTGGAGAAGTGAAAGGTGAATACCAGTGAGGAAGAGTTTGGAGGAGCTGAAACCAATAGTGGCGAGATCAAAGTTGTGGATTTGCAAGGGGATTAAATGTGTCGAGCCCCTATAGGAGGTCGTTGCCCTTCCAAAAGGACTGTAGTTAAGGAAGGGGAAAACAATATAAGTATATGAAAATATGAGTATTCTTTTTATATAGTGTCTATAAGATGTATAGTGTCACTGAGACATTGAATGTAACCAGTGAGATTTTGATTTGCCAATGAGGCTTAATGAAGTAAATTTTTAGAGTGGTTTTTTCTCCACTCATAAATACTGTGTTGTGGCTCCTCTTGATTTGTAATCTATTTGTGTTTGTGTCTTTGTTCAGTCATTTTAGTCTTCATTTCATGGTGCTTTTTAACATTTGAATATATATTATACTTGAAGTTTATATGCATAAATTTGTGAGGATTAATTAAGTTAGATTTGATTTGTAATGAATAAATATATGACTAAAGTAATGACTAAATTAATGATTAAATATATGACTAAATATATGACTAAATTAATGACTAAATATATAACTAAATATATGACTAAATAAATGACTAGTTAACAACAATCAATGACTAAATTAATGACTAAACAAATCACTACCATGACTAAATAAATGACTAAATTAATGACTAAATCAATGGCCAAATCAATGACTAAATAAATGACTAAAATCATTTAGTCATAAATTTGGTGGTTTTATAAATGGCTACAAATAAACCACTAAAATAGTCACGTGACTAAAATTAATGACTAAATATATGTCTAAATAAATGACTAAATCAATGACCAAATTATTGACTAAAATCAATGACTAAAATTGTTTAGTCATAAATTTAGTTGTCTTATAAATGACTACAAATAAATAACTAATAGTCACATGACTAAAGTTAGTAATTTATATGCAATTTTTAGTAGTTTATTTAGTCATATATTATTGTTTGTGTACTAATGATCTAGTAATCCAACACTTAAAATCTCACACTGTACTTCTCAATTTCACACCCTATAACTTTGCAATTTGCATCTATCACTTTTCACACTTCACACACCATATCACACTCAATCCCTTAGCTCATATTTATACCATCTTCAACCTTGAAAACTTTCTCCAAGGTCAATTATGCACTCCAACTATGCAAATTTAAATTAGTTCGACACTCAAACATTCGTGTGATTGAAAGGAATGAAGGCAGACCAAAAAATTCCTTAGCTAGGACTTAAATCCCTCCTTACATGCCATGCTATGATTCCACAAATAATGAAGCACCTTCACAAGTAGTGTAAACACCAAGGTCGGTTGTTACCCATGTAAACACCATTAAACTTTTAAGTACATGCTTCCTTTGATCTAGCCACAACTCACGAACAACAAATGTCACCTGAAAATGATCTAGAATATTCCACAAACACCCTAAAATCCAAAAAAAACCTTCGCAACAACTTTCACTTGAATAATGTACATGCCTAGTACATCCAAACAACTCAAAAAAACATCTTCTAAAGCACTAGATCTTGAACCATCTTGATAGAAGACAGATAAACGCCATACAATATAGCTCAAAAACCATCTTCCAAAGCACCAAACCTCGAACCATCTTGATAAAATCCTTTGCAACAACTTTCACTTGAAGAATGTACATTCCAAGTACATCCAGACAACTCTTCCATAAATTGTCTTGAAAAACCATCTTCCAAAGCACCAAACCTTGAACCATCTTGATAAAAGAAAGATAAAAACACTATAAACATTTCTTTAGATCCAAAAGATCTAAAACATAATTGTGGAGAAATGTGGAGTAAAGACATTTCTCCCAGACACCTCTGCAATACACAGTTCATACTCTGATTAACACTTCTTCTGCACAACGATCCAACACACCAAATTCTAGATATAACGCCTTTGAACATCTCTTATAAACATACACAAACTCCACAAGCATATTTTCAACATAGAAGAAATGCGGATTAAAACCAAAACACACCTTTGCAACCCAGAACAACACTGCAACACACTATTTCCTCTTTTTATCATTTTTTCTCAAAATCACTTGGAAACTAAGCACCAGAGATGCATCCTCATCATCTTCAACACTAATAGATCCATATATAGAAGCTTATCAAAGAAACACTAGAGGTTGACACTAGTATCTTTACTAATGACAACATAATGCAACTAATCAAAGCATAGACAACACAAACTACTTATCCTCTTGCAACAATATCTCCCAACCATCACATAGTTAACACCAATGACAACATTGGCTTGTTGACATCAATGAAAACACCAACTTCTCATACTTGCAACACTAACATTTCAAGAATTTAATGAACAATTTCTTTAGGCATTGTCTTGATAAATTTTTATTAGTATTGTTGGATGACATTATGATTTTTTTACAAGAATGAAGAATAGCATAAACAACATTGGAGAACAGTATTACAACAATTAAGGGAACATAAGTTGTATATAAATCTATTGAAGTGTACTTTATTTCAAAAACAAGTACAATATTTAGGTCATGTCATCTCTGTGAAGATTAATGCTATCTTGGAATGCTCGACACCTAAAAACATGCATGAATTATGTAGCTTTATGGGACTGGCTAGGTACTAAAGGAATTTTGTTTTGAATTTTTCAAAAATAGCCAACCCAATAACATCAATCCAAATAAAATTTAAATAGTTTGAGTGGTCAAAAGAATGTGAGGAGGATTTATATTTTCTTTAGAAGAAGATGACTACTACAACAATTCTCGGAGCACTTGACTTAAAAGGTCACTCTATAATTATCATTGATGCTTTAGGTGAAGATTTGGGAGGTTTTTTAATGCATGAAGGAAAATTTGTAGCCTATGGGTATAGGAAATTGTGACCTTATGAGAAGAATTATGCTTCACATGATTTTGAGTTAGAATAAATTGTCCACTCTCCATGTCATGAGAAATTATCTTTTAGGAAAATTGTTTGGGATCAAATCAAATAATCAAGGACTTAAATACATTTTCATGCAACCAAATCTCAAATTTAATTAAATAGATTATTTGTAACTAATATATGATTACAAATTTTAGATAAATTACATCAAAGGAAAGGAGAATAGAGTTATTTATGCACTAAGTCATAGGAGGCATATATCAGTAATGATCTCAATTTGCTTTGATTTTCGAGATCAAGTGTAATTTTTTGGAGATCGTCTATATGAGAAAATAAAGACAACCTGATTGGAAAATTTCCAAGAAAATAGATACATGAGATATCATTAAATTAATCTAATAGAATACTAAGATTTAATTAAAGAGTGTATGTTCTAGATCAAAATTGAAGAGAAATAAACAAGTTCCATACTGATTGTTATAAATTCAATCTCTATCCAAATATGAATTTAATGGATGAAATACAAGGCTTGGACTCCATCAACATGAAAATTTAAAACTTATATGCAAATCTAAAAATTAAATTTCTTTAATATAAAAAAACCTTGATTAGATCCATCTTCTTTATGATGGAAAAAAAAAGCTAACATATCATGCTTATAAACACTACCTTATGTGAACTTATAACAAAAATATATGAAGAATAACATCACAAAAATATAACAGCAATGAGGCACAAATCAACAAAAAAAGATCATCACATAACACATGATTTACATGGAGAAACCCTTGCAGGGAAAAACTCCACCAAGAAGAGAAGCAAAGTACATCATCAAATAAATGAGATTACAATACAATCACTTCCATTATAACTTTTTCCACCACCATAGCAGCACCTTTGTACCTGTGAACAACCTCCTTATGCCTCCACATGTTCTTGTTCTTTTAGAGTAATATTACATTCAATTGTTCCTACTTCATTCTAAATCTAAGAGGCTAATTTTATAGATGTGTGAAGGCATCTAATGCACCAAACATGGCACCCAAAAATTACCCTTCATTCCAAACATCCCAAACCTTTGGATTACCTCCTCAAAATATGAAATGAAATTTATTTTTTGTCCAATACTTTCCCTCCAACTTAGGTGCCCAACCATGAGAGATAAACATTACATTAAATACAATATATGATGGAAAACCAAGTGACACATGTTGCCTCTTTCCAAGCACCCACTTGGAGAATCCCAACAATCGCATTTTTATCATTTCCTTTATATTTTATTATCCCATTCTAGGTCTCCACATGTGGGGAAAATAATATTAAATATTTGTCCACAATTCGCCTTTACCGCTACTAGTGGACCCATCACCCCTTATGAGTATATTAAAAAAATGGTGAGAATTAATATTAAAAAATATAGGAGAATGATACCTAATCCTAAAATTCTTCCACTTGACATCAACACTATAAATACACCCATGGGAAACAAAAACAAGGGAAAAACATCCCTTATCTAAACATGTACCATTTGAATCTTCACCATTCTCTCATGCTCCATCAAGATACCTACAAAAGAAACCATGATAACCACCATCAAGCAAGAAACTCCTTTACATTCTCCAACATGGCACCTTTGGAAGAAAAAGGAACATTCCAAGGTGAAACATATCAATTGTCATGGAAACCTACATCAATCTTTAGATGAACATAAGCATAAAATTCAAATGATAACAAAGGCTTTGAGTAGCTACCTTACTCATGCCACCTAGAATAGAAAGCATAGCATATTGAAACTCATCCAAGCTATCCATACCTCAAAATATGGTATACAAAACATAGATAAAACTTCATGCCATCAAAATACGAACCCAAAATCTACAATCAAGTCTTTGTATATATATACTCCTATCTCAATACAATATACCAATGAATAAATGACCACAGACAAGGCCAACTAAAAAATCTGCATAAACAATAAAATAATATCATGGATATAGGTAGTACACATATAACTCATCCCACTCCATGAAATTAGGTAGCTAATCTACAACCTGCATATCTTGTAGATCCAAATCTAATATTGAAACATGGAAACTCCTCATCACATCAGTAACCGGAAAACCAAGATATCAAAGAGGATAACCAAACATATATTCATAAGCTCCCACTACATGAGTAATGTCAAATTATAAAATAAATCAAGGCATACCAATTCAATCTATGGTACTAAACATAGAGGATGTGGCTAATTCATCTATTACATAGTGTGAAGGATACATACAATGATATGCAAATCTTGCAAACAAATATGTTGCAATACCTATCTCACTATTAGTCTCCATAACTCTCCCAAGTTCTTCACACTCAACCATGTGAAACCAAACATCCAAGAAGAATACCATGAACAAAGATAAAACTTGCAAATCAAGCCATATCCGTGTTCCACACTAACATGTACCAAGCTACGTAAAGTAAGATCTCCTTCACCATTCCCAAACTGAAAGGATATCAATATCTAACATCAAAATAAAATGAAAACATGGAAGAAATAGATGTAAACCTATCATACCAAAGGTAGATCAAACCAACAATTCATTCCCACAACAAAGCAAATATTCCCAAACACACAAGCCATTTCTCATTCCTTTCCAAATAAGTCCTCAGAAATAAATCAATAATTCAAAACCAAAACAAGGAGAAAAATGAAAATCCATAAACCATGCATCTTCTTCTCAACAATTCTTCAAAATATTTATATTCAAGACTAACTAATATGAGAAGAAAAGATAAAAAATAAAGGATACATCTGATAATCAGGTGGGTAATACCTCTCAGATCATTCATCTACTGAGTAAACCAAGAGTGGGATACAATATTGTCCTATAAATACAACACCAAGAAATGAAAATATTCTCTTCAAATCAATAAGGGATTCACATCCATAACCAAGTGTAAGCTCCTCAATCTTTCTATTAAAATCCTCATCAAAGAGTAACCATCTCAACATAAGACCCATAAATAAGAGATCTCTTAGCCTCACCCAATTCTCTCTAGTCTCCATGAGCATCCACCAATCAATCCATGCTAGCTTCAAATGCAATCCTACAAAATCATGAAGCTCCAAGCAAATGATTAATACTCAAAACCAGAGAGAACAAACAAGACCATTACCGAAGTTTCAACTATAGAATTAGGAACATATCATGAAATCATGATCTACCATACCCTCCTAGGAGATCACATGAAAATAGCCATCCATCATCAAATGATGAATAAACATCACTACCAAAGCTCCCACTAAAATGTGTAACTAAGATCTCTAGGAATCATGATAACCATCTCCTAACTAAAGATCCTCCTTGGCCCCAACACAATAAAAAAAAAAAAACCATGAGCTCCTTAAAATAAAAGTACAACCATAATCTCCAAACCAAGAAGATACGAATTCTACACTTTTTTTGTCAATAGAACCAAATATTTCATAACTCTCACTATAATCTGAAGGTATAATCCAAGATTTCCTTATGATGCCAATAACTATTACAAAAGACCATCCATCATCTCATCAAGGATTATCCATGGCTCACTACACATTGCAACAATAACTTAGAACAAAAATATTGAAAAAAATAAGATAGAACACATTATGTAAGTGCATAAAGCTCCCATTGAAATTAATACCGAGTTATACATGGAATTATGACCAATATCATTGACCAAGCTCTATTGAAAATGAACAAATCTTCTCATGCACCATAAAATACTGTTAAAAAATCAAAACAACTATACCAGATACTCCCAATAACCATCTCTCATTGCAATAAGTACCAATATAATAATGGTGACCAAGAATATGGCCTACCAAATAGAATCTACATCAAGAAATTTTACAAGATCTACACATATGTAACATCTCAAAGGGGAAATGTATAATCAATGCTCCAATCTCAAATAACTAAAAAAATATTCAACCCCATATTAGTATCATGCAAAATAAATATAATCAAGTATAACATGTTGATTTACAAGACTCAAAACATAAAAATCAATGCTCGATCTGATTTTCCAAACAAACCCACATAGGAGTAACCATAGATCAATAAGAAACCTTCAAGAAGCCATGCAAACCTATAATTATCTTCATCTAGAGCACCCTAAATATAGTGTCATCATAGATCTACATACCACATATTTTAGTTAATATGTAAAACATGCAAAACCATCTCTGTAAATCTATAATCCATATAAACATCCAGATATTCACACTAAACATGTCATCTGAATAATGGAATAAGCACATATCTACAAACCCACAACTTGAAAATAAGAGTAAATTGTAACCCAATAAGAAAGCCAAGTTGTCTAGGAGCTTATAACATATGAAACATATCATCTCCACAACTCACAAAGAGGTTAGTGTCTTATCTTAAATTACTTTCATCTAACCAAAGGCTGAAACCATGAAGCCAACATAAGCACTCCATTTTTTAGTCCAAATCGAGAGTGTTTATCCATGTGGTCCTAGGATGTCTCTATCCATACAACATGAACACCTTCTCACTACAAATGAACACAAGGTAAAGGAACAAAACCACCAAACAAGATGATACACACATATTGTTAAACAATATCTCCAAGTTACCAAAAAATAACCAACTCCATAAAGATCCATAATCATGAGCTTCCAATGTCCAACATAGATCGCATTAAAAACATACATGGCTTTCAATCTCACAAATATGCAAAACAAAGTTAACTCAAGAACATTAATTTCTGCCCCAAAATCCTTCCAGCAACCTCCAATTCCTTCTAGCAAATTCCCACAATCTTTCCAAGCTAAGAAATCAAAAAAGAAGGAATGTACCCAGAACCTAGTTAACCTTAAGCTCTATTACCAAATGAAGAGAAATAAATAGGTTCAATACTGATTGTTAGTAAATTAAATCTCTATCCAAATATTACTTTAATGGATGAGATACAAGGCTTGGACTAGAGCAACCATGAAAATCTAAAACTTATATGAAAATGTGAAAATTAAGTTTCCTTAATATGGAAAAACCTTGATTAAATCCATCTTATTTATGATGCCAAAAAAACTAGCCAATATAGCATGATTATAAACACTACCTTATGTGAAATTATAATATAAATATGTGAGGAATAATATCACAAAAATATAGCAAAAATGAGGCACAAATCAGCAACAAAATATCATCACATAACATAAGATTTACATGGAGAAACCCTTGCAAAAAAACGCTCCACCAACAAGAGAGGCCAAGTATGTATTATCATCAAATAAATGAGATTACAATACAACCACTTCCATTCTCATCTTTTCCACCACCACTAAAGCACATGTGTACTTGTTAAAAACCTCCTTATGCCTCCACCTATCCTTGTTCTTGCAGAGTAACATTACATTCAACTATTCCTACTTCATTCTACATCTAAGAGGCTAATTTTATAGATGTGTGAATGAATCTAATGAACCAAACATGGCAGCCAAAAATAACCCTTCATTCCAAACGTCCCCAACCTTTGGATTACCTCCTCATAATGCAATAGGATATTGGTTTTGGCTCCAATACTTTCCCTCCAACTTGGGTGCCCGACCATGAGAGATAAACATTACATTAAATACAATAAATGATAGAAATCCAAGTGAAACCTATTGCCTCTTTCCAAGCACCCATTTGGAGAGTCCCAATAGTCACATTTTTATCATTTCCTTTATCTTTTATTATCCCATTCTAGGTTTCCACATGTGGGGAAAACAATCTTAAATATTTATGTCCACAACCCACCTTTACCATTACTAGTGGACCCATCATCCCTTATGAGTATATTACAAACAATGGTAAGAATTAATATTACAAAATATTTTTCCAATTCACCCTAAGTTCCTAGAGATGTTTTTCAAGTATGTCGGAACTGTGATATAGGATTTACAAGGTGGGTGACACCTATTTCTAACAAGAAAAACATGGGAAATTTTGTGTTGAAAGAATCAAATTGTGCCCCAAATATCGATCACCTAGTAATGAAAAATTATTGGTGGATGTGAAGACACTATACTTTTAGAAGTGAATGAAGCAAGATGCGAAATAATTCATGGTAGGATGTCTTGAATGTCAAAAAATCAAAGTTGAACATCAACACCCAATAGCATTACTATATCCTCATGAAATATTAGAGTGGAAATGACAAGTAAGCAACATAAAATTTGACCAAGGTATACCTATTTCAAGGAATAAACATGATGAAATTTTGGTAATAGTGGAAAAACATACAAAAGTGGCTCACTTTATATTAGGGAACCTTACAGATGGAGCACATGTAATTACAAGAAATTTTGTGCAATACATATTTAGATTTCATGGAGATAAATTTAATAATATTAGATAGAGATGTATGAATGACTTCAAGGTTCTAGAAAGCCTTGTTTTTAGCATTAGGGACCAAGGTAAATATAATTTTATCTTATCATATAGAGATAGATGGAAAAATAGAAAGAGTTAATCAAGTATTGGAAGATTTGTTGAGGATGTATTACATAAATAAAAAATATAAATGGGAGTACCTACCACTAGTTGAGTTTTCTTACAATAATTATTACCATTGTGCAATAAAAATGCCTCCTTTCAAAGTATTTTATGGTAGAAAAATTTGAACTCCTATTAGTTTGGATAAACTAGAAGATAGGATTAATATTGGGCCAAAAATGCTAACAGAAATGGAAGAGAAAATTAAGTTGATGAGAAAAATATTGGTTGAATAAAATGAAAGATAGAAAAGTTATGTTGATACTGAATGTACAACTCAAATTTTATTTGCAGGAAATAAATTACTCTTAAGAGTTTAACCCCACAAGAGCTTAACAAAATTTGGCAAGTCTACTAAATTAGCACCAAGATATTTGGGCCTATTCGAAGTTTCAAAATTTATCATCCTATTTTCTTATAGAATAGCTCAACCACTAGCTCTAGCTCATATGCATGATGTGTTCCATGTTTCCTATTTAAAAATGTATTTTTTATGGTTTTGATCATATTCTTGAATGGAATGCATTACATGTTTAGGATCTAGGAGTGGTCATGATTGAGCCTCTTAGAGTACTTGAGGTTCACAAGATCTACTTGTGTAATAGAGAGATTACTCAATGCAAGGTCTAGTAGATCCAATAGTTTGAGGATAGTGCTACATGGAAGAACTATAAAGAATTTTATAAAAAAAAATCGCACTTATTTGATAAAAATAAAATCCTTAGAAAGAAAAACATTGCTATTGTTCTCATTTTATAATTAGTTGAACTAAATCTTGAGGATGATGATTTTAAAGGGGGAGGATATGTTACATACTATTTTTGGAACCCTCTAAACTATGTTATTATGTTTTGTATTTTGATTACAAACCTAAAAACTTGAATTCTAAACAAGTAGAATATATGAACAGTTACTATTATATCAATTTTATATAGTTTTATTAATGTCAATTTGAAAATTAATTTCATAGAAATGATAATAAATGCTAAATTTGGGTTTAATGGATTGTGTTGATCATTCTATATATTATCAAGCTAACTACCTTTTCATATTAATAAGGTGGATGCAAGAGATTGTTCTTCCCCTCCAAGATTAGGAGGGAGAGTATCATCAAAGAGAGAATCAAATCTAGGAAGAGAACCAAGATCACCCAAAAATTTGAGAACTCACACACACCATATAATACATGATTGCTTAATTATGAAAGTTTTTTTTTGTGACTAACGGATTAGTATGGGATACCTACACTTGATCCATGAGGATACAAAGTATATTCAAGCCACTAAACATAAGTCCTAATAGAGATCATTCGATACAAAGAGTAAACTAAGAATTCATTAAAACTAATATATTAAATCATGAAAAATTTAAAGACTCCTATTCTAATCCATTTAAACTTATCCTATTAGGGAGTGGTGTCGCATTGATGTGGAATGGTGACCCTTTCCCAATCTCTTGGATAATGAGCTTGTTTCAATCAGTTTTATTGAAGAAAACTGATGAAACCATTGTGAGATGTGTATGAAAACATAATTTAAAGCTATTTTACCATGATGCAAGTTATTTTAACATGATGTAGGCTAAGATGATCAATATGGGTATATGCAAAGCTAATCTAAATGATGTTTAAGCTAAAAAAATTTAAAACCCTAATTATAAAATATGCTAAATGGATGCATCTAAGCTACCATAGAATGGAAGCCATTAATGGAAACTAAGCTAATAATGCAAGATATTAAACTAAATATACTAAATGTGTTAAATATGGATGGAAGTGAGAGTGATTCAATAGCATAAGTTTTCTCTGAAAAAAATGGATCCATTTATCTCCAAATAGTGTCTTATTTATAGGAAAGTAAATGAGAAATGAAGGGTTAAGATTAAAATGGTTAATCAACGGCCATAAATGGAGGAGAGATGAAACATGGATCATGGATTCTCATCAATGGATGAGAATCAATGATCACATGGATCAAGGAAAGAATCAAGGGCCCATATTCTTCCAAACAAACACACATTCAAAACTTGCACAAGAAGTCTTGTAAGTTAACTTGCACATGAAGTCTTGTAAGTTTGTTATAAGGAAGAATATTCTTTTTTTCAAATGAGTAAAGAAAGAGAATATTCTTTGGAGTATTCTCATGGGTGAGGAAAATTATATATTTCACAAATTAAAAAAAAATAATGTGCAAAAGGGGAAGGAATATTCCCTTTTGGAGAAATATGCAAAGGAAGAATATTCCATGAGAATATTCCCTTGCAAGTGGGGGATTAGATTTATTAGTTAAATTGATAATTAAATAAAGTTTTAATTATGCAAATTAGGGTAATAGGATATCTATTAAATAATTTATTTATTTAATGAAAAGGGGAATTACATGATATTCATTAAATGAATGATTTAATGAAAAAAGGGGAAAGTGAGATGATATTTAATTAAATAAATTTGGGTTATTTAATTACATAAAAGGACTTAGGGATTTAATTAAATAGTTTGATTTATTCAATTTAATAGGACAAAATGTTAGCATGAAAGGGGGTTAATTAACCTAATGAAATTAATCAGATTAATAGATCAAAATGGCACAATTAATTAAATAGCTAGGCTAATTTAATCAATTAAGCAAAAACAGGATGGGTTTTAGGATGAAACGGCGTTAGTACATCAGATTCGAGTGCATGAAATGATTTGAGACATTTTTAATTGTTTATATTTTGTCCCTCTTTGAAGTGAGGTACCTATTACGTTGGTTCAAAGGCTAATGCTTTTTGGATTAAAACCTACTGCTTAGATCAAAAAAATAAAAATAAATATGATTTTTGGATTTTTGGATGCCCCACTATTTCCCCAACAGAAGGAATAATTTTGTTCCCTACCCCCTCAAGATATCAGGTGGAAATTTTGAATTTTGGGTTGATTTCTTAACTAAAGGTAAATATGGGTTCAAGTGCCAAAACAGGCCTTAGGATGCCAAAAATGGCCTCAAAAGCACAAAAAATGGCTCAAAATAGTTTGCACAATGTGGAAATAGGTAAAACAAGTTAAAATCCTAGCTTTTGTCTCAAATTAGGGAAAAAAACCCTAATTTTTTAGGCTTAAATAGGTGAGAAGGGTCACTTTCAATTCATTTGTGCATTCACACCTTTAGAGATTCTTGCCTTTTGAGATTTGATACCTCGGTGACATGGCTCACCATGTGCCTTCTCTTCACCTTTCAAAGTGACTTCGAGAGTACTAGCAGTGAGCAAATGTAGGACCCCAAGTATGTGATTTGAAACTTGCCTTGATTTTTTCTTTTCGGTGCAATTAATAGGGGTCAAAGTTAGGTCTCTAGGCACGTCATCGTATAGTGATGTTATTGATGCATCAGAAGCATCACTATTGATATTATAGTGATGCACCTCCAATTTGGTAGTGCACCTCAATTTTTTGATTAGGCAACGCATTTGATTTGGGGGTCGCTAGGCTAATAAAGCAATGCACAATATTTTCATGGTTAGCATCACTCAAAGCGATGGGTGATGTACTAAGGTTTCAAAGACACACCCAATTTTTTTAGTAGAGGGATGCACCCCATGTCAATTCGCTATTGAGCATAGAGACGCGCGTCACCAAATTGGTGATGAACACCTAAAATTGATATAGCAGTGCACCCAAAAATCAGAGATGCATTTGATGTTGTGGATACAGAGCCTCAAATTTCTTGACAAATTGGCATTGTGTGTGATGCATGCAAGAGGACTCCCCACCATTGATGTCATGAGAGAATCATTCAAAAAATTTGGTTGTAGTGAGATATTTTGATGACTTGCAGGTGGAGTAGCTGGGGAGGCTGGATTTAGGCTTCGTCGCTTTCTTGCCTGAGATCACAACCCATATCACCATGATGACAGCATTGATCGAGAGGTGGCACAATGAGATATCTTCATTTCATCTCCCCATCGGTGAGGCCACCGTCACACTGGAAGATGTATGACACATATTGCGATTGACCATTCATGGTGAGCATGTCATCTATGACATAGATGTCAAGAGAGACATGTGTCTCTCTCCTGCATAGGTGACAAATTATTTTGATTAGCTCTTAGATTTATCTAGATTTATACCATGGGAAAATGGATATCTTTGTATTGTTCATTGCAACATTGATCTTTGGAGTGATTGTCCCAGACCCATGGGGCAAAGGTTTCAGTCTCGAATAGGGATTCGTATGGGAGGGTATGATCGGGAGGGATGTGATGTACACTTGGGGTCCAGTTCTAGTCCTTGCATCAATGTACCATGATATGCATGAGGTTGTCAACCATGAGGTCTGGAGCATCAGAGCATGGGTGACTTTGCTTCATAAATGGGCTTGTGAGCATATTGCAATGTTAAGGCCCTTGGTGGTTCTTGCAAGCATTCATTAGGATGAGCTTGTCATGTTTCAGTATAGGGTGTTGATGGCATTGCAGCACATGGGCCCCACAGGTTTTCCATATTGGTATTATGTCATTGATGACATGACAGTGTTCAGATGGAGGCCATGGCTATAGCATCCATGATGGTATGATGATCAACAACAGCTAGATTTTTCTCAACAAATCCAATACCTGCAGGGTAGAGAGCATATAATTATTGAGTGATACCTCCCAGACCATGTTGCTTAATATTTTGGGGAGGTGCAAGATGTGCCTCATCAGGATTACACTTCTATTTTTGTGTCATAGAGAGAGGTGTAGTGGGGAGCGTAGATTGAGCCCTAAGTGGCTATTGATGATTTTAGATAGCTTGTTGCACAACCCTAGGCTT
Organism: Sequoiadendron giganteum; assembly: GCA_007115665.2. Lineage (NCBI taxonomy): Eukaryota > Viridiplantae > Streptophyta > Pinopsida > Cupressales > Cupressaceae > Sequoiadendron > Sequoiadendron giganteum. The sequence goes on along the minus strand of CM021103.1, from coordinate 92,430,156 downwards.
ATGATCAAGGTATACCAGATGCAGGCACCACCCCGGCATATGATGCACGATTCAAGCCACCCACTCATCTGAAAAATCCAAAAAGGGGATACCCCAAAGGTAGACGGAGAGGCAAAGGCCATGATGGCGATAGGGATGGCAGCAGGGATGGAGGCAGGAATGGTGGCCAAGGCAAAGGCCTACATGATCAAGATCAGGATAGGGTCCAAGAGCTAGGTGATGGGCACCAATAGTAGCAGTAGGATTAGGGTCATTAAGATCCAAGGCATCATCCAAAGCAGCATGATGGACAGGTTCTGAGGGCACCACCACCTCCTCCTCCACCAAGACAACCAGATACTTAGTTGAGGGCACATATATAGGCTCTCACTGTCGAGAGAGATCAGTTATAGGAAAAGAGGGCCCAGTTGCAACAATATGTATAGGACTTGAATTCTTAGAGGGATCATGAGGTACAGTTGTGGCAACAAATGGACCTACAACTAGTCCAAGAGATTGGGTGGAGGCAGCAACTCAAGGCACTGATAGCTACATCATAGGGGTAGATTGTATCTACATGACTATATAGAGAGGTAGTTACCGAGGTTGTGTACTACCGCATGCACTATCACAGAGATGTTCCTCAAGAAATGAGATAGCCTAATTTTTCAGAGTGGAGTGGAGAACCACCAAGAGTTGAGGATCAACCATTAGTTAGGGGTGAGTCGAGCAACCACCAAGGCTAGCCTACTTATGTGGACACTTTTTTGATTGTTTGCTTGACTTATTTATACAGATATACATTCATGGGCTCCTTTTTTATAGCCTCATGGATATTGTACTTTTGATTGATATACATATACTGATTTAGATATTATATCATTACAGTCAGCATTTTTTGATATATATACAAGATTATCATAATTCAATATATGATGTGCCTTTATTGCATGCTCTATGATGTATCGATGCACATGATATTATATGATGTGATGTGTTTATGATATGATTATATATGGATGCAATGTAAATGGATGCACCTCTTTTATTTATGCAATATGTAATATGTGATGATGATCTATGATGTGAGATATATGAGATGTGATGCAATGCCATGCAATGGATGTGTTATTCTCTTTTTTAGTATCTTTCTATGATATGCTATGGATGGATGTGTATGTTTATGATATGTAGATGATATGATATGCTTATGCAAGATGTATGGATGGATGCATTTATTTTTGTGTACTTTTCTATGCAAATTATGAAATAATGATGTATGCATATGGATGTTAGGAATGTTCATGATATGTATGCTATGAATGATTATGCAATGTATTAAGATGCTTAAAATAAAAAAAAATCTATATTATTCAAAACAACTTAAATGATAATGATGATGCAATAGATTATGGTTTTTTATTATGATATGTTGTGATGATGCAAGATGTATGCATGCTAATGATTTGTGGATGCAAGTTGGATGCATTGATGATGTTTTTCTAGACTGTCATGATACCAAGTTAGCATGGAAAGAAGATAGAAGAAATAAGATGATTTATTTGACCATTGATTTTGAAGATTGATTTAAAAGTACAACAATTCTTTGATTTTCCAGCATTCCTTATTTTTGATATAACACATAGACATGATGCATCAAGTATTGAGAACCAAGATGACATTGTATCTAGTGTAATGGACTTTGACTCTACAAATAGATAGGATAGTTCTTGTTCACATCTTGACATATGAAAAAATTGTTGTAATGTAGTTTATAAGTTTATAATACATCAGACCAAAGCATACACAATAGTCAACAATCTACCCTAAACAACCTCCCTACACACAACTACACAAGTATGCACCAATATTATTTTACAAGAATACCCACAAGCATAGAAAATGAAAGATAATGATTGATGCCCCATTCCTTTCTCTCTAAATCATTTTAGATATCATCGAGAGGTCCTTGGAATGGGTCATTAAGATAAATCATAAGAAAATATCAAAGACAAACAGCCAATATTATCTATATCTCTTGCCATTTTAACATAGCTAAGGTGATCTTTGATACTGATGTCCATCATAGGAAGGATACATCCTATAAAATTTTGATCAAATGTTTTGATTAGGATGAGGTGTGTGATAAGCCTTTGATACAAACTCCACTGACTTGTTTATCTATCATCTATACTTTAGATTTTGACACTTAGGTTCTTACTTTACGACTTGCTATACTTGCTTTCTACTTATCTTTCCAAAGGTTGAAGAGGATGATCAATTTATTATGGATGAAGTTTTATTGCAGGTGAAAGAAAAATGGGATGGATGGTTTTGGATTTTCTAAAATATTTCAATGTTTTTGGCATTTTGAAAATGTTGAGGTTGTTTTTAGTCTTTTTGAAAGTTTATGTGAAAGTTTTGGTTTTCAATATTTGAGGATTTTTAGGGTTTTCTAAGCTTTCCAGTGTCTTCTATTTTTTGTTTTCCAAGATTTTATGAATGTTTAGGGGTTTTTTGAGATTTTGACCAAGAACCTAACCTAAAAGACTATCCTAGGGGCCTTGGGGGTTGACTAAATATTAGCCTTTCCTACATTATACACACAGAGACCACATAGTTTGACTAACGTCGATCAATTTATTTGATAAGATATGGAAAATTGATGGATTTATAGTTTATTATGATGGAATCCTAAAGGACTGACCTAAGGTGTCTTGGGGGCACATCAATGATGGCCTTTCCTATGTTCAAGCTTAGAGACTCGTAGTTTGACAAGGTACTACTTTTTGGATTTTTGATGTTTTGACCTTTTTAGGGATTTTTGATGGTTTTTGGATGTTTTGGATTTTTGATTTTATAATTTTCAAATGTTTTTGAATTTTAGCTGTATAGGATTTTGAATGTTTTTGCATTTTATGATTTTTCTAATGTTTTTGGAGTTTGATGAGGTTTTATGAATTTTTTCAGGATTTTCGATGAGATTTCCAATAACCTTAAGATACATAAGAGGCTGATACAATCCAGAATGCATTTCCCCTAGCATGATGTGATAAACTACCTCAATATAGGCAAGAAAAATTGACCTTAGGAATATGCCAAGTAGTACTAAATGGGATACAATACTTCATAAGATCAAGCTATGATACGATCGTGGATAGGTGATGGAATAAATAGGATGAATGGTACGATGGATGGCCATGGTGTAAAGAATGATGGGATAAAGAGCCATACATAGATGGAGCTGCATTATTTATGTGAGGCACTTGTTTTCTAGGTTTTCACCAAGGTACTTGCCCACACCACCATCGAAGTGGTTTTCACTAGAGGACGATTTTTTTTCTTTACCATTTTCAATCCTTTTTTCTTTTCTTTTTTTGGATTTTGATCATTTTTTTATTTTTTTGTATTTTCCAGATTTACACCCTTCGAGCTTAGGCATAAATTTTTGTAAGATGTAGTCTATTGGTTGTTTCCTACAAGGGTTCACCTTCAAATATTGACAATTGATATGCTCCTGATACATAGCTTGTTGTGACGACAAAGGGACCCAACCAGTTAGGCTAAAACTTTCCTTTACTATCCTAATCTTGAATATTTTTTTGATTTTCCTTTAGAACAAGATCCCCTACTTGGAAAGAGAAACTCTTTATCTTCTTACTATAGCTCTATTTCAACCATTTTTGGTATACTTGAAAGTTATTAAGGGTTTCAAGATGATTCTCATCCAATAATTCTCGCTCATTTAGCTGAGATACTTTATATTCCTCATCAGTGATTATATTCTACAGTGACACTCATAGCGATGGGAGCTCAACCTCAATAGGTAAGATGGATTCTGATCTGTAGACCAAGAAGAATGAGGTTTCACCTATAGGCATGCAAATACTGGTTTGATAGGACCAAAGGATAGGATTTAACTATAGATTCCAATCACAACCAACTTCATTGACCATTTTCTTTACGATTTTTAAATGGTCTTATTTGTAGCCTCAGCTTGACCGTCTCCCTAGGTGTAATACAAGGTAGAGAATCAATCTTGGATGTTGAATATTTGACATAGCTCTTTCACATCATGACTCTTGAAGGGTGTTTCATTGTCTAAGATAAGGTTTTACAGAACACCATAATGGAAGATGAGGTAATTCAAGATAAATGTACCAATTTTCTTCCTCATTATTTAGGTCATAGGAATGGCTTCAACCCACTTGGTAAATTACTCAGTGGCTATTATGATAAACTTGTGGAAATTAGATGAGGTGGGAGTAATATTTCCTATGAGTTCAAGCCCCCATTGCGAGAAAGGACAAGGTGTGACCATTGGTTGCAACTCTTGAGATAGAGCATGAATAATATATCCATGTCATTGACACTGGACACACTTCTACACATACTGATGGGCTTCTCTTTCCATGGTTGTCCAGTAGTACCTAGTCCTTAATAGTTTCTTAGCTAAAGTCATACCACTAGAATGGGAACCACATATACCATCATGTACTTCTATTAAGGTGGTTAAGGTTTCCTCTTGGTTAAGACATAGTAGTAAGGTCCCCTTGATGCTTCAGCGGTAAAGAGTATCACCTATGGTCACAAATCAAGATGCCTTTTTAACAAAGGTATTTTTAAGGTTCGAGGTGATACCAGAGTGGAGGGTTCCTCTACTAAGGTAGGTGAATATATCATGAAACCTTGCAAATCCAACACCAACGATGAAACATGCAAATTCTCATTCGGGGATTTTGAAAGTTAGTACGAGAAGTTGTTCTACCAAGAATTCACATTGAATGATGTTGTGTGGCATGTCTAATAAAGACCCAATTATTTCAATAGCTTTTTTGATTGGTTGTTCATGCTAGGAATATTCTCAAAAGTTATTTCAATGAAAAGGTCCTTGAGATTCTTGACCATCTTCTTGTAAGGAGAGAGTTTTTCATCCTTAGTTTGGTAGTCAACATTCACTTGCTTGATAACTAGTTGTGAGTCTCTGTAGACTTTCAACTCTTGTATCTGCCATTGAACTGCTATCCTTAGATATATGATTAGGGCTTTGTACTCAACAATTTTGTTAGTATATAGGAATAATAGCCTATGTAAATTTGGAATATAGTCACCTTGAGGGGTGATAAAGATAATACATGTCCCTAATCCATGTTGGGTGAACAATCCATAAAATTAAATTTTCCACTGATATGTTAGGTTGACAAGAAACACTAATTCATCAAGGAATTCTCATATCAACGGATTCTCTATATAGATAGGTTCTTTTGCTAGTTGGTCTATGATCACTTGTCCTTTGATTTCCTTGCTCTCCATGTACTCTATGTCAAAGTCAATCAATGTCATCACCCATTTGGACATTCACCCAATAAGAGTAGCTTTGGATAATAGGTATTTCAATGGGTTGATCTTTGGAATAAGCTTGACTTGATGTGACAGAATGTAATGTCCGAACTATTTTAAAGCAAAAAGTAACACTAAGCATGCTTTCTCAATGGATGAATAGTTCATTTCATATCCCACTAAGGTCATGTTGATGTAATCGATAGCTCGTTCCTTTCTTTTTTCATCATGTTGTGCTAGAAGAGAACCCAGTGTTGTTGATGTTGCTAAGATATACAGGATCAACGGTTTGTTTCGTATCAACGGCATGAGAACTAGAGGTGTCAATAGGTATTCCTTGATCTGTTGGAAAGATTTATCACACTTATCATCCCACTTTTAAGTTATTCCTTTATGGATAACATTCAATAAAGGGTGGATTTTGTCTGATAACTATGTTATGAACCCTCTCATCTGCTTTAGTGTTTATAGTGGTTCCATGTCTAGGATGGCTTTTACTTTTTTTGGATCAATTTTTGTGCCTCTTTGTGAGATAATGTAGCCAAGAAGCTTTCCTAATGTAACCCCAAAGACACACTTTTTTAGATTACGCCATACTTTTTATTCCTTGAGTCTATCAAAGATGGGTCCCAAGACTTCTATGTGCTCACTTCTTTTCTTTGATTTTTTTGAAATATCATCAACATAATCTTTGACTATTTTTTGGATCATGTCATGAAAGATGAGGGTCATTTATCTTTGATAGGTTGCTCCTTCATTCTTTAACCCAAATGGCATCGTATTCTAATAATATGTTCCCAATGGACAAGTGAATGTAGTTTTGTGTTGATCCTCCTTGGAAAACATGATTTGGTTAGAGCCTGAAAAATCATCCATGACTGGTAGCATTTCATGCCCAACTGTTAAATCAATGATGAGTACAATGTTAGGAAGAGGGAAATCATCCTTTGGGCATGCATTATTTAAGTCTCTGAAATATATGCATGTTCTAATTCCCCCAGTGGGTTTGGAGACTGGTACTAGGTTGGAAACCCACCAAGGATAATCTATCGGTTGGATAAATCCAACATCAAGAATTTTTTCTAGCTCAAGTTTCACCAAGAGTGCTATCTGAGAGTGCATCTTTCTTAATTTTTGCTTCACTGGTTTGGCTTTAGGATAAATTGCTAAGTGATGCACAACCACTTCTGGATTGAGCCCTGATATATCTATATATGACCATGCAAAGTTAGCTCTTTGCTCTTTCGGGAATGCTGCTAGATTTTTATGTTCTTCATCCAACAAGGATTCAACATAAAAAGTGATCTTGGGTGCTTCGTCGATTCCAACATTGATTGGAGTGACCTTCTCTACTAGAACTTTCGACTTCTCTAGATGCATTGAACTAAGGGGGAGATTGAATCCCTCATCCTTGGGAGCCTTAGAGATCTTTTCACCCCTGGATGCATCCTTTCTTTTTACTATTTTCAGATCAGAAAGTATCACAGTGTGGTTTTCACTTATGGATCTACATGTTAGTTGAATTTCATAAATTTTGTGACTGAAGGATTCAATCGTCTCCCCGTAGTATGCCCGTGTGTCTAGCTCTATGTCAAAACCTGCTTTGTGATCTACCCCATTTGTTATGCCTTGCATAACCACCCCATCTTTTTCCTTGGTCAAAATGGGTCCCCCTTTGTTTATTTTTTATTTCTTATTGTTTTTCAAACAAAGTCTGGAGTCTTGTTTTGCCAACACTTTGTTTTTCTTAAATTTCTCTATCAGAACTGGGGACAAAACCAAATTGGGTTCTGAAACTTCAAGCAAAAACTCATTCTGGGCCCCATCCCAACAGTCTTGCTTTTTGATCTTTTGTTTTGTCTTTATCGGAGCGAACCGGAGTGGGTGTTAAGTTGGTATTTAATGAAAATTGCAAAATCAAAGTCCATCCTATCTCCGCCTCCACTTTTTTTCAACTTTTTGTTTTAGTCTAGTTCTTGTGTTAAGTTTTATTATGACGATCGTTTGTTTTACTTTTTGTGTTTGGTTTCGTTTTCTGCTTTATCACCGGAACCGGAATGGGAACAAAGTTTAGAAATTTCTTAAGTTTATGAATCATTTTCCATTCTAACTCTGCCTCCGCCATTTTTGGGTCATTGACTTTTTGACTGAAGTCGCACTATAGTGAAGTGTTGGTTCTCTTTCAATTCTGACTCCACCTGACTTCATTTAATGCATTAATGGCAACTGCTTGTGTAGGTAGAAATTCTCATTGTTACCTTCATTAAGGATTAAACATATTATTATTATCATTGTTAAGAGATTAAAGAGCAAGGAAGAGCAACGACGGAGTTCATTTGAGTGAATTGATTGAAGGAGGAGAAGATTATTACTTGCGAATTAGTTCAGAAGGTTAGCTGGGTTCTTTTGTGTTCGAGGTAGGGTTTCTTATTGTTGTTGTTCTTCATTTATTTACTGTTGCGTTTTTGTGTTTGCTCGTATCATTTCGTTTTAACAAATTTGTGATTCTTGGTACATTTTTTTGAGTAGGTTCTTGCTTTATTTTGTTTGTCTGGTTATTCTTCATTTCTTTTTCTTTTTGGTTCTTTTTGTTTTTAGGGCACAGTCGCTTTCACATTTTAGTCGCGATCATGTCATGCTATTTTGATTTGCAGTAAGTTAGATTAAATTAGGGTTTTAAATGGCGTTAGTTAAAATTAGGGATTTACAGTGAGGTAGATTAAAGTCATGTTTTTACAATGAGTTAGGGTTAGTTGAATCTTGTTTTTACTTAGGGTTTTGTTGCGCATTCAATCTAGTAAAATGGGAAGGGTTAAATTGTGCCCTAGTTTTATCGGGTTTTCTAGATTAGGGTTTCGTGTGTTTCTGTGGTCACATTTAAAGGATTATAATATGATGCCCTAAAGTAATAGTTGTCCCCACAGTCATATGGGCATGGTCGATTTCATGATGTATTTAAGCCCTCTTTTTCATTTAATATGACCTTAATTTTAACCATGGAGTTATGCTTTAAAGTTGATAAAATTATTGATGACGCCATGGTTAACATGGTCAGAAGCGGGATCGGAATTGATTTGGAGTTTTGAATGTCTTTTATGTTTAGTGTCAATTCCATTTTCCATCCCATCTCTGATTCCGCTTATAGTGAGAGGCTTTACTTTATAAAAATGTTTACCTGGCGGAAGCGAACTTGAATATGAAAACAGAAAATCTTAAAGAAACCGAATCAGTTTCCATTCCGGTTTCGGCTCCGGTCACATTTTCATTTTTGACTCCGAGCCCACTTCTTATTAGTAGAATGTCCATTCCAGTTTTGAATCCAATCTCGATAGTGTGTTAAAAGAGACTGTTTAAAATATGTTTATGCCTGGTTCTGCTTCTGATGTATACATGAAAGGTATGGTTTTAAAGCATGTTTTATGATGATATTCAGAGATCTAATTAGAGGTTTTTGTGGTAGGAAAGCTAGAAAATGTCAGGAACATGAGGAGAAGCTTCTCAAAGAAATCGGCTTGCAAGGACATCAAAGGCAGTACCTAAACCAAAGAAAATCAAGCTTGAACAATTGCCTTATTCCTTGAGGTATAATCATAGGAGTCGTGATATCAAAATTAGCAAAGTAGAATCCGACTGGTCAGATATCACTAACACCAATTTGGGCTAGTACAATTTTGAGGAATTATATGCAAAAACCTTTGCAGAACGGGAAGGTCTAATAGGAAGGACACAAAGAATAGTTGATTCTAGTTTGGCACATATCACTTTGTTTCCTTTGTCAATCCAATGCCCAGAATTGATCTTAACAGGAGCCAGTGCCTACAATCCTGCTACCAGATAGTGCATGGATTCCCAGAACAATGTGATCATTGATCTTCCTCCTCAAGCATTACAAATTATATTCAATGTCCCGAATCCTAAGAACTTGGTGCAATTGGATGAGGCAGAAGCCTTAGAGAAGTACAAGAGTACAAGGAATCCAATAAATCTCATTTGAATAAAAAGTGGTTGAAGATAGAAAAGAAATCTCTAAGCAAGCTTGTAGACCAACCAAAGAGGGTAGATTTCTACAAAGAGGTATCAGATATAATTATGATGTTGTCTAGAGTTTTTGGGAAGAGAGATACATTTCAGTTCAAGGAGTGGATGTTTCCTTTCATCTAGACAATCTTAAATGGAGTCCAACAATTTGATTGGCCTATGATCATATCCAATGCTATCCATGATCAGCTAACTAACATCAGAAACACTAAGTGTTTCTTTATGACTTCTTATATTGTGTATGCAGCAGCAAGGTTGGGTATCTTCCTAGGTTTAAATAGAGTAGGAATAATGGGAGCATTGGATGGACAGAAGAAAGTGTGGGAGCACTATGACCAGTTGTCTCTACAAGTTTTTGAGACTCGGCTCAGAAAAGTCAATGATGCATTCATATATGTAGTCATCAACCAATTGAATGGAGATGTAGGGTACAGGTTGAGTCAAGAAGCCATGGAATTCATTGCTGAATGGGGATGTTGGTACATTCAATACCCCAAATTCACATATTTCAGGTTAGCTGGTTTTGAAGGCCATCCACATCTACTTCCAAGGTGCTGCAATAACAGGATAGTGCTAATGGAGTTTGTATATCAGGCTCTTGGAGTTAATACTTGGTTTGGAATAAAGTATAAAATAGGATGTCACAAGTTCCCCATGAAGTTGGGTGAGTATGGCTGTCAGCATCTAGTAGGAGAAAAGGTTGTTTACAGTGAGATGATACAGTTGAAATTGGGTTTATACATAGCTCATAGGCACTTTGATCCAAAGGGTAAGATGTATGCTTTGTTACCTTCGGTGCTTGACAAGCATTTTAATCTATTAGAAGACTTCTGGAGTGACCGACAAGATGAGTATGATCTAAGAAAGAAAAATTATGAAAGATTGTCTGTCTCACTCATGTCAGAGCTTGGTGTTAAAGATAACATTCCCGACACATTGGTGGATGATGGAATTGTATTGGATCCATCCTATGAAGCTTTGAATATTGGCACCAAGAGCCTGGATCCAATTGACTGGGATGTTGAAGAAACCATTGATATTAAGCGGATTGGAAGGATAGTATTGGATAGGAGTGTGCAATGGTTATTTCTAAGAAGCAAGACTCCTCAAGGACCAGCCCCTAAAAAGGGTAAGGGATACAAAAGGATTAAAAGGAAGACACCTCCCAAAGAGCCATTGGAGTTCTTTCCCCCAGACATCGAAGAGATAGAACTTGAGGCGATAGATGATGAAGACGAAACACAAGAAGGGGATGTTCAAAAGGGATCAACTGTTTCAACACCTACATTAGGTGAATCATCTACACAAGTCCCACTTGCAAAGAAGCAGAGAGGAGATGTTCAAAAGGGAGCTCTTCATAGTATGGTTGAGGCTGGAAAGGGCAAAGAAGTGGAAAAGGAAATTCATGATGTTGGGACAGATTCAGATAAGACCGAGTCAGAAAAAAATATGCAAGAAAATATGCCTCTAGAGGAGGATACTGAGTAGGTTTTGACACAAGAAGATCAATGGAAATTGTTTGAAGAGGAAAAGAAGGATTTTGGTGCAAGAGCTACAACCTTAGAGAAACAAAAGGAAATTGATGCCAAGGTACAAGCTGATGTTATACTGCACTAGCAACAATTAAAAGCCAAACAAATTGAAGCTAAGGCAGCAGTTGATGAAGTAGAGAAACAAAAAAGGCAACAAGAACATGAACTCAAGGTCAAAGAAGAGAATGACAAGTTGGAACTAATACAAAAGATTCATGACCTTGAAGAAGAGAAGGCAAGAAACTAGAGGGAGAAAGAAATCTTGGTTGCTAAGTTGAAACTTGCAGAAGAAGCTCACCGAAAAGAAGAAGAAGCAAAAAGACTAAGAAAGGAAAAGGATGCGGAAGAGTTGGTTAGGAAGAAGCAAAGGTAGAAAAGCTTAAGGATTTAGAGGCAGAAAGACTAGAGAAAGAAAGGCTAGAGGCTTTAGAGAAAGAGAAATTGGAAAAAGAAGCTCTAGAGAAGGAAAAATTAGATAAGGAAAAACTGGAAGAGAAAAGATTGGAAAGGGAAAAGTTGGAGAGAGATCGACTGGAGGAAGAAAGGTTGAAGAAAGAAGAAGAAGAGAAGAAGATACAAGAACATAAAGATAGGGAAGAGGCTGAAAGGCTTGTACAGATGCATATAGTGCAAGAACAACAAGAGAAATCAAGGGTTGACTCTCAACCACAAGTAAATGTGCAGCCACCTTCTACTACCATTGCTTCTTCTTCCACTATGATGACTATTGCTCCATGTGCTCCCACTTGGTTAAAAATGGACCTACAGAAAAGGGCAGTAACCCCTTCACAACCTCTCAATTGGGAGGATATGATGAAGAAGATTGAACAAGAGAGGCCTAAAAAGAAGGCCAAGATCCTACACTCTACCAGACTCACAGAAAAAGGAGAGATTATTGCTGAGTGTGCTATGCCAATGAAAGAAAAGGAGGTAGGGGACATGCAGCTAATAGATTATCAGTTGAGTACTGTCAACTTGGGAAGGCCCACTAGGAATCAGTAGATGAACCTGATTGATGCAGTGGCAAGTCAAGAATGATAAAAGATAAACAGAAGAAGGATGAGCTTAAGGCTCAATTGGATCAATTACATTCATTTTTGAGAAGTGTCTCCTCTCCGAGATCACAACATGTAATGACCATTGAGACTCCTATTTTGTTAAGAAAAAAGGAGGTAGATGATTTGGTGCAGGTAAGAGGTAAAGCTAAGATGGTAGACAGATGGGTAGACAAGTTGAATCAGGAGGTAGGTGAAGTTTGGTTGAGGTTTTTGAAGTCTACAAAGGCACTGAAGAGTTGATAAGAGAAATTCACCAGTATATTGAAGCATCGGAGAAACAAGAAGAGGAGTATAAAGAGTATAGTCAAAAATTAGAGAAAGTTAATACATTGCCTTTGACTACTCTTCTTGAACAGTCAATACTTGAGGAAGACAATAAATATTTTGTTGGAAAACCTCTCGTATACTCCGATTTAGAGCAGATTTCTTGTGTAAACATAGGAGTGAGATTCAAGAGGCTGTTAACAATTTGACTAAATAGTTTGAGGAGCCGGAAGCAGTCATTGCTATCATTGTAGATGTAAATGTGTTAACCAAGGAAGGCATGCTTTTAAGTCGGATCAAAGAGAAATGGGATGAGAGATTTAAAGGACTCATGCAGAAAGGAGATGATGGCAAAGATTTGATGATAGATCGGCTGATGGATGTCAAGGAAGAAATAAAAGCTGCTAGAAGAGAGTTGACAAAGATAAAAGGTATGAGAGGGTTTGTTGCAGAAGAGTTGGAGCGAATTAAGTTTGAGGATAGCTGGGTTGATGGGCCAAAAATAGATATATTACAGCAAGTCTTCACCAGTTATGATGAGTTCATTGCAGATCCAGCTTCACATGCATAAATCTCTTGCATGCATGATTTCCTTTGTAATACCCCGCCAAGTAACCCTAAAGAAAGTTGAAATTAATGATTAAAGTGAACCAATTTTTTTTTTTTTAAAGTGCAATTAACATACACATTCACTTACTAGTTAACAACAACCTCTAACCAAAGGTAGACTCATACTGACTTAACCAAACAAAAGTACAACATAAGTACAATAAAAGTACGACTCTCACATCACTGACATAGGTCACATTGCTTCCAAACATTAAATAGATCAAGTATGTTCAGAGAACCATACACATAACATAAATACCAAATAGACATTTGTCCTAGACCGAGTGTCATTGCACAGCTCATAATAAGTTACCCTCGGTGGATCTTCATAGGGTTCGGTAATCCTGGTGGCCTCTACCGACCCTCGGCCCTCATACTTACTAGTGCGAAATCAAATACCTCTCGTATAGATGAGATAGATGACTATGCCATTCCAGGCCTTTCCACTCATTCCAAGCCTTAACTAGCACTTGACTATGAATGAAGCTAGAACTTATCTTTTTAGTGTGTAGTACTCCCCAAATATTCATTTCAATTTTAGTTATCACTTGATTAAACTCACTTCCATAGGTTACCCAAATCCTACCTCTTTCGGGCTCTAGCCCCTAATGGAAGCCACTCTTTTATTCAACAACACACAAAAAAACTAATCACTAAGGGACTCACAAGTGCATACAACATAGGTATCAAAACCACTCCATCTCAAGGAGGAAACAAATAATAGAACACACTCCAAATATCTTGGAGGCAACAACACATATTCCACTCCTTTCACAGGAGGTGCAAAAAAACCCCGTTCATGGAAACTGGGTAACTACTGATAAGACATCATGCACTACCCAAGGGAAAACAACTGGTTGACATAAAGAAAATGACAACCCTCTTAGATCCTCTAAGATTCTCTGGAAGACTTATAAATTTGGACTAACACATAATCCCATATCCCAAAATACAATATGAAGACATAGCTACAAAAGCAATCAAGTCATTAATCAATCTAATATATTTTGGGATTTCCTAAATCCATACTCAAGCAATAGGTACGTTTACAAAAGCAAAGGCACAATAACAAGGTTTACTCAAATAACCATATGCCCATCTTCCATTTTCATAATAGAGAATCTTAAACAATTTAAACTCACAACCCCTTTGCAACATGCGAGGAAAATAATTATAAAAGACAATCACGAGGGTATCACTACTTTGGATATAATAAATCCATATCTCACAAATATTCCAATCACAATGTTTTAATAGCTCTAATGGAAAATAACTAACTTAAGGTAATTAATTGTCTTCTCATTATAAACAACTCCTTAATTATCTTTTAATACCACATAAAATTATTGCCAATAATCTTTTCAATTTTCTATCCAAATCTATCTCTCATCAACTATCCATTTAAAACATGCAATTTATAAAATATCTTAAAATATCCCTTTTCATTAACAACTCAACCATGCATTCAACCTTATCCTTTAAAATCTCCATGCACAATAATATAAAACTTTTTCTCTTTCAAATAATTGAAATAATAAAATAAGTGCCTTCAATCTACAAATATAAGAAATATTTAATTTAAACAATTTAAATCAGATTCAATGTTTACTTTCAAAACCAACCTAAATACTCTTCTAATTGAATTTCTTTCATTTTCCAACTAACTCATATAATTTTAATCAATTTATTCAAATGCCATTTCCCTATCAATTTGATTTATGCAAGGTAATCATTTCCATTTTAAACCTCCAATAATACTAAATAGAGTACATCAATTAAAATAGGATAAGATATTAAATATATAATAATGTATATATATATATGATCCTACTATATATACATTCATTATATATTGATATATTTAATCCTATATATACATTTAACTATATCATCTATATTATCGAAAAACTATCAATTGTTTTATTCAAAGCAAAATAAAACTTTAGTAATTTTCAGATATACAATATATATAAATTTATCAATTTATACATATATTTGAAATCTTTTAAACAAATATCTATTTATACAAATATATATTGTACATCATATATTAATAATCATAAAAAAAACTTATTAAATTACAAACCCCACCATTCCCGAGGCCGCAGATTTAATAAAATATAATAAACGAAAATTATACAGTATGGAGAGTCGGATGTAGCCGACCCCTCCATACTCCTCCAATCCTCCAAGGCACGGAAATACAGGAAGGGAGAGGGGGCGCGGCTGTACTTACGCCGCTCCCCATACTCCCACGGGAAGGCAAGGGGAGGTGTGGAGGGATCTCCCTCCACACAGTCACTCCCATATGGGGGCAATTGTGGGGAGGTAGGTCCTCTCCATACACTTCCCACACCCAACAAGGGTTCCGCCATAACATAAAACAAAGGAAACGGCGAACGCAAAATTCGCTCAACAAAACATTAATAAATAAAAAGGTAACCCCTCTTCAAAGTTTGGAATTTCGTCCACCGTACGGATGGCATAATAATTTTTTAAACCAGAAAACAATTTAATATATAATCAATTATATATATATATATATATATATATAAACATATATATATGTATATATAATATATATATATATAAATGAATTTCCACAATAAATAAATAGAGAGATTTTGTAAGAAATATTCACCTACAGGTGAAATTGTAAAACCATTTTCCAGAAAATCCAAATTCATAGAGATCTTAAGAATTAATTCTTTTAAACTATTTTCTCAAATTTATGAACAATTAGAAGAAAAATCATATGGATCTAAATTAAAATCAGAAGTTTTTCAAAACAAACTTGTTTTCCCACAGAGCTTTAAATTTTCTAAAAACAATCTATTGTTTTGTCTGACCTCAAAGTTCGATTTAAACAGCAGAACAATCAATTTTCTCAATTAAATTAACTCCTACAAAGAATTACACAATTTTCCCCACAGTTTTGGTTTAATTTAAATCTAGTTTCAATTATCAAATTCTAATTCTCAAAGAATTCAACAAACAGATTTCTTGAACAATTTATATTAGTTTTGAAAAAACTAGAACAAGAAAACCACAAAACAAAACCTGGAATTCGAAGCTACAGGAAGAGAATGAATTTCTGATGCAAGCCTTCTCCAGCAATTCCCTGTATTTTTCTTAAACGTGCAACAGATCCAATCCAAAAACTTTAATAATTGTCAATTGACTTTCCTCAAATCACATCCAAAAACAAAAGTTGTTTCAATCCTTCCTCTGTGTAATTTTCCCAAAATTATCCTTTCACACCAGAAGAAGTTTTTCCTCCTCAAAAGTTCTCTCCAAACATCAATTTTTGCAATCCATCCTTCATTTCTAAATTCTACTCACACATGCATGCCTAATTGAAAATATCTTGCACAACCAAATCTGATTTTGCATGCAAATCTGAAACTTAAAATATCTAAATATCAATTATCTCCAAAATTGAAAACCAACTTTGCTTTTAAAAACCAATTTCAATTTCTAATTTAATTTCAACTTAATTGAAATAAAATTCCAAAATAATTAAATTTCCACAAATTGAAATTAAATTCCAAGTTAATTTTAATTCTTTTATTTCTTTTAATTTTCTTGCATCACATTTAATTAATTAATTTAATTATTTAATAATTAGATTCAACCCCTTGGATTAAATTTAATCAATTAAATACATTAAATGCAATTAACTAATTTAAATATAAACTTTTATCCACATTGCATAATTTAAATTAAATAATCATCAACATGATATAATGCAATTATTCTAACATTTATTTCCCAATCAAGAATCTTTCATAACTAAATAACGTTAAAGTAAGGCAAACAATGACTCGACACAAACGACTGACGACACACTAAGGTTAGGGTGTAGACTTGACACATGTTACCTAGCTACTATCTCCCTTCAACTTAACTGTTGGATCGCCACACTCATACCTATGAAACTAGGTGGAGTCAGTGTCATGTACCTGCAATCCTGAAACATAATAACCAACATCATATAATATAACAGCATATAATACACACCGTGAAGAGGAAATCACAAAATCACAAGGCACTCGCAAGCGAGTGATGCGAATCCGTCCTCTTCACCAATACACTCAACAAAACTGACACTTTCACAATACATCAAATATTCTCATAAGCACTAACATGTTATATCACCAACATCATTACATCAATTAAAACATGTAACACAAATCATCAGATAACTCAAATCACATCACATAAAATAGTCTATCACACAATAAATAGCGATCAAATACACACACAAGATAAAGTATCTGAATATCCAGAAGTATAAATCAACACAAAACAAGGACACACTGTCCAGTCCATAAAGCAAAACAGAGGTGTGTTACATCCTTCTTCCTTGCATGTTGCATGCTGCACTGACATTTTTGAGGCGCATGGCATTTTTCTCTTCTATTTTCTATTTCTCCAATTTAACTGAATGTCTAATGTAAGAACTCAAAGATCAAATTGATCTGAGTTTCCAAGAAAGTCTTTGTTCCTAAAAAGGTGGATGACTTAAAATAGAAGTGGAGTTTGAATTTTTGTATATCTATAAATACCCTTTGGGTATCATATTGTAAGGGTCGGCTAATTGAGAATAGAATTGGCTTACCTGATATTAGGAGATAGAATTTTGTAGTGATTACTGAGATACATTGTTACTAGATACTTTACAATTAATAAAATTACAAGTTTTACGCAATATGGTGTTAGAATGGAGTTTTATTTGATAAGGCTGATAAGTTATAATCTAACTGAATGCCAGTGATTGTGCTGAAGCATGCTAGTTTCTTATGTGATGAAAGTCATTAGAAGAAACTAGATTTAAGGATTGTCTTGTTAGATTATCATTGAATTGAAGTTGTTAAAAATTTGTTGATCTATGACCTTGGCAATGAATGGATGTATGTTCTTTTGAAATCTTGGAGATAGTTGTGATATGCGAATAGTGGTATTAAACTAAGCACCTTAGATGCATGCAATGGTATAGTTTATTCTGTAAATTGTGTTATGCTTTGGTTTTGTGATTTGTTAGAAAACATTCATTGTTGAAGGTATATGTCTGGATGCTAGATAAATTTGATTCATATTTACTGGTTTACCCTTTGATATATATTTTTCTTTTGTTTCAAACCCCCTTTATTTACAAAAACGGTTTGATAAAATGAGTCATTGCTTGAATCTTTTGTTACCAGCACAGGCCCCTTAAACTTTACAGTTGCATGAACCGATTGAGTGATACTAGACAGTTGAGAACCAACTACCAGGACCTTGGGAGTTAGGCTACTATATGTTGTCTTTCTTTTTCAGGAGAAATAGAGTAGAAATATTTTGTTTTAACGTTGTTTGTGTCATTTTCGCCATCAACATAAATTGGCCCTAGAAGGAGGGCTAAAAAGATAAGCTGGCTCGCATAGTGTCTTTCTCACTAGAGAAATATGGAAGGATTTTGAGATCCTCTACTGACCCTAAACCTTTACAAGAATTACAAACCTCGGTAAGACCTAGACCCCATGCTCATAGGGTTTTCATACCTACACTACCACCACCACTCACTCCACCTGGATTCCCACCAAATCCACCTACGCCACCACCAGTTCAACCTACGTCACCACCTCCAATTAGGCCTGTATCACCACCAATTCAGCCTATACCTACTCAACCAATCCCACCAATGGCTTACTTTGTGAATAATCCCTCTCCGTTAGGGACTATTCTTGGGGAATTCCATGATTTACCAAAGAACCAAAGAAGTTTTGTCATAAATACATGCGTGGCGAATCGAGAAGTGATGAGGAATACATATAGGCATTCAAAGACGCTTGCACACGAGCTCAAGTTGCTCATCAAGATGTGGTATGTAGATTGTTTCCCTACTGTTTAGGAGATATGGCATATAATTGGTATCTAAATCTGCCCCAGGGATCGATTATGGGTTGGACAGATTTAGAGAATGCTTTTATTAATCAATTTAGGGTTTATGCAGACCCTGCCATATTATATCACTAGTTTTCCACCATAAGAAAGGAACATCATGAACCACTTCCCTTGTTCAACACTAGGTTCCAAAGGATGTATCGTAGACTACAAGAACCTTACTTAGTGCCAGAGGCTATGACCATACAGGCGTATCTGAGAGTTGTTGATCCTTTGTTTGGCCTGTTCTTGCAAAGAACTTATCAACCTAATGAGATTGACTCTCTGTCTAAAATTTATCATCTGGCTATCAAATTGCAACAATAGATAACTCTGCAATCCGGAGGTTTAGGAGCGGCTCTTCCTCCCATTAATTATCAAATGCCTAATCCACCCTTATACAACACTGTCTTGGGGATGTCTTATTCCCAATATGGACCTGCATCTGAGTTACAAGCTCCACCTACTGTGTCTTTCTTTGGCAATGCCATGCAAGATCACTCCCATCAACCTCAACATCAACCACAACAAATAGGAGGATCAACCCATGTTCATTCCCCATCCATAGTCCAGAATGTCCAAAATGAACAAACTGTTCAATTGACTAGTGATGTAGAGGCTCTCAAAAAGAATCTATCTTAGATGTCTAATGACATGGCACAGCTTAGGCAGAACCCTCCCCACAATCAAAATCAGAATTAGAATAACCAGGGAGGTTATAACAATCAGGGCAATTACTCTAATCAGAACCAAAATTAGAACACCAATAGGAACTTCCAGAATCAGAATAGAGGATATAATCAAAGGTTCAACAACAACAACAATAATAGGCAGTGGAATACTGGACCTAACAATGGAGGAGTTCCTCATAATTATCAAACAGGTGAGGAAAGACCACATACTGCTAATGTTGATGATTTGAATTTTATGACCAATTGGTGTAGGCTGCATGATACAGCAGCACATTCTGAGGTCAATTGCCCAGAAATGGAGAAAATTGTGAAAATTGCACGTCCAATAGAAAATTCTAATCAAGACAATGGACCAGTCAGCATTGCCATGACTTATGAAACCATTGAAGAAAAATATCAATTCCCCATGCAATGGGATAATGAGTCAAAGGAAGATGTCTATGATGCTCAAGCTTTCCAATCTAAGGGTGGTCACTTTCTAAGGAATTAGAATAAGGGGCCATTCACTACATCTTCACCCCCGAACAACATGGTCCCACCTAACCAGAATGTAGATGATAATCCACCACCACAAAAGGGACCTTTTGATTCTCAAAATAGAGGTAATCCACCTCCTTTTCCTAAATATCAGGTTAGGAATGATTCAGCATTTGATTTCGTTGCAGAATTACAAAGGCAGAAGACATCACTGTCTTTCTTTGACATCATGAAGTGGTGCCTAGCTCAATAGGAGGTGGTATTAAAAGCTTTGGAAGATGTAGATCACCTAAAAGGGAAAGGTAAGGTGAATCCAACAAAGGAGATAAATGTAGCCATTTATAAAGGTAAGACCAGTACCCCACTTTTTTTGTTAAGTTTGAGAATCTTTGGAAAGAATCTGCACAATTGTTTACTAGATTCTGGAGAATCAGGGAATGTCATGCCTTTTTCAATTTGTAAGAAGTTAGGATTGAGTCCTATCCCAACCAATAAAAAGGTGATTCAGTTGGATAAAACCAAAGTCAATGTTGTGGGTGAATTAAAGAACATGCATGTGCAAGTTGGATCGAACCCAAGGATCCAAACCTACATAGATATCCAAGTAGCTGATATCCCAGAAAAATATGGGATGCTTCTAAGTCAAGAGCTAATGAAGAGTATAGGTGGATATCTATCCTTGGATTTATCTCACATGCGGTTACCATGGAAATGAGTTGCAACACAGATAAGGGTTGAGAATGAATAGAGACTTAAACACATGATGACTGAGATAGGTGTTTACAAACAAGAGGAAGTTCTTACTTTCTTTGTAGTTAGTCCTGATGATACATTACCCCTAGATCATAGTGACCCGATGATCTGCATCAACCAGCAGGTTCTGATAAGAAAATTACAACAAGATAAGCTGGTTTTGGGAGAAGAAACTTATTTGAGTAGTTTGTTGCTTCCTAATTGGTGTAGGATATATTATCATAACCATTCAGAATTAACATGTCAATCATGCCTAGATATTCTAAGTCATGTAGATCAACATCAACAAATATGTCAAGAGGAACAAGCCTAGACCCCCATTAATGAATTTTCCTTCCAAGTTAAGGATGCAACTATTCTTACATGGGCTAGTCTTTCTCAACAGGAAGGTCTTTCACCAGAAGAATAGACTCAGGTTGTTTGTTCTGAAGTTCAAAAGGAAGTTGAGATGTCCCAGTTTCTATTTGATGCACCTACCCCACATACTTTTCCAATACCCAAGGAATTGATAAGAAGTGAGTTGGATGGTAATTTGACCCAAGAGGGTGTTCAGGAAGTAATTCCTGGATAGGATGAAAACATAGAAAAGTCCTCAACTCAACTTTGTCCCAAGTTAAATTTTGATAGATAGCTAAAGTCCGAACCGCCACATGTCTCATGTAAGTCATCCCCTGTTATTCCTAAGAAGAAAGAACTCCTAGCCAAAGATCAATAACGGACTCTTAAATTTGATGGTTCTAAATCTAAAGCAGGAAGTGGAGCAGGGATTGAACTAACTAACCCAAAAGGGAAAACTTACTTTGCTTCTTATAGATTGCAATTCGGTTGCATAAACAATGTGGCTGAGTATGAAGCACTTGCTCGGGGTCTTATGTTTCCTCATAAGAAGAAGGTTACTGCTCTTACAGTGATGGGAGATTCTGAGGTAATTCTGAAACAGGTACGTAGCCAATACACATGCCATAATAAAAGATTGGCTGCATATAGAAACAAGGTTTGGAATTTAATTGAAGATTTTGATGCCTTTGGGATTACTCTCATCCCAAGGGAGGCTAATCAAATTGTAGATGCTCTTGTTGTTGCTGCTAGTACATTAGAGCCCATGCAAGACTCTAACCTTAAGAGGTTTTCAGTAGAGTTGATTTCACTCCCAACTATTCCTAATAATGTCAAACACTTTCAGGTATTTAATGATGATCAACATATATTGGCCTTCTTGGCAAATTCTTATGTTTTTGAAGGGTAGATAATTAATGAATCTGACAGAGATCGGGGAGATTGGGATCCAAAAAATAATAGTCCAGAAGGGATATTGGATTTAAAGAGCAATAACATCCCAAAAGGGATGATAGCACTAGAAAGAATATTTGATTCAGATCCACAAGCTTATCAAAGAGTGCCTACCAAGAGTGAGGGAGGTAAGTATGAATCTATTAATTTAACTCACTCAGGCCTAGAATGGTTTCATAAAATGAGTCATTGCTTGAATATTTTGTTACCAGCACAGGTCCCTTGAACATTACAGTTGCATGAACCGATTGTGACACTAGATAGTTGAGAACCAACTACCAGGACCTTGGGAGTTAGTCTACTATATGTTGTCTTTCTTTTTAAGGAGAAATAGAGCAGAAATATTATGTTTTAACGTTGTTTGTGTCATTTTCACCATCAACACTACCCATGGTAAATTTTCATGGAGTCCCATGAATTCTAAGATCACTTCATCATTTTCTAAATCTAGAATTGGTGGTCCTTGTTAGTCCAAGTCAATGAGTTGTCGGTATACTAGGCTTATTTCAATTGGTTGATCACTTGAGATGAAGGATTTTATGGATATCATGAAAAGGGACTTATTCTCAAATAGGTCAACAACATCAAGGGGGAAGTCATCTAGGGTAGTATCATGGGATATTGGTAACCAAGAGGAAGCATCAGCCCATTTAGTGGAAGTACCTTTTCCAAGAAGGGTAACCTTACTAGTAGTACAACCTAGGTCGAGATTCTTTAGATGTTTCTCAAGAATGATGGGTTCTAGCAAACCATTGTCATTTTGACCTAGTGTCTCATTCTCGTTATAGCCCCACCCCTTCATTATATATAATCCTTTGTTTTCATCTTCCATGGGAAGGATAGGGATGGGTCATTCATCTTCATAGAGCAGTTTAGAGACATCCTCCTCATTAATATCTTCTTTATTCAAATCCCCCACTTGGTGAAGGTGGCGGATGCCATCTTGATAGTTTCAAGAACTTTGTTGCTCGATGTAGGTTTTCCATGAGATTTGGTAGAAAGAGGCAGCTCTCCCAACACAAAGGTGTCCTTTATTAGTTTATAGTTTCCACAACCATCATCTTGGATCACTGCTTTGATGTCAGGAATGTTTTGTACAATGGGTGCTTTCATTTCTGAGGTAGATGCAAGGGATGATGGTTCAAAAAATGAGGAGGATGGTGTAGGGCCTTCATCATTTTTATGGATCTAGGGTATCTTATAAAACTTGGCCTCAAGATTTTTGTAGTAGTAAAAAGGTTTGGGATCTCCATGGATGGTAATTTCTCTAGTCTCAAAAGGAAACTTTACACATTGATGGTAGGTCAAAACTATAGCTTTTAGGGCATGGATCCATGGTTGGCCAAGTAGGATGTTATAGGGGATATCAAGTTCTAACACTTGGCATATAGCCTCAGCAATGATGGGTCCCACTTGAATGGGTAGTGTGATGATGTCTTGTGATACCCGATCTTGATTGTCATATGCTTTGATGGTGGTACTCTTTGTTTTCTCAATAGTATCCTCTAAATAGCCCAAGTTTTTGATTAGTTGAAGGGTGAAAATTTTCAACCCAACACCTACATCTACTAAGACTCTTTTAACCTTTTTCTTGTGAACAATGACCTCAAGGTGCAAAGCACAATTATGAGATGGTTGTGATGGAAGGTCTTGTTTTGAGAAAGTGAAAAGATGATCAGTGATATGCACTACCATAGCTTGAAACTATTATGTATCAATATCCTCAATGAAGAATGATGAAGATAAATATTTCTCTAGTATCTCCCTATGTGCAGGCAATAGCCTCAATAGTTCTAGGATTGATATATGTGGGGGCGCCTTCTTAAGCTGATTTAGGAGATTGTATTTTCTAGGGTTTGATGTAGGAAAAGTAGGTTGTGCCCTAGATTGAGATGGTACTCCTTGGATGGTTACTTTTCCATGTTGTGTGGTGACCCCACACTTTTCACTAAGCCCTTTGATGGTGATCATTATGATGACACTATCACAGGAAGTGACCACATTGAAATAGGTATGTTGCACATTTGTGTAATCCTTAGCTTTTCTAGTGTTGTTTCCTTTCTATGATCTAGCATAGGGTTCTTGTATATATTAAGATCCTAGTTGCTAGCTGGTACCTCGATAAATATGGATTTACACTCTATAAGATCTTGGATAATATTTTTGAGCCTCATGCAGTTCATTGTTTTATGTCCCTTGATTTTGTGAAAGTCACAAAGATCATTCCCGTTGTACCAGGGTGGTTTATCATGTGGTTCTTGGTATTTTTCAAAATTTGGAAGCATTATTAGGTTTGACTCTACTAATTTCTTCATAATGGTTTCAATAGGTTCCAACAACTATGTATTTTCATTTTGTATATTTGTTCTTGTTAGGAGTTCTTCATTGTTGTGTGTCAGTGTTATTGATCGGATTGTTTTGTGATGGTGTTATTTGTTGCATTGCTGGTTGAATGTTAGTTATTTGATTGTTGCTTTTCCTCAAAACACTTAGGACCACCTTAGCATATACCACTCCATCATTTTTCATGTTCTTTTTCTTAGCACAGACATGAGGCTTGTCATTTGAATTGGTTGATGGGTGATTGTCTTTGTAGGCTTGAGTATTTCCTTGTGAGATTAGAGCTCTCTCGATGTTAAGGGCTCTAGGGACAAGCTCATCATAAGATGTAATGCAATGCATCTTCAAGTGGAAGGATAGATCTAGATCTAAGTTTTCTATGATGATCCCTACTTGTTGCTCATCGAGAATCAACCACTTTCTCTTACTAGCTCTTTGTCTCCAATGTTGTAAGAAATTGGTAAAAAAAATTCCTTTGTTTTATTTGAGAGTGTACAATTCTTCTAGGCTTATGCCCACGTCAAGATTAAAGGAGAAGTGATCTATGAATTTATTGATGATTTCTTGGAAGGTTTTGATACCTAGAGGCAATTGAGAAAACCAATTGATGGTTGGGCAAGGCAAGCTTTGTAGAAAGAGGTGCATCAAATAGGACTCATTGTAGGCAACCTCCATACACATGATGTTGACCTCTTTGATATGGTCCACAGGACTTCCTCTCCCTTTTTATTTATCAAATTTTGATGGAATGCTACCATTGTGATGTTCGATCGAATGGATAAGGACATAGGTTTTTTGTATGGGGCTTTTTTGTTTTTCCCATCCAAAGATCTTGCATTTCTTATGATAACACCTTAAGTTGTGAGGCCAAATAGTCTTGCAGGTTTGGTGGAGGAACATATGTTGCATATTGTTAGACGACGGATGGATTGTATGTGGGATTCTGATATGATGGTGTGTATGGAGGCGTGGGGTATTATGAAGGTGATTATGGTGCTGGTGTATATGTTCCTAACATATTTGTATTGACAATGTCCTATTGCAGATTATACTAGGAACCTTGTTGTTGTTGTTGGGCATATTGTTGAGCTAGTAAGGCTAGCTATTGTTGTTGTTGAGCTTCTTGTTGTTGTTAGGCTACTAAGGCTGCTTGATGTTGTTGTTGCTATTGTTGTGATGCTAGGGCTTATTGTTGGGCTGCTAAGGTTGCTTGATGTTGTTTTTGTTATTATTGGGGTTGTGTTGCTGGGGCTACTTCTTGTTGTTTTACTATTTAGGCCGGTTGATGTGTTGCTAAGGCTACTTTCTATTGTTGTTGTTGTGTTGCTATGACTACTTGTTGTTGTTGCTTCTGTTAATGTGATGCTAAGGTTGCTTCTTTTTGTTGTTGTTGATATTTTTATTGTGTTGCTAGGGTTTCTTGTTGTTGTTTTTGTGTTGTTAGGGCTACTTGTTGTTATTTTTGTTGTTGGATGACTTATTGATAAGCCTATTTTGCTTGTTGTAAGGCTAAGGCATCTGCTTGCAATGTAGGATCAATTGGTTTTTGGGACATCTATGATGATTTGATGTTTTGTGCAAGTAGGGGGTTTTTGGTGAGAGGTTAGGGCTTCCCCTGGTTTAACATTCTTTGTAAGATGGTGGAATGGGATGGAGGAATGTAATTTGGAGGTTCCATTTTATTTTGCATGATGGGAGGTACCAAAGTAAAATATGATGATGTTTTCATCAGGTATTGTGATGGTAATGACACATTAAGACCTTAAGTCCATTGCTTGAAAAGGTTCCCTTGACCAATGTCTTGAGGATATCCTTGTGCTAGGGATGTGCACAAGGTATTACCCTGGTTGATGGGGTTCGTGACCAAGGGTTTTCTTTGAGTTGGGTTGGTGATGGATAGGATGGATGTGGTTTGTGAAACCAATGGTACAAATGAACCAATGGGGTGGTTGGATAAGGATGTCCCTATTTGTGTTAAGGGTTTAATTTTTGTAAGGTTATTGGCATGTCCTTATTGTTCTGTACTTGAGACACTTGGTCCACACTTCCTTGCGAGATGTTGGGAACACTTGTGGTACTTGTGGGGACGGATGAAGATGGGTACCCTTGATATGTTGATGTTGTCATAGGCTCATGAAGTGTAAGTGGTTTATGTTGATGTTGGAGGTGTTTGAGAATGGTAGGAGCACCAAATGTTCGTGTCCAAGTGGTGGATGGATTGGTGTTGAGAATACCCACAAGTGTGTTAATTTCAAATGGACAAGTATGGCCAAAGTCTTCAACAAGACTAGTTGCAATACTAGGAATGGATGTTTGATTTAGCCATAGTGATGGAGTTATTAATCCTTGTGTCAAAGGTTGTGCAACAAAAGATAGGGAAATTGGGTCCACATTTTCTAAGGCTTGATGTTCTTGTTTGTATTCCATGATTTCTTCCTTAGTGAGTACAAGTGGGTTTTCGTAACGTCTTCTATCTCATATGGCCCTGATGGACACAAGGGTTGTTATGATGGGGTAACTTGACTTCTTGGATAAATTTATTGAGGATTGGGATTTCTTGAGGTAAATGTGACTTCGGTTTTATCCATAATTCTCTTGTATTTTCATCTTATCTTTACCATAAATTTTGGGTCACCTGTGGGAGAGTTGTGTTGGTATTTGTAATGTTTAAACTCTCTAGTTGACTCAAATATAGGTAGAAGGGATGCTCTAATTATTTTTGGAGCAATGGTGATAATGGGAGATGAAAAGGTGAATGATGTGGAGAGTGATCTTTTACAAACGTTTTGGGGGGAAACACTTTAGACTTAAGTTGGATGTTTTGATGTTTGGATAAAGGATGTTTATGAACTTGAGAATATTTAGGGTAGACTCATGACCTTCAAGATAAACTAGTCCAAATATGATAACTAACCTAACTAAGTGCATGGAAAAGGATTCATTTCACATAAAAAGTAGCTAAGTTAGGGATTTGGGTTGATTGATGTCTAAGTCCAAAGTGTTGGTGTATTCAAAATTTTGCAAAGTTTGGTGAAGGGTGATTTTTGATGGAGGGATGGATGAACTGTTTGACTCAATGTTCACCTAGAGTGAACCTTTGTTTTCTGAAACCAAGGTAGTGAGAAAGATGCTAGACCTCTAAAGTGTTCAAATCCTAAAGACCAATGTTGATTTAAATGAGGGGTTCATATTGAATATATATGTCTGGATTATTCCTCATACAAATGCATCTATAAAAATTCCTTACCAATATGTTTTTATTGCAGTAAAGAGATACAAGGTTTCTTTTGATAGCTTTTGGACTATGATGCCTAAGTTTGAAGTGACAACATATAGACCTTCTCTTGGGGATTTTATTTTATGTGAGATCATTTAGAGAAGTCTAAAATTATGGAAAAGAAGATGTTTATTGCCACGTAGGTGGTGGTAATATAGGCCTTCTGGCCAAAATATCAGCTCTTTCCTCTTCTTATTCTATGATGTATGTTGTGTTTCTCCACTAGGTTCGTGTTTCCTTTGTTTCAAAAGTGAAGCTTCTCAAACAACTAATTATATTCATTTTTTCTCACTCAATTAGTTTAATTTTTTACTAAATGATAGTGGGTGTAAGGTTTGGTTGTTCAACCAGAGTGATCAGATGCTAAATAGTCATGTGGGATTCAATTTTATCAATTTATCTTGCTTAATGACATTATTTTTACCAAAAACACTTTGTCTTTCTTAAGTTCAAACTAAATGTCTATTTCAAAAACATCATAAATTTCACAAGGTCCATTTTGTGAAAATCGTGAGGTTGAAGCCATAGTTGCCTATCTTAACTTTGGGAAGTATGGATTGAGAATAAGTCAAGATATTTAGAAATCTCTAAGGATATAAATCCTTAGGACAAGCATCAATATCAAGTCTATTTCAAAAGGTATCCATCCTTCGACCAAAGGGTTTGAAATTTTGAGGAAGACTGTGAATGTTTGTTTTCAATGTTTTGGAACCAAGTAAAGTATTAAACTGAATCACAAGCATTTACCACCTAGGTTCATAAGATATTATTTGTTGAGTCCCCCCTTGGATTTCTCCAAACACTAAGACAAAGCAAACAATTAGAGATTTTGTGACATCAGCTCCCCCTTACATGACACACAGTTTTCGGGTATGTTGAACAATCTGTATAACTGAGAGGGGGGTGAATCAGTTATCACAAAATGCTTTCCCTTACTTTAATTAATCTAGATCAATCTTAAATCAAACATATATTAATTAAAATAGATATGAACATGCAAGTACTTAAAAATGCCATGCACAATGAACGCCAAAATTTATGTGGAAACCCAAGATGGGAAAAACCACGAAGAATGCTAATTCTCAATTATAAACCATTGATTAAGGTGACACAGTTAAGGTAATTTTTACAAAGGATCACTACCAAAATGTTCACTGTAGGTAAGGCTCACTTCCAGTGGGCTCACTGCCTGGTTATTATAGCCAAAAGTAAAAAGGTTGACTACCAAAAGAAAAAATATGATTACAAAATAGACAAAACATGAACTGATGAAGCTGCATCTACATATGCATGAAGTTTTTTTCAGCTAAGAGCACAGTATATGTCTGCAGTAGATTTAGTCATGAAACTTATGCCCACCTTCCTTGTACAACTTCTGAAATATAGATTACTTCTTCCTGACACTTGCCTTCCACTTCCTTCGTTGTTTCTTATTGTACAATCCTTTGCACCCTTATCTCTATTTTCTCACATCACACTTCTTTTTCGGTACTAAAGAGATGTTCTACATATATGTGTATATATATATATATGCTCAGAGAAGAAAATGAGTCGGCCTAGGAAAACATGTCAGCTTGAAGAACAACCTTGAAATATTCAATAAGGCTTGGTATGCTAGCACCAGACCCAAAGGATAGGTCACACATAAAGATCTTCTTACCATGTTACCACAAGTCCCATAAATAGGTCATACATAAGATAAGTTCATCACCTAGCATAATTACCAAAATATAGAAAACTTTGAGATATATTCCAGAGCTGATAGGAACACCCCAACCAAGACCAAATCTTGATCAATTATCAATTGATAGGAATTCCATAACCAAGACCAAATCTTGATCAACATCAATTTTAGTACCAACCGGAGGAATGCAATTAGACATACCAAAACTTGTAACATGCTACATGAATGTCTGAATAGAAAGGATACTCAGAATAAGCTTTAGGCACAACAACTGATATCAAAAGGATTAGTCTTCATTATTCTCCATTTAACTTTATTCCACAGATGTCCCAAAAAGAAGTACTACCATGTATGGATTGAGCATAACATCCACACTATACAACAACATAGCATATAATAGGATAGATAATTTATGTATATTATCTGGAGCACAACCTTTCAGGATCCAAAGTTTTGACATTAATAACAACAATGCCAAATCAACAACTTCTCAACAATCTCCCCCTTTGGCATTGATGGAAAAACAACAATAACTCAAAACCACAAAAAATGCAAACAAAATACTCCAAGCCCTCCCCCTTTGTCAAGCAATTCAATTCCTCTCTTTTTTTTCTCATCATTTTCTCCCCCTTTTTTCCATCAAAGGAAAAGGGCCAAATAAGAACATTCAAAAAATCAAGTAAAAATAACACTTTTCACATGAAATATTTTGTTGTACCTTTCTCTCACAATTGGAAGAAACCTCTTCCAAGCTTGCATTGCAGAAACCATTCTAGCACACACAGTGTCCTGTAGAACCAACATCCCAAATGAATATGACCAATCTAGAGACCGACAGTGTTGTTGTTCACAATCCTCTGCATCAGAAAGTATCCCGGAGGGATGATCCAACTGGACCTCAAAAAAAAATTTGACCAACCAGAAAGTTTTAACCAATTCTTCCCTCTATCTCTGAGTAGACAACAACTTAGCTTGCAACTCACCAACTCTTATTCTTTTTTCCCATCTTTATCTTTTAAGAAGTCAAAACACTTCCCAATATCGTTCAATTCAAATTCAATAGCTTCAATTCTGCTTCTAAAATTATCAACAACATTAAACCATCGAAGAAAGTATTTGTAGATGTCACACATCTCCTTAATGCATTCTCTTGTCTCACCAATGTGTTTGGATAACTTTTTTTTTGGTTATGACACACCTTCTTTCAATCATAGCTTGGATTTAATGTCCTTCATATCCTTCCTACAATAACCTTTCTTTAACGACTTCTACCAAATCATCTAGTAATGAGTCAAAAACAACAAATATAGTAATACCCTTTTTGAGCAGATAATCAACCAAGGCATCTTCAATTCTAGACCTACTAATCGAAGAGTAGGCATTCCAAATTTCACTAATCTTTTTCATATCACCCTCATCCAACATAGAATGAAATTCATCTAAATCAAGCAGAGACTCTTCTTCCTTCTCCTTCTCTTTTGAGATAGTGATGACATCTTTTGAGTTAACTTTCCTCATTTTAGGTTCCGAAGGGGAACCACCAATGATAACCTCTAACTACCTCTTATCAGAGGAGGAACCCTCCTCAAATTGACTAATAGGCATAGCACTAAACACTATCACATCTGAGCATAGATCCACCTGCAAGGATGAGAAATAAACTTTTCATGCATTTTCTTTATCTTCCAAATATTCTAAATATTTGTAAACTTGCTTTCTGATAGGGATGTTGGACTTCCACTTGACATTCTCCTTTGACAGTAGCTAATTCAGAAAGTAGAATACTAAACACATCAGCATAGATCCAAATCAAAAGGGATAACTCTCAACCAAAGACATTTTGACATTCTCAATTAGGTTTTCCAATATCAGACTACACAGGTCAAACTATTGATTTTCCTTCACCATCCTATGTGCAAGATACACAACAATAGCGGATGTAGAACCTTCATGATTTTGAAAATGGATTTTGTATGAGACATTGTAAGAAACATACCTTAGTACATGATTGACAATTATATTTACCAATAGAGCTTAGGGGTCTTTGTCGATACCAGTAAGTTCATCCACATCTATGTATTTCATCATTTTCTTCTCAGGGAGGTCACCAACTTTGCACAATCTAATAATAACTTCCATGGCTTCCTTAGTGATCAGATAGGGTTTGTCCAAAATGATGTTGTCATCCTTGAATTGACTCAATAGGAACAAGATAGATTCTTTGTCAGAAACCAAGGGAATTCTCCCCATAAATCCATACCCAGGGCACATACATTCTGTAATTTATCAATATTCAACCCTAGTTCCACTTCCTTCATCTTTCGATGATCAAATTTGTCTAACTATACTCACTTCAGCTTCAGTAGAATACTGCCACTAGATTCTATCACCGTGCTTAGCTTCTTCAATCTTTATCACTCAATGAAGACCTCTTCTCTTTCTTTACAAACTGTGAGAAATGATTTGAAACTCCATCTTTTATCCTTAATTTCTCAT
This sequence comes from Sequoiadendron giganteum, assembly GCA_007115665.2. Lineage (NCBI taxonomy): Eukaryota > Viridiplantae > Streptophyta > Pinopsida > Cupressales > Cupressaceae > Sequoiadendron > Sequoiadendron giganteum. The sequence goes on along the minus strand of CM021103.1, from coordinate 92,398,402 downwards.
AATGATTTCACCAACAAAATTTTCATCGATGACACCAGCAATTGTACCTCACTTTTCAATCAGATGGATTAAGCTTCATCATGTGTCATCAACCAGATCAAACTTATTCATGTTGAAAACATATCAATATTACTTCGAAGAGGGCAAACTGATAGGATATGCATTGCAAAACTCCCCTTGAGCCAAGGCAGTTGGCTCATATTCTGAAAGACCTTGTACCAAGATCTAGTACCACAAAAGGGCCCCCCACACTTGTTTCCTTTTTCTTCTAAACCATGATGGTCTTCTTCTTCGATTCATCTGATTGTGCAACCTTCTTTTTGTTTTCAGACTTTTCCAGAGCAACATATATGCATGTCTTAGCATAATGTCCAAATTGATTGCACTTGTAACATCTTTGTCCTAACTTAAATGATTGAACCCTAGATCTGCACTGATTAGCTTTGTAACCATAACCATGGAATAAGTAGCAATAACCATGAAAGACATTATTCATTTCATTCCTTCTAGCCGGATTAGATAATTTACTTTTGCAATGACTTGCTTTGTGACCAAATTTGTGACAGTTAAAACATTGAATGTTTGGTTCCTTCTTGCTTCTACACTCTAAAACCTTATGTCCAAAATTTTTGCATAGAAAACAATGACCATTAAACAAATACCTTTGAGCATTTGGTTGCCTGACTGGAGGTCTTTTTGTATATATTCTAGAGTTCTGGACCTTGCTTGTTACAGCAGATATCACTTCAGGTTCAACTACCTTATCTTTACCCTTAGTATTCTAATTTGAGTTTTCCCCTTAGAAGCCAATTCCTTCCTTATCCTTGTGACATTTCTATAGGGACAATATTGGATCTAGAATTATGCTACTTCGGCATACTCTAGCTTTTTATTTTTGCCTCCTGAAATCTTGATCTAACTTCTCATTTTCTTCCAATTTTTGTCTGATGGTATCCTTGATATTTTCTTCAGTCTTCTTACATTCTTCTATTTTATGTTTGATGGTATCTTTGAGACTTTCTTCTATCTTCTTGCATTTTTCCAACCGTAGCTTATGATTCACACCACTTTCCTTTGACTCCTTTAATTCCTCACTGACCTCTTTGTGTCTTGCTTTGGATTTCCAAATTTTCTCCCTTAGCTTTGAGATGCAAGCATTTGCCTCCTTCATGTTTCCTTTCAATTCCTTATTTCAGATTTCATTCTTTCCATATCATCTAACATTGTCTTCAATTCTTCATCAAAGTAATAATATCCTACCATCTGTTCAAACTACCAAGATCTCCCTCAAGTAGTTTAGCTCTATCTACAATGGACCAGGCTCTGATACCAGTTGTTGAAAAGTATGGATAACTGAGAGGGGGGTGAATCAGTTATCACAAAACACTTTCCCTTAATTTACTTAATCTGGAGCAATCTTAAATCAATCAGATATTAATCAAAATAAATATGAACATGCAATCACTTAACAAAACAATGCACAATGAACACTAGAATTTACATGGAAACCCAAGATGGGAAAACCACAGGGAATGTTGATTCTCAATTTAAAGCACCAGTTAAGGTGACACTGGTTGAGGTGATTTTTTACAAAAGCTCACTACCAAAATGCTCACTGCAAGTAAGGCTCATAGTCGGTGGGCTCACTTCTTGGCTATTATAGCCACAAGTACAAAGGCTCACTGCCAAAAGAAAACATTTGACTAGAAAATAGATAAAACATGAACTAATGAAGTTGCATCTACATATGCATCAAATCAGTTTCGCTTAAGAGCATAGTATCTATGTGTAGCAGATCTAGTAAAGAATCTTCTACCCACCTTCCTTGAACAACTTATGCAATACAGATTACTTCTTCCTGACACTTGCCTTTCACTTCCTTCTTTATTTCTTATCACACAATCCTTCGCACCCTTATCACTATTCACACACACCACACTTTTTGTTCGGTACTAAAGAGATGTTCTACATATATATATATGCCCAGAGAACAAAATGAGTCAACCTAGCAAAACATGTCAACTTGAAGAAAAACCTTGAAATATTCAATAAGGCTTGGTACACTAGCACCAAACCCAAAGGATGGGCCGCACATAAAGATCTGCCTACCACGTTACCATGGGTCCCATAAATAGGTCATACATAAGATAAGTTAAACACCTTGCATAACTACCAAAATATAGTGAACTTTGAGATATATTCCGGAGCTAATAGGAATGCCACAACCAAGACCAAATCTTGATCAATTATCAATTGATAAGAATTCCATAACCAAGACCAAATCTTGATCAACATCAATTTCAGTACCAACCAGAGGAATGCAATTAGACATACCAAAACTTGTAACATGCTACATGAATGTCCAGATAGCAAGGATACCTGGAATAAACTTTAGGCACAACAACCAATATAAAAAAGATTAGTTTTCATTATTCGGCATTTAACTATCTTCCACGGATGTCCCAAAAATAAGTACTACCATGTCTGGATCGGTGATAAAATCTACACTATGCAACAACATAGCATAAGATAGGATAGGTCATTTTTGTATATCATCCAAAGCACAACCTTTCAGATCCTAGGTTTTGACATCAATGACAACAATGCCAAATCAACAACTTCTTAATAGGGTACACCAAATCTCAAACCCTGAAGATCCAAAGATCTGAATGATTTCCTATTTCTACAATGAATATTAAAATGTGGAGTGGCTTCAGAATGACTGTCCCCGCACCAACAAGCATGAAGGTTTTCAGTTAATACAACAAGTGGTTTTTAATTCAGATTTTTCGAGATAAACTTGTGTTATACACGCGACGATTCACTCAATTAAGAGTCCCCCAGCCCTTAGAAACATCTAAGGTGTTTCACACATCACAAGGATGCTAGAGGAGACATATGTCAGTATAGGACAACCACAGCCAAATGGTCAATGACTTTCGTCACCAAATATTTTAATAGTGGACCAAAAATGAAAGCATCACTTGGGTCATTCCATCTCACAAGTTGGGAGGCAAGCCCTTCTAAAGGTAACACATGTTTAAGCATAAAATGCTTTTTGTCACCCAAGATTGCCAATTGGCGTAAGGGGAGAGGATAAGTGCTTCCAAGAAGAAAAATTATACTTTCATGTAACTTCTCTTCACCCAAGATCACACGAAGCACAAGGGGAGTGATACACACAACAATCCTACTCAAGCAATTCAGACACATGTTCACTTTAATCCATCATAGCAAAATGAGTTTATTTTAAGAACCAATTTCAAAGTGTGAAAGTTTTATTGTTGAGTTTTAAACCAACAAGCAAAATGATTTGAGGGTTCAGTTTTAACCAATTTGAATGTTCATTTTAAGCCCAAACAAAATCTAGTGTGGTCCTAAAACATGAAATAAAACATCATAAATGGGTTATAATTTCCCTATAAGTTTCAAAACACTTTTTATAATTATAATATTTAAGCAATGATGTGCTCCTTCACTTCAAACTTTTATCGCTCCAACCTACAAAACCAGTTGGTCTAAAAAGAAAAATGAGAAGTCAGTGGCATGTTAGCGACCAAATAAAGTAGAAAAATTAAAGCACATGTCAAAATTTAGGTTTAGTTTTTGTTTACCAAGAAATTTTGATGCTAAAATCAATTGTCACTGAATTTCATCAATAGTGTTGCCATATAGCAAGTGTGTCACTATACTGAGAAATTGATGGCATCGGTCTACAGAAAATAGTGACATCAAATGCGTTGCCAAATCAATTGTGTCACTCAATAAAATTTAAAGGCATCATGAAAAATAAAGTTAGCCTTGCTATTTTAAGATGCGCTGACGAAATCAATTATGTGTCACTAAATTAATTATACATTGCTAGAATGAAAAATCAAGTGTGTCATTGTATAGTGATGTGCCATTAATTGTGTCATTGAATAATCAATAGCATCATTGTTCCTGAAACACAAGAAAAATGGAGTTTTAACAAGAAATTCATCAAATTAGTTAGTTCATGCCCTCCTTCTAGCACCAAAATTTGATCGACGGATTAGTATGGGTTGGCTACACTTGATCCATGAGGATACGGATTATATTCAAGCCACTAAACATCAGTGCTAATAAATATCATTCAATGCAAAGACTAAACTAAGAATCCATTAAAACTAACATATTAAATCATGAAAGCTTCAAATACACCTATTCTAATCCATTGAAACATACTCTATTGGGGGAGTGGTGTCACATTGATGTGGAATAGTGACCCTTTCCCAATCCCTTGGATAATGAGCTTGTTTCACTTAGTTTTATTGAAGAAATTTGATGAAACCATTGTGAGATGTGTATGAAAACATGATTTAAAGCTATTTTACCATGATGCAAGCTATTTTAACATGATGTGGGATAAGATGATCGATATGGGTATATGCAAATCTAATCTAAATGATGTTTAAGCTAAAAAAGATTAAAACCCTAATTATAAAATATGCTAAATGGATGCATCTAAGCTACCATGGAAGTCATTAATGGAAGCTAAGCTAATAATGCAAAATATTAAACTAAATATGCTAAATATGTGCTAAAGATGGATGCAAGTGAGAGTGATTTCAATAGGATACATTTGCTCTAAAAAAATGGATCCATTTCTCTCCAAATAGTGTCCTATTTATAGGAAAGCAAATGAGAAATGAAGGGTTAAGCTTAAAAAGGTTAAACAATGGACAAAAATGGAGGAGAGATGAAACATGGATCATGGATTCTCATAAATGGATGAGAATCAATGATCACATGGATCAAGGAAAGAATCAAGGGCTCATATTCTTCCAAACAAACACACATTCAAAACTTGCACAAGAAGTCTTGTAAGTTAACTTGCACATGAAGTCAATTGTAAGTTGGTTATAAGGAAAAATATTCCTTTTTTTCAAATGAGTAAAGAAAGAGAATATTCTTTAAAATATTCTCATGGGTGAGGAAAATTAGATATTTAGCAAACTAAAACAAAGTTTTAATGTGCAAAAGGGGAAGAAATATTTCATGGGAATATTCCCTTTTGGAGGAATGTGCAAAGGGGGAATATCCCCTTGCAAGTGAGGGGATTTGATTTATTAGTTAATTTGATAGTTAAATAAATTTTTAATTATGCAAATTAGGGGAATAGGATATCCATCAAATTATTAAAATTTATTTAATGAAAAGGGGAATTACATGATATTCATTAAATGAATGATTTAATGAAAAAGGGGGAAAGTGAGATGATATTTAATTAAATAACTTAGGGCTATTTAATTACATAAAAGGAGTACTTGGGGATTTAATTAAATAGTTTGATTTATTCAATTTAATAGGACGAAATGTTAGCAGGAAAGGGGGTGAAATAACCTAATTAAATTAATCAAATTAATAGATGAAAATGACATAATTAATTAAATAACTAGGCTGATTTAATCAATTAAGCAAAAAGAGGATGGGTTTTAGGATGAAACAGAACTAGTACATCAGATTCAAGATGATGATATCATTCAAGACATTTTTAAGTGTCTATAGTTTCAAACTATATGAATTTTTCATTTTTTTAAGTTTTATTTTGTATTGCAAGATTATGCAAAGTTATACAAATTATTCCTTTCTCAAGTGGCAGTATGAAATGTTCAACTTTCTATTATAATATTTTCATAGAGATAGAATATATTTATTGTGTGAAGTGTTGCGATAGATAATTAGTTTATGTCTCTTGTCCTATTGTATCGTCTAATCATTTTGACTAATATTTCATATGTTTCATCATCATTAATTGTTTAAATTTAAAAGGTGGTATGTAGGTTATTCTTACTATATAAATGTTTAAATTATGAATTCTATGTTTGGACTTATAGAATTAAAAGTTCAATAATGAATCCTTATTCTTGTACTAATCGTATTATAATTAAAAAAGATAATTATCATTTATATATGTAATTATAATATATTTAAGTATATATACATTTACATATGTAATTAGGTATACAAATATATATATCTCTTTCTATATATATAAGCATTGTTAATGAAATATTTTTAAAAAGAGAATTTATAAAGCTCAAATGAGGTATTCAAAATTGGAGGGAAGGATTGCATACATTAATGAGCATTTATGTTGAAGCATTTCACTTCAAAGTGGCAAAAACTAATAACAACCAAAATTAAATTCAATTCCTCTTGAGAAGGCTCGAATGAAGGAAGGTGGAGTTATGGGGAGTTGATGGAAGATAAAAGGGCATTAATAAGGAAAGATAAATTAGGTGAGGGAGAAGAGGGCAGAGGAAGGAGGAAAATGAGAAGAGATCGATTTTGGGTAAAAATCAATATTTTGGTTTTAGTAAATAGGTATTCAATACCATTCATACTCTTTACAAAGTTTTTAGTAAGCATGTTTGGTTTTAAATAATAAGAAATAAATTAAGTTTTCATATAAGGGAAATCTAAGAAGTATGATTACTTTGTAATCTTGATTATAATTTAAGTTATAAAGGGTATTGTAGGGCTGTTACAACATTACAATATTGACCTTGGTGGTTATAAATATTATAATAATGATCATTTTTATTCCTAGCTTTGTAATTGTTAGGTTATTCTATGAATTATTATTTTGTGATATCATTTTGGGTCAGTGAGGTCATGATATCAAAATATGCCAATGTGAAACATTTGATAAACATTAGTTCATTCTATTAGTGTTATTCTATGTTATTATAGTGATTTGATTAGACCACTATCAAAATGTAATAATATGAAATCTATGATAGCTAGAATTAGGTTACCTTGTTATTGTTTCTTTGTAAAAATATTTGGGTTTTTTTGTACCTCTACCAAAACATATCATGGGGTTATGGTTGGTAACCATTTAGATTATCATTTTATTGTTTATCTGTGGTAATGTTTGGGTTGAGTAGACCACTATTAAGCCATATTATTGGTGATAATTCTTGGGATGAATAGGCCATTGTTATAGAATTTCATTATTAAATTTTTTATAACCATTAGGTTATCGCGTCATTGATCTTCTTTGGTTCAGTCAAACCACTATTATAGAATTCAATTGTTAAACCATTTGATACCCATTTAGGTTATTTTGTTATTATTATTTTGTGGAATTATTTAGGTTGATTAGACCTCTATTAAGAGTTATCTTTGGGATATAATAGATAATTATTTGGATTGCCATTTTATTATTATTTTATGACATTTTTTAATGGGTTTATTTAACCACTGTTAAGGGATAACACTATGAAAGGAAGAAATGCCCAATAAGGGTCTATGCTATAGTAAGTATATGAGGAAAATTGTGAAGAAGGAATAGGTAAGTGAAATAGTTTAAACTTTTTAAAACCCAAAGGGACTTTAAACCCAATAGCATATTTGAACAAGTAAAAGAATATTATGATTTCAAGGGGTAGTAGTCATGTAATAGATGTCATATTCAATAGTGAACATGAATTGGGTTTGACAAATATGTTTGTAAGGTTGAAAAGATATATTTTATTCAAATGGATATATTTTGTATGTATATATACATACAACATATATATATGTATATATATATATGTGTGTATATATGTATGTATATATATATATGTGTATATATGTATGTATGTATGTATATACAACATATATATATGTATATATGTGTATATACACACACATATGTATATAATGTATATATATGCATACATATATATACATACATATGCATATATATATGTATATATACATGCATACATACATATGTGTGGAGATATATGATATACATACATACATACATATATGTGTGTATGGTTATGTAGTTATATTGCAAGATGTAATGACTTATATTAACCTCCTATGTGATTATTGTTGAGAATAGTTGTGTGAATCTGCTAAAAAAATGTTTGATTCAATTATAAGGAATTATATCAATTATTTGAAAAGGTGAATGCCAAGTAATGATAGAATAATCATATGTTATATGTTTCTTAAATTTAGTACTTCAATTATGAATTCTCATAGAATTTATGTACAACCATACATACTGTAGACACCGAAAATTGGTATAGGCCTACGAGTACCACTTTCGACAAATTTTCTAATGTCCATGGTCATGATTAAATAATGTTTATTATTTAAAACATATATTTCCTCTATTAATTAAATAACCTTTTAATTATTTAATTAATTCATTATGACCCTTATTCAACTTTGATTAATTAAATAAATCATATTTATTTAATTATGTCGCTAACTAATTAATTCTCTTTCTTAATTAAATAATTTATTATTTAATTAACCCCTTTGTCATATTTCAACTATAATTAAATATTACTTATTTAATTATTCAATTAATCTTTTCAACAGTCAATTAAATAAATTATCATTATTTATTTAATTAAATCTTTCAATTTTCAAAAGTTGAATTAAATTAACATTTAATTCATAATTAATGGTTTTTGTCACATTCTTCTATCGTCCAGTTATCTAATTATTCACTCACCATCTGACTCGAGATCTATTTAAATCTGTCAGTTATCTCTGGATTCGATATCTGATCGTCTCTACGAAAGGACTCTTTGTCACAACTAGTCAATTAACTAGTTCTAACTCATCTGCATCAACATATTTATTAATTAAATATCTTTATTTAATTAATTAATTCATGTGTGCATTCAAACAGAATATTCTTCGAGTTCTAACTTTATCATTTCATTCAAATACTAATTCTTCTATTTTCTAAGACTTTCAATTGAAGATTAAATCATTTATTTAATCTTGAACTCGTGTTCTTTCTATTTTTGAACAATCTTAACACTAGATTAAATTATTATTCTAATTTAATCTTTATCCTGCAGAATTTCCCAACTCACGTTCTAACTGACACAGAACTCACATCGCATGGCATTCATCAATCTCAATCATTGATCTCTCTTTTGAATCTGAGTCGATCATTCGAAAACCCAATTTTTATAAATTGACCTGTCATTGTCATTATTCCTCCTCCCGAAATCTATATACTTTTTAGAAGAACTTATAATCTTCGATATTTTGCTTAGACAATACATCCAGGCTATGCTTGCATACATACATAAAATCTAAGGGCAAGAATACCGACACGAAAAAATGGAGAAGGACAATCAAGATAATTCGAGGAAGTGGATTGATATTCTGTGAGATTATTTCATATTATTGTTTTAATTTTTTTTTAGTTCATTTATCTCATTCTTTGTTGTTTGATTTAGATTTATGCATGTTATATTAGATTTAACCATCTTTTGATTGTAGCATTCATTTCATCTATGTCACATTTGGTGAACTCGACATGAAGCACACTTCAAACTTCATGACTCCTTTCCACTTTTCTATTTTTTATTTTGCAAGTATCGTACGGAAAACTGCATTTGACTGAAGAAACGATGCATCTGAGTTCGCAAACCACATATGAAAAATCTCATGACGCATCTGACAACATGACCCACATCCGATAAATTACACAATGCATCTAACTGTCAACATCGCGATGCATCTATGAATTGAAACGATGCATCTGCTTGGTAAAAATTTTCATTTTTAATTTCTATTTTTTTCGCGTTTTGATCATTTTCGTTTTGTTTTATTTTTTGCTAATCATTTGTTTGTAGCTATGTTTTAGGAGGGTAACAATGTTTTTGCAAGACGAAGCATAGAAGACTTTGAAAAAACCAAAACCCTTTATTTTCTATAGGATGAATGACGAAGACAACCAATAAACTACTAATCAATTGCATGCAGGACCTGTTGACAAAGGCTTTAAATTTTTAAAAAATTAACTTTTGTGTTTGGTAGATTAAATAATTTTCATTTGGATTAAAATTAACTAGTGTTTTCTTTATCTAGTGAGAAAGCACATTTTGTAAACCCCTTACGATTCAGTATATCGAAGTATCCTCTCCCCTTGCGCATTCGTGTGATCCTGGGTGTAAGAGAAACGGTTACTAACTCTAGAACTTGGATCTATCTTGGTGGGAAAAAGTACTCAGCCCAAGATGACTTAGACCGGTAGCACGCTAGATTCCAAGTGACTTCCAGCCGGTATACAAAAGTGGATTCTTTAGGGAAACCCAAGAATCACACTCACTGTTCTGATCAGAAGGGAAAAAATGGTCTCTCACCATACAGGATGGTGCCCACAAACAGAATGCCCTTACTAAAAACCTTGTTGTAGTTTTTTCCAAAATCCTATCTATTTTCTGGTGCAACAGGTCGGACCTATGAATCCTTCTTACATTCTTACGGTTCATGTGTTGAGATGAGATGTATGCCATGGGAGTTTCATGGGTACAGTAGCTTGGTTGCCCCATATAAGTGAGTGTCATGGAGGGGAGCCACTGGGGTCAAGCTACTAGTCATCCACGTTGAATATGTGTAGCTAGAGAAATCCAAATAAGAACTAAGTAAATACTGTCCAACACAACCAAGGTTGTAATTGTCTTTTGGTTTTAACAGATTCAACACATCAAACTAAAAACACTTTGTATTATGTGATTTTTTTTTGGCTATATTCGTCAAAAAAATTGATCATTAAACTGATTCACTTGTAACATTGTCATCAAGAAATTGCAACTGTAATCTGAGTCACAACTGTCATATTTCAAACCACATGTGTCATAGAGATTTGCAACTATTCAACTAAAGACTGCATGTGTCTATCAACAAATTTTAGTTTCATAGAGTCTAGTTTTTGAGCCGCAATTGTCATATTTTGAGCCACATGTGTAGTGTTGCGAGTCGCAACTGTCAAACGAAAAAACCGCATGTGTCTTTCAATAGGTTTAGTTTCACAGAGTTCCTATTTCCAAGTCGCATCTGCTTTATGAGTCGCATCTATCAGGAAAGGTCACATCTGTCTGTCAACATTTGAGACTTGGTTTAGTCAGTTAACCGCATCTGAAAATTGAAATGCATCTATCAAATCCATCAACGCATCTAAAGCATAAACCACAATTGACTGTCAACAGAGAAATTTAAAAATTGCAAACTCAGTCCAAAAGAAAAACTGTCATTTTTTCTTTTGTTTCTTATGATCAACCTTGGACAAAAACTGGAAGAAATTCGCTCAAAAACCTTGCATTATTAGATGTCATATATGTCTTATCGCTAGTCATCTTAAGTTGCATATAGTAGAATAAAAAAACTTTTCGTGTTATTGGATACGTTCATGCTCTGATTTGTCATTATCATTGAACCTAGTCACTATTATCCTATTAGTGAATCTTTCCAGCTCAACAGTCTAGTTTGGGAAATTCACCTTGTCAGTTGTCTTTGTCCTACAATCAGGTTCCTTGGTAAAGTTAGATCATTACTTGGATTTATTCCATAGGTGGTAGGTTATACCCGTCTTAGAATCATTTACCGTCATAATCTACTCAAAAATTTTGCATACTGTCCATCCTAGCATACATCATCCTAGTATACGTCATTTTAGAAATCCTTAAATTTTAGTGACATCCTTTATATTCGAAAAATCCCAAAAACATAGAAATAGGACATATCATTTTTAGACATAGTTTGCATTACCTCATTTTGAAAAACTTTTCATGGTTGAAACAAGGTCTAAGAAGAAACATAGAGCAATGTCAGACCCTAATGAATTTGTCAATCCTTTCGAAAACCAACCATTAGGGAAAGAGAGACCACACAAAAAATTGCTTGAAAAACATGTCTTTAGAGACACACATGGAAAAATTTATGTTGAAGACATAGACGTCATTGTACAAGATCTTGATTTTGCATCCTTTATGGATGAGTGTTTGGCAAATGATCCCCAATGATATCTAGCAGAGTTGCTAGTAGAAAGTGTCACACTACCACCAGGATTTGATGTTCACACTTTGAAAATAGAATCTACTCAACCAACGCAAACCATGACGTCAAGTGTCTTTGTTCCTCAAATTACTGCAACAATACCAACTAGCATACCTACTCAAACATCATCAATTGTAAACACAACCCCTTTCAACATAAGACAAGGTTTACAATTTACTGTGGGAGCAACTTCATCGAACCCCTTTGGCACAAACACTACTGGTAAGAGATCCAAAGTTGGCACGAATATTCCTATACCAAATCAAAACATTCTGATAGGAAATATACCTATACCAAATCAAAACATTTAGACAGGAAATATTCCTATACCAAATTAGAACATTCAAATAGTAAATATTCCTATACCAAATCAAAACATTCTGACAGGATATATACCCTCACCAGGGAAAATTTTAGTGGTGAATATTCGCCAATTGGCTAATAATAGAAATTAGGAGCTCCAAAAATGGCTAATAGTACAAGCTAAAATGAAGACTGAATCGCCAGGGTTCTACGAAAAATAATTTTGTCTCAATTAATTCGCCATGTAAATGATGCGTCATCAAAACTGATTCGCCAGTAGTTTATACAGTAACTAAAAAATTTAATTATATTCACTAGTAATATTATATTCCTCCAGTTAATTTTGGGGCAATATCACCACTAATAATAAAATACTATTTAATTTTAGGAATATTTTCTTTTATCTATTGCCATAGATTAGTTTTTTAATCGAACGGTTGCAGGTTGATTTCGGGCCCTAATACACATGTGCCTTTTAAAAGGCTTGGTGAGGCCCGAAATTTATTTTCGGCCACATGATTAAATCTAATCGTGTGGCTTAAAACAAATTTCGGGCCTCAACAAGCCTTTATAAAGGCACATGTGTATTAGGGCGCATAATGAACTTGCAACCGTCCTTCATTCTATCGGTGGGATGCCAGATAATGTTTCCCCGATGCGAGATTGTGATGGGGGTTCCACCAATGAAGCATTGTTAGGCCGATGGTATTGAATTTTGTTAGGAATGGGGGAAGATCTACCCCTCGACCTTGCCTGTATCATGATAGGAGTGCACTGAGATTCACTAGGATTCACCAATATGATTATTATTTTAACCAATTATTCATTAAGATTCGCTAGGATTTTACAATTTTTTTAATACTATGCATAAGATTCGCCAAGAAAATTAATATTTTTTTTCAAATAAAAGGAAAGATTCGCCAGGATTTTACACCTTTGTCGAGGGGGGGGGTTTCTTAAAGTTATCCCTGACCCTCACTAAATCACAATCCATCATAGAACATACCATTTTAGAACACCTACATTGACCCTAACAACACAAACAACATGTTATTGACAAAAGTAGATGTTCTCCAAAATCAAATGCAAATTCTTCAACAACAGATGGACAACATGTCTATGTCAGGCAAACGAACTATCTCAGTGCAAGATTTATGTCCATGTCCTTTTCACAAAGTGCTATACATCACACCCTTTCCACACAGATGCATTATACCGAATTTGCCTAAGTATAATGGGAGGAGGAATCCTTTAGAACACATTAGAGAATTCTCTACAACATGCATGGACATATCATATGACCCCACATACTTGATGAGACCATTTTCGCAAACCCTTGTCGGGATAGCACTAGAATGGTTCTCTAAATTACCATATGGCATATGATCCTGGGGTGAATTAGCTGAGAAGTTTTTTGAACACTTTTCCTTTAACACAGACAATGAAATAATCATAGCTACCTTGTGTCACACTATGCAACAAGAAGGAAAAAATTTCACCACTTTCTTCTAGAGATGGAGAAATTTAGCTAGTAGATGTCCAGTTGAAATACCAAAAAAACAAAAAGTCATGATATTCCTTGAAAATATTAATCCAAAACTAAGAAGTGACTTATGGGTACATTGTTGTACTTCATTCCTAGACTTGGTACAAAAGGGAATCATCCTTGAAAAAGGCCTTATTGACAAAGGAGAAATTAAAGTACCAGGTAGAAATCCAATTGTTCAACATCAAAATGCTCCTAACGATAGAAACAAGTTCTAGTCTAGAAACAAAAATGTTACAAATGATGGTATTGTTGATGCTAAGACCCTACATGCGAGACTTGTCATCACACTTAGAGGTTACGACCCCAATCAAGACATGATGAGTAATTTAGATCAAACGGAAAATTTTGTACAAAATTCACAACAACAACCATAGAGGAGATTTCCTAAACGCGAGTTTACACCCTTAGGGCAACCAATTGAGGTAGTTTTCAAAGAGTTGATTAAACATAATCTCCTAAAACCTCTAAAACCAAAATAGTATGATCCTGGACAGTTTAAACCTTCATGGTGGGATGATAATGCCTATTGTGAATACCATCAAACAAAGGGACATAACCTACAACAATACCGACAACTGAAAAACATCATACAAGACTTTGTTGAAGATAGAACTATAGAGGTCAATGGGAAAAACCATACCAAGAACAGTGATCACAAGGTCTTCACAGATCTATTACATGACCATAGGAAAGGAAAGGCTTCCAGTTCGGTAACTAAGAATAATACCTCAGCCAGTTATAATAGTGCTAAGTACAATTATAAACTAGGTACGATCATAAATCACCTCTGAGTTGCAAATGAAAATGTCCATACCATCACCATTAAGAAGCATCATGAATGTGTTTTAAATACACATAGAACTAAGATAACTCTTCCAGGTCCTTCTTCTGAGCCACCTACATAGTCTTCCAAGTCTATGTACAATCTGCTTGATCAACTGAGCAAGACCCCAGCACAGATATCCATTTTGGAACTGTTGACTTTATCACCAGATCATCGAGCCATTCTTGACAAATCCCTACAGAGCACAACTATCCCTACCAACTTAGATTTCAATCATTTTGAAGAAATGGTAGGATACTTAACCAAATCCCATCATGCCACATTTTCTCAGCAGGATTATTCAATAGAAAAGATCGATCATAATGACCCATTACATCTTGAAGTCCTAGTCCATCAAACCAAAGTCAGACAAGTCTTGGTAGATGGAGGAGCAGGTTTGAACCTTTGTACCCTAAAATTGGTTAAGGCATTAGGATTCTCAGAAGCATGTGTGGACACCTCTAAGAGTATAGTCATCAAGGCTTATGATGATGAGGAAAGATCATCCAAAGGAGTTGTCACACTCCCTATCAAAATTGGCTCGACAGTTATGAACACCAGATTCCAAGTCTTGGATCTCACCCTTCCATACAACCTATTGTTAGGTAGACCTTGGATACATGCAATGAAATCCGTACCTTCCACATATCACCAGTGTCTTAAATTCTCGTATAATGGCACCGAGATCACAATTGATGGTGATCCAGATCCTTTTCAATATTGCACAAGCCTACAAGAAATTCCACAACGATAAGTGCCAGTTAATCAAGAAGCTTCATCATCCACTTTATCCCTATATGTTGATCCATCACATCTAACCAAGTCCATTTCATCAAAGCCAACATCATCCACTCCTAAGGTCGAGATCTAAGACATGGGTTGTGGAGAATATCACATAAAGGAATCCTATTGTGTCAGTCAGCTCGTTCCACCTAAGGCATATGGTTTACCCATGGTAGATAGGAGACAATCCATAGTCACATTTCATGTTCCTCCTACAATGACATTGACAAAATGGGGAGAGTTAAGTGAAGAAGTTGTGGACCAAGGTGATATTACCTCCTAGTTGTACCAAGAAGATAATGAATACCCCTCATCGTCGATTCAAATAGCTAAGGATCAATATGGAAAAGGCTTTAAGATAATGCAAAGAAAAGGCTATGAAGGACATAGTGGGTTAGGACTGAACCAATCATTAACTCACCATGACCAAAAGGCCTAGGGCTAGGGTTTCAACCGCTTAGAATTGGCTTTCCTAGTACTTCGTCACCATTTCAAGAGGAAGTAGGTGCTTATGAAGACATCAAGATATCTCATGAACCACTTGCCCTAGTTTACGATGAATCCCCTAACTCAAGCGACTATGAATGGGATTCCCTTTCCTCTACCAACACCATGAACCTAGATAAGCTATTTGGGGAACTGGACCAAATGATAAAACCCATACCAAATCCATCTAGCCCCTGTAATAAGAAGCCCTTGTCCAAAGAAGAATGGCTTAAGCATTATTATTGGGAAACCCTTGATCCTGCATCTTGGGCACTTGACGAACCATCTTCTAACAACCTAGCCGTTACAATAGTCCCACATTAGAGTTTACCTACCCATAGGAAAAAGAACAAAAATGAGTTAGTCCAAAACTTCTATGACCATATCAACCACTCTATATTCACCTTGTCAGCTTCCACCTTTGATAACTCTAATGATGACATGCCCCTCATATATCCCCAACTTATCGACTAGGATCAACAAGGTACACCCATCTTAGACATATTTGACAATGATGAAGCAATAGTTGAGTTCATGGGACTTGGAGAAGGCATACCAAGAGGAGATCATAAAGTTGGCTTTACCATAGACTTGGATGATAAAGCATATTTTGGGGAGTCTATTTATACCTCTAGTCACAAAAATGAAAATAAAAAGAAAACCAATGAAAATGACCAAAATGACGAGTCCCTAGGTGAAAACCGAAAGACGCCTTTGGATGAAGAAATAGTAAAAATAAAGAATGTATCTGAGGGAAAAAACCTCTTTGAGGCACCCAAGGATGGAGGTTTGAATATTCTCCCCGTTGCTTAGGAAAATTCACCAATGTTAGTAGAGGAGTCTGTTGAAGTCAACATAAACACAAAAGAAAACCCTCAGGTAATATACTTTGCAGCCTCTTTGACAGAGACAGAACAACAAGAGTTTTGAGACTTCTTCACAAATAGACAAATAAACTTTGCATGGTTGTATGTTGACATGCCTGGGCTGGATCCAGACCTTATATTGAATCATCTACCATTGTAGCCAGGTATTAATCCCGTCAAACAGAAGTTAAGGAAATGCATCCACAAATTGCTCTTTTGGTCAAAGCAGAACTTAAGAAACTATTAGATGTCGGATTCACAAGATCCATAGACTATGTAGACTGGATTTCAAATCTTGTGCCAGTGACTAAACCAACTAGGGGCAGCCACATTTGTACATACTTTAGAGATATCAACAAGGTGTGTCCTAAGGATGACTTCCCTTTGCCGAACATTGACATGATAGTGGACCTTACAACATGATATGAGATGCTATCCCTCATGGATGGTTTCTCCGGGTATAACCAAATCAAAATCGCGGTTGAAGACCAACACAAGACATCTTTCACATGTCTATGGGGAACATACTATTGGAATGTTATGCCTTTTGGCCTCAAAAACATAGGAGCTACGTGTCAATGTGCAATGACGACTATTTTTCATGACTTTGTACATACTCTCATGGAAGACTATGTCAACGACATAATAGCTAAATCAGTAACAAGGGAAAATCATTTGAAAGTTCTAGATAAGATATTCCAGAGGCTAGAAAATTACAACGTCAGACTAAATCCAAAGAAATGTGTCTTTGGAGTGAAATCAAGGAAACTTCTAGGATATATCATTTCTAGAAGAGGCATTGAAGTAGATCCAGAGAAGGTAAAATCTATTGTAGAAATGCCTCCTCTAGTCAGCATTGGTCAACTAAGAAGACTACAAGGAAGATTACAGTCTATCAGGCGTTTCATTGTACAACTAGCAAAAAAAATACATCCATTTCAACATTTGGTCAAGAAAGGAGTACCATTTGTGTGGACACCTAAATATCAGGAAGCTTTCCAGCAGATCAAGGATTATCTACTTGCTCCACCTATAGATGGTAGACTTTTGATACTATACATTTCAGCAACTCAATCAGCATTAGGAGACCTTCTCGCACAAAATGATGATCAAGGTCATGAAAGGGCAGTGTACTACATCAGTTGTACCTTGGTGGGATATGAACTAAACTACAATAACATAGAACGTTCCTGTCTTGTGGTAGTATTTGCTACTCAAAAACTTAGCATTACGTTCTGTCTTGTGGTAGTATTTGCTACTCAAAAACTTAGGCACTATATGCTAAACCACCAAACCATGTTGGTCACAAAGATTGATCCTCTCAGATATCTCCTAAGTAAAGCAGCATTAACAGGCCAATTGGCTAAATGGGTGATGATACTTAGTGAATATGACATCCAATATGTGGAGAGGAAAGCTATAAAAGGAAAAGTAATTGCAAATCAATTAGCAGATGCACCCATGAAGGCAGACCATCCTTTAGTGGTAGATTTCCCTGATGAGTTTATCTTCAAAGTTGACACTAGAACCAAATGGAAATTATACTTTGACAGGTCACATACTAATCCTGGTTCAAGAGTAGGCATACTATTTGTTACACCTCAAGGTGATACTATTCTTAAATCATTCAGGATTTCTTTCCCTTGCACCAAAAACATAGCAGAATATGAAGCCTTAGTGATAGGACTAAGAATGGCATCCCAATGGAAGATTAAGAGTCTACATGTTTATGAGGATTCTCAGGTAGTAGTCCAACAAGTAAATGATGATTATGAAACTAAAGATGAGAAACTTGCCCCCTACAAGTGCATGGCTGATAGTTTCAAGTAGTACTTTGATGACATCACCTTTCAAAAAATACCACACATTCAGAATAGGGCAGCAGATGCTATGGCAACCATGGGTCCCTTATTGGATATTCCTAGAAATGTGCCTAAATTTGAGTTTTTGGTCGAACAGTTGTCTATCCCTGCCTATGATGTCCCTGATTCTGCGATGGTGTGTACAATTGTTGGTCCTACTTCCCCTTGGTACAAAGACGTATACGACTATCTAAATGCCCAAATCTTACCTCTAGACTTGTCAAACAATCAACATAGAACCTTTATATGTAAGTCTTCCAAATACACCATCATCGGAGATACCCTGTATAGACATACCTTAGATAACACCTTAATGAGATGTCTCAATGTTGAAGAAGCACAAAAACCTTGAGAACAATACATGAGGGTATATGTGGATCCCATTCTAGCAGTCCTACTTTAGCCCATAAGATTATGAGATTAGGTTATTATTGGCCTACAATGGAGAAGGACTCAAGTATCTTTGTAAAGAAATGTCAACAGTGTCAGATACATGGAGATTTGATACACGCGCCAGCATAGGAGCTTCGTCTAATTACTTCACCATGGACCTTTTCCCAATGGGGACTTGACCTCATAGGTAAGATACACCCTCCATCATTCAATGGCCATAAATTCATCATAACCGCCACCAAATACTTCACCAAAGGATCAAAGCTATTCCCATGACCTACATCACCAGCATGCAAATATCCAAGTTTATCCTAAACTATATCATTTGTCGGTATGGTGTACCCCAATCCATTATCACAGACAATGGTCATCCACTCAAAAACCAAGAAATACGCCATCTATGTGAAGAATTCCACATCCAACATCATTTTTGCACTCCATATTACCCACAAGGTAACGGCCAAGCCGAGGCATCTAATAAAACCATTGCCAGAATCCTAAAAAAGATTGTCCATGACGCTGGTCATGATTGGTATTTACAGCTTAATCATGCTTTATGGGCTTACCACACAAGCATTTGTACTCCCACCGGTGCCACTCCATACTCCCTAGTATTCAGATTTGAAGCTATCTTACCTACCGAGGTTGAAATTCCTTCCCTGAGGGTATCCTTGAAAGGTCATATTCACGATGAAGAATACCCTGTATCCAGATTACAAGAGTTAGAATTACTGGATGAATGAAGACATAAAGCACTAGACCATTTGCAAGCATATCAGAATCATCTTCATCGCAACCATAATAGGAAAGTTCTAAATCGACACTTTGACATTGGTGACTTGGTCTTAATGGAGAACCCCAAGAATCAAGTTGAATGAGAAAAACTAGGTAAGTTTGAACCTAACTGGTTAGGGCCCTATATTGTCACTGAAACTTTTGGATCAGGAGCGTATCAACTCTCTACCCCGGAAGGAGAACCACTTTTGTCACCAATCAACAACCTTCATCTAAAGAGGTTCTATGCATAGCTTCTTAGAACTATGTCTTAATTAGAAAAACAAAAAAATGGATACCTTGATGAAAACCTGGCAAACAGGCGTTTGTAACACCAAAAAAAAAATGAAAAATCAACAAAATAGTAAAGAGAAATAATCTGTCAAATAGTGCAAACCACTTCGGTGGCGAATTGGATAAGTACCATGGTGAAAACTTGGAAAACAAGCGCCATGTGTAGTCAACTTCGCTCCTTCATCTACCATCATTCCAATCAAACTTTTCACCTTCACTCATAATAAATGGTGAGACAACGTAGGCAAGGATAATCAATCAATGAGCCCCCGAGGTCATAGTAGGTTAGTCCTTTAGGGTATATCATCTCAAGTCATTCACTTTCAACACACACACACACACTTATAACAGTCAAGGCATCAAAACAAGTTGTGCATCAACAAGGAAAACATCTCAAAACTGTCATCAAGTCAAAATCAAACACATTGTCAGAGTGATCAACTTATGTCTTAAGAAAGATATGTCTTTCTTGTCAACAGACATCATCAAATTGTCAAAACCTCATGTAGCTTGTCACATCAACAACATCAAGCTCAAGCATCTTATACAGCATGTGTCTTTCTAAAATTAGGCTTTGTCATGCCTTACACAAATAGTCACCAAGTCGAAACTAGACTCAATGTCTTATGCAGTATGTGTCATCCCTCACATCCAGCTATGTCAAACATCAAAAAATTACACAAGATCAAGTTTTTGCAAATACTTTTATTGGCTTTTTGACTTTATATCTTATTTTGTCGTATCTTTTTATCAATTTTTGCATAATTCCAGTTACTAGCTTTCTCAAGGATGTCCCTTAAAGGATTTAGAGAAGCAAGGATGTCTCAAGACTCTTTTTCTTTGACTGTTGTCTGTCAACTATCTTCTTTTTAACTTTGGATTTTGAGTCATGTTACTAGTTTCCTCAAGGATGTCCTATCAAGGATTTAGAGGAGCGATGACATCTCATGACCCATTTTTATTTATTTGTTGTTTTTGGTTTGTCTACACAAAAAGACTGGGGCAATCTTGCCCTTAGTATGAGTTAATACACTCCTAGTCTATGACTATTTTTTTCACAGGTGGATGAATTTGTACACTATGGTCTATCTCATATCATGGTGTGTACTATCCATTTGTGTCAGTCCCACCCAATCATGATAAAATGCAAAGCTTAGTATATATATGGAAAAATATCAAAGATCATATGTTTTTCAATCAATCAACCTTCGTTGTTTCTTACTAACATTCTGAAATCAAATTTGCTAACATTTCTCCTGTCCGACATAATGATAGAGTCTTGTGACACAACTAAAAAATTAGATAATTTGCATATGCATACATTCTAAAAGCATTGTAAACAATGTCATATGTCTATATATAGTACATCATATAGTTATGTTGCATTTCAAACAAACAAGAACATTAGACATATTCATTGCATATATAGGAAAATCATGGCATAATAGGCATTCAATCATCATAAGGTACATAATGGAAATGTTACATGTATATAGCCACCTCATGTAGATAGCATTGTATAAACATCACATTGCATCCCATTATCATAAAAGTATATTACATCTATCATCATATAGAGTTATCATAACATCATAGACTGCATAAACACATCATAATGTAGAAACCATCATCCATAACACATGTACATACATCATCTAGGAAACATAATCATATAGAAAGAAAATGCATCATCATACAATAGAACTACATATCATATAGAAGCTGCCAAAAATCATATATATATCGCTCAAAATAATGTGTGTCACAGTACAATGTCACAATGTATCCATAAATAAAAATGAGCTCGCAGGCTCTATAACCAATGTGCAATGTCTACAAACATGAAAAGTCAATGTGTCCCACTGTTGCTACTATCATGTGGTGAACATGGAGGAAACTGCCTCATAGGTACTCTCTATGAGGTGGAAGGCCTGTCCTTGGTGGTCCTAACACACCCTCTGTGCTCTGTGATCTCTGGTTGCGAACCTCTGAAAAGCTAAGAGCTCATCTCTCAGCTGGCACCACTGACTCATACAAATCTCTATAATATGAAGCCCTCTCTACTGCTTTGACTAGCTCACAAGCGAACCCATCAGATGAGGTACCACTATAGAGGCGTCTAATCTCTGTATATTGTTTCTCTGTCTCTTTCCTTCGAGCTACTGCCTGATCTCTCTCCATGAGAGCACTATCTCTCTCCATCTGTAAAGCATCTCACTCTGCAGTAACTGCTCTCAACCTCTCCTCCAGTGCCTCCCTATCACTGTCTCTAGGAGCCTCCTCATCCCATCTCCCCTCTACTATCCTATCTTGGAGCTCTCTCTCCTGCTCCTCCATGGGTATCTCCTCCTCCACATCATCCTCTCCATAACCTGCCAGAATACCGAGAGGATCAATGTCCATGTACTCTCTCTCAGACTCCTCCTCATCTGCATATTCCTCTCTGTCAATCTCTAACTCTGCATGCTCCTCTGCTACTACCTCCTCAGCAACATGCTCACCTCCAATCTCAGCCTCTGCTCCACCCCCAAGGTCCAACATCGATATGTCCTCTACCTCTACCTCTCGGATAGGTGATAATCCACCTACCCGACCACCTCTCCATCCTCACCGACCTCATCTACTACCACCACCTCTACCATCATCACCACCACCCCTACCACCACCTCTACCCTTGTGCCGCCCTCTCGGCCCTATCCCTCATCTCTCTACTGGTGTCAGCTGGTATGGATCTGTGTAAGGCACAGGACAATGCTCTACCCACCAGGTATCATATGCAGTTGTAGTCCCAAGATCTGTTGCTCTGCCTCTCCATCCCCATTGTAAAGGTTGTAAACCCTGAATCTCTCCCTCTGCAGTAGCCACTAGTATCATAGGCCCCCATAAATGAACCTCTCTAGATGATCGAGCAAACTCTGCTCATCCTCTAGGCTCATCCTGCACCTCACCAAACTATCTCAAAACATAGTCTGGTAGATGTCTCTCTATGATATGTACAATGGAAACAATCCTCCCAATCAAGTACTGTGTCTGTCGACAATAGGGAAAATGCCTGTCCTCATCTGACCATCTCTCACAATCCATGTATGGCCTCCACGTAAACTGAACCAATGTATCTAGTGCATGTCTCCAAAAACCTATATCTCCTACATGAATTTGTGTAATGTTTCTCATATACCAAAAAACATAAGGAGATCAACCTACCCGCTCAGTAATAACAAGAGGACGAAACACAACAATACACTCCCATGCCCAAACCATGAGAAGAGTAGTACTACAGCTCATCGACTGTGCATCTCTATATACTATATCATGTAGATGAAAATATAGCACGCCCAACAAACAGGGACCCCAAGCATAAACAACCTCCCTCTCCAACATCCCAACTAACATCTCTCCCCACCCGACAGGAAATCCATGACCCCGACGGTCAAGAAGAACTATCCCCCCAATCAATGTACATAGTATACAATCTATCAGCTAACACCTGCCATCTAATCTCATAATGCTCTATACCTAACCTCCTAATATAATCAAATGCATAAAATCTAGTAATCTCGCTATATCCACGTTGTGTATCGTACATCAACCTCTCTCCTCTAATGGGAAATCTAATAATCCTATACACATCCTCTAGGGTGACAGTCACCTCACTAGTTGGCAAATGAAATGATCAGGTCTCTGAATGCCATCTCTCACACAGGGCAGTAACCATCCCTTTGTTTGCCTGAATCGTGGGCATGGTCAACACATGATGAAGTCCTAGTCTCCATAACAAGCATGTCTCTACGCTCACTAATCGATCTCTCAGCTCAAACGTCTCCGGCTGTGACTCCCAGGTATAAATAGGATCTAAGATAACCTACAAAGTGCATTCAACCAAGATCTCAAACGTCAAATCATTCAAGTTTCTATCAAAAAAAAATTCTGAAATTTGACAATCAAATACGGTGCAAGATTACACATGCGTCGCAACACAAGACATATGCATTCCATATTTCAAATGCATTTTAAAATCATTCAATTTCAAACAAACAAGCAAATGTATGCAACAAACTTCATCTGCGATGCAAATTCACTACCTACCTAATATGCATATGTGATTCACATTATCAAATGTGATTCACTATCCTACATGCGCCTAAGCAAAACTCATATGCGATGTAGATACTCAGATGTGATGCATAAAAAGACAAATGCATCTAATTCCTAAATGACCTAAAAATGCCTAGATGTCTTTTTACATATGCATCATTTCGCAAGCAGATGCGTTGCATACGAGCACATATGCGTTGAACTAGAAGGACCGCATTTGCAAAATTAACTTTTAACGCCTAAAACTATGTGCAAAATGAAAATTCAAAAGGTCGTTTCAGGGTACATACCGAGGGTCCTACGTCGGCTGGTCGTCGAAAGGTCCGGATCGAATATTCGCGATGCTGGGTGTAGGGAACTGGAGACATTTTTGCCGAGTACTCAGAGCTAAATTCTCAATTCTTCAAATCTTCAGGGTGCAAATGACTTGGTTTTCACCCTAATTTCTATTTATACCTAGGGTTTGGGTGGCATTTCTTCTGACCTAGTCTGTTGGCCGTGTAAACTTCCAACTTCAATTGATTCGTACATGTCCCTAACACTACCAAATTCAATTCCGTCAACTCCATAGCTTTTTTGACCATCAAATTGACTAATCAAGAATATTTCCTGATTTTTTTGAAATTTTTCAAAAATTTGTCAATTTTCCCGAGGGGGCATACCATAACCTATTTCATACTGGGGCACGATCAGGGCATATTTTCTTTAACAAAATGTTGAAACAACATTGTATCAAAGAGGGGCAAACTGTAGACACCGAAAATTGGTCTAGGCCTGTGAGTACCACTTTCGACATAATTTTCTAATGTCCATGGTCATGATTAAATAATGTTTATTATTTAATTATTTCTAAACACATCTTTCCTCTATTAATTAAATAACCTTTTAATTATTTAATTAATTCATTATGACCCTTATTCAACTTTGATTAATTAAATAAATCATATTTATTTAATTATGTCGCTAACTAATTAATTATCTTTCTTAATTAAATAATTTATTATTTAATTAACCCCTTTGTCATATTTCAACTATAATTAAATATTTCTTATTTAATTATTCAATTAATCTTTTCAACAATCAATTAAATAAATTATCATTATTTATTTAATTAAATCTTTCAATTTTTGAATGTTGAATTAAATTAACATTTAATTCATAATTAATGGTTTTTGTCACATTCTTCTATCATCCAGTTATCTAATTATTCACTCACCATCCGACTCGAGATCTATTTAAATTCGCCAGTTATCTCCGGATTCGATATTTGATTGTCTCTGCGAAAGGACTCTCTGTCACAACTAGTCAATTAACTAGTTCTAACTCATCTGCATGAACATATTTATTAATTAAATATATTTATTTAATTAATTAATTTATGTGTGCATTCAAACAAAATATTCTTCGAGTTCTAACTTTATCATTTTCATTCAAAGTCTAATTCTTCTATTTTTGAAGACTTTCAATTGAAGATTAAATCATTTATTTAATCCTGAACTCGTGTTCTTTCTATTTTCGAACATTCTTAACACCAGATTAAATTATTATTCTAATTTAATCTTTATCCTGCAGAATTTCCTAGCTCACATTCTAACTGACATAGAACTCACATCGCATGGAATTCATCAATCTCGATCATTGATCTCTCTTTCGAATTTGAGCCGATTGTTCAAAAACCCAATTTCTATAAATTGACCTGTCATTGTCATTATTCCTCCTCCCGAAATCTATATACTTTTTAGAAGAACTTATAATCTTCAATATTTTGCTTAGACAATACATCCAGGCTATGCTTGCATACATACCGAAAATCTAAGGACAAGAATACTGACACGGAAAAATGGAGAAGGACAATCAAGATAATTCAAGGAAGTGGATTGATATTCTGTGAGATTGTTTCATATTATTGTTTTAATTGTTGTTTAGTTAATTTATCTCATTCTTTTTTGTTTGATTTAGATTTATGCATGTTAGATTAGATTTAACCATGTTTTGATTGCAGCATTCATTTCATCTATGTCACACATACAAGTATATATATGTGTGTGTATACATATACATATATACATATAAATATTTATATACACATAAGTGTATGAATGTGTGTTGATTTTTATTGCTATGATATATGAAACAACTATAGTTGATTACTAGTTCAAGAGAAAGATGTGTGTGAACATATGACACACGTATTCTATTGTGAAACAAATTTATATATCTATAAATATATGGCTAAAGTAATTCAAATTCACTTCTTGCATTTTTAGTTCATTGTGATTGTTATAATTTATTCAGATATAACATACTTAGCTAGAGGGCATCTAGAATTGTATGATGCATTATTGTATTAGTACAAAACACAACTTCTTAGATGGCATGGTTATCTATGAAGTCTCTTGAATTTTCTAATCTCATGAAGGTTAGGGCCACTTCCTATACGAAGGTGTGGGGGGACAACTAGTCTGCAATTGGAGAGAAAGCATTTGGTTGATACTCTCCCTCTTGTTGTTGATATGTTGAAAACTTGGTTTATCAGAGACAACACTATTGATTTTACATAACACATACTATTATTCATAATATTGAACTTCACTTCTACACAATGATTTTGAATATATTGTATTCTTGATGTTATGTAATGAATAGCTGAATTACTCAAGCATCATTGTAAAAGAAAGTACTTAGTCAATATCTTGTCTTCATTTGTAGAAAAGAATGTTTGGAAAAATTAAATGATAGTAAATGTGAGTATTATTATTGAGATTATTTTAATTAAATTTAATATGATAATTTAAAGAATGCAATCATGTAATTTAATTTAGTAATTTTTATGGTACTTTTCCTACTTAATGAACTAGTGAGTTTGTTATAGAGAAGATGGAAAATTGAGATATAATTTTGGTGTAGGAAAATTTTACATACAATAATTTAATAGATAGGAATACATGGAAAATACCATTTGTGGTTACATATGGTAGTATTCCAAAGAATTATCAAAGTTGAGAAACATCAATAATAAGAAGATGAGTATAGAAGTAGAAGAATTTGTAGAAAATATGAAGTATATGTAATTAGGTAAGAAGTCATTTGTAGAAGATGAAAAATAGATAAAAAGAGAAGGTTGATGAGAAGAAAATACATGATAAGTGTATAATTTGAGATGAAGTGATGGTGTATCTCAAAAAATTATTTCCAATTGGGACATACAATAAGTTGAAGATGAAGATATTTGGAAATTATAAATTGTTTACAATTTTAATTCAAGAAATGTATATGAAGTGGAGTTAAGTTAGAAGTTTTCAACATATCACTAGTATTCAATATTGTATATTTATATCAAAATATTGAAGAAGAATCAGGAGATAATGATTTAGAAGTAAAATGGAAGAATATTTCAACAATAAGGAGGGGACATTAAGGAAATTTTAAAAACTAAGATTGGTATGAGCACTAGAAATAAAGAATATGGGGATTATTTGGTGAAGTGGAAATAAAGAACTAAAGAATATTTGGATTCTTTCTCTGTTAAAAAAATCATCTCATTTTGGGATTTTCTTGAGAAATGAATTTGGAATGGTAAATGGATCACCCACTCTTAGGGTTTGGGCTTTGGTGAGAAACTTTAATTCCATCTCAGGATCTATTAAAATTATCTCTTGTATGGGTGAATGGTGAAAAGCAATAATCATAGACTCCTCTTCCTAAAGAGAGGCAAACATTCTGATCAATGCTGAAATTTTTTCTTAGGTTGATCCAGTGGATTTTTCCACTTTTTGGGAGGGGTTTGGAGCTATTTGTCCCTCTAATACCTCTTGATCTATTCACCTTCCTCCTACTCCTTTGTGTCACCAAGACACTTTCAAACAGGGTGTGTCTAGGGGATCTCCCTCGACTTCAAATATGGCTCCTTCAATTTTCACATCTGGAAAATATTTTTAGCCCTACCAACAACATTTCACATTTTAAGAAGATGATAAATGACTCCTCAAAAGATTTTATACTATTGAATTTTGTTAATGAGGTGATGGTTAAAGTAGGGGAAGACTTCAATGATCTGATGAGATCTTGGGTGAGGGTGCAATGGAAAATACAAATTCTCTTTCACCCATTTCCCAATCTAATTCCATTAAGAAATTACAAATTGAACATGAAGCCCCCCAAGCTTAGGATATTATTTTTCCCCCTCGGAAGGATCATATCTCATCTCCTCCTATCTCTCAAACTAAAGCTGAAACTAAGGCTTTAAGACTGATTTGGAAATTGTTCTTGTTATACAATCTACTTTGGAAAAAAATCTCAAATCAGCCTCAAAAAAATATGTGGTGTGGTTGGTATAGGTTCAACTTCTCGAAATATTCAGCCAGATTTGACTATGGGGTGTAAAGCCTCAAAAATAAATTTGAGACTGAAGAGAGACAGTTGTAAGGAAAAGAAAAGGTGTGTAAACGCTTTCCTAACGCTAAAACCACAAAGGAGACGTGCAAAGACTAGTTTTAAAACATTAAAACACTTAAGATGAACACATGTAGTTTAACAAGAGTAACAGAAATAAAATGATTTTAGAGATAACACCAGATTTACGTGGGAAAACCCTTTTGGGAAATAACCCACCACACCAAGAGAAACACACTTTGTATTACAATAAGCAAAAGATTACATACAAAGTTAGAGTCCTCACTCTAATAGTTAGCTCATAGGAACACTTGAGTTTTTTAATGCACTCACTGTTACAATGCTATTTCGGCATACAGTTAGCCCAAAAACTCTCAACCTTTTTTTAGTATTCTGCTGCTCTTCTACAAATCTATATATGACTACTAGTCAAGACTGATTATTACAAGTCCCTTTACAACCACCAAATAGGGTGCATCAAATTCAGTTCTTCACTGACACGCCAAATTGATCTCAAATCAGATCCACCTGCAAACCTGCATCAAGCCACCCCTGCAATAAATTTGTTGCAGAGAAAATACAATTCGGGCTCTACCAATCACCAAAATTCGATCACAAAAGATTGAAAAATAATTTATTTTTCACCAATCCAGCTTCTGGCAATAAATGTTGTTTTGCAACAACGGTGCAAAAAACACCTAATGATAAATCACCATGAGTTGTACTACTATTTGTTCCACTGCTTGACCAAGCAGTGATTGGTCAACTATCATCAGGCTCTGAAAACCCTTCCCCATCGCTAATAGTTGCAACACATTCCGGGTCGCCAATAATCTACTATCGCAAAAACACCAACCACCAAAACTATTGGGTCCCACAAGCCACGTGTCTATCACTCAGGATATTCCGGGGCATCCAGGAGGGAATCTCCAAGATTCCCATGAGCCCACCCAGAATGAGATTTTGAGGCTGCCACGTGTCCACCGCTCATGCACTCCACTTGGCCTATGTGGAGGTTGTTGGAGCTCCTTCGGGGAATCTCTAGTGGCATCTGCTAGATTCCCCAAGGAACTCCTGAGGTGCAGACATGTGTCCATAGTCGGACAAGAACTTCACATAAAGCAGCTCGGGGCCCACCTTCTCTTCGTTGCACTCACCACTTGACAAGCTACCACACATCATGCACACAGGAAATTCTGCTTGGCGAAAAGGTAAACAATGGTACTTACCTTTGGATGTTGCAGAATGCAGCCAGCATGGTCAGATGAAGCCAATAGCAGTTGTTGATGCAAGACATCATCACATCATCAAGACAAAAGGATTTTCTTTCATCGATAGATGACTGCTCTGCCAATAAAGCCAAGGTCAACAAACATTTAGCCAACTCCAAGCCTGTCGGCCCATCGTTGTGACAACCCTCAGAGTCTCAGTGATCAAAGGGTTAAGCCAACCAAAAGAAAACACTGCGGTAAAACGATAAGGGCATAAATTCTTCAAGCCTCTCTTCAAGGTCCAAGCCCATAAATTGAGGCACATTTTCCAACAAGCTCCCACTTGATGAAGACTTACTGGCTTCCTCCATACTTCAAATCTATTGATGATCATAGGCCCCAAGGCCCATCAAACTTGCACACCATCTGAATTTGTTTGTGCTCACTAGCTTTTTCAATGCATCAACAACATTCTTTTGAGTATCCACCTTCTCTAAAGAAACCATTCAATCCTCCACCATATCTCTCACAAAGTGATACTACACATCGATATGCTTTGTCCTGGCATGGAAATTTGGATTTTTCGCCAAACAAATGGCACTCTGACTATTACAAAAAAGAGTGATCTGCCCTTTATTGAAACCAATATCAGAACATAAGCGGTTGATCCAAACAGGTTCTTTGCAGGCGTGAGTCGCTGCCATGTATTCTTCGTCATGGACAAAGTGACTACAGCCTGTCGCTTGCTCATCAAACTAATTGCACCACCATTTAACATGAAAGTGTATCCACTGGTGGATCTTCTGCTGTCAATGTCCCATGCCCAATCAGAGTTCACATACCTATGAATGCTGAGAGTTCTCTGTGATGCAACCAAATTGCCATGGTAACATAAAGAACATTTTGAGGTACCTCTCAGATATCTAAACACTTTCTTTACAACATCCCAAAGCGTCCTTCCTAGATTTTCCATAAATCGGCTGAGTACTCCCACTACTTGGGAAATGTCTCACCTTGTACATACCATCGCATACATTAAACTACCGACAACACTTGCATAAGGTACTCTGGTCATGTCCTCCATCTCAATAGTAGATTTTGGACAATCTTTAATAGATAGTTTTGTTCCCTGTGTAACTGGAACAACAAGCTGCTTGCAATCACTCATATCAAACCTCTCCAGAACAATGTTGATGTACTTACTCTGGCTGACCCAAAACTTTCTGCCATTTCTATCCTTGATTATCTCCATCCCCAGATAATACCTTGTTGCACCTAGATCTTTCATTTCAAACTTTGCAGACAACTGAGATTTAAGATCAGAAATTGTAGACTTACTATTTCCTATGAACATCATATCATCCACGTACAGGGTAATAATAAGCATACAATCATTTTCAGTTTTATAATACACAGAATGATTAGATTTTGATCTCAAAAATCCCATAGACAACACAAATGTGTCAAAATTTTGGTACCACATTCTAGGAGATTGCTTCAAACCATAAAAATATTTTTTTAATTTGTAGACTACGCTTTCTTTACCTTTTTCAATGAAATGCTCAAGATGGGACATGTAAATTTCTTCTTCCAACTCTTCATGGAGAAATGTTGTTTTCACATCCATCTGCTCGATCTCTAAGTCATATGTGGCTGCAAGTGATAGCAAAAATCTGATAGATGTCAACTTAGCTACAGGGGAAAAAAATTCTTCATAATCAATTCCCTCTACCTGGGAATACCCCTTTGCAACCAACCTTGCTTTATAATTCTCAACACTGCCCTCGAGACCAATCTTTTTCTTAAATACCCATTTATAGCTAATAAACTTTCTTCCTTCAGGCAAAGGTACCGAATCCCAGGTTTCATTCTTTTCCAATGATTCCATTTCTTCATTCATGGCTTCCAACTAGGAATTTTCATTTGGCATATTAATTGCCTCTTTAATAGTCCTAGGCTCCTCAGTGCTAGTAATTAAAACATAGGCACAGTTTGAATCCAAAATGGAGAAACCATACCTATCAGGTTGTTGTTTTTGATGTGTAGACCTTCTCACTGGCTGAGGTTGTGGTTCTTCATCTTCGAAAATCTCAGAGCTACTAGAGCTCTCCTCAGTTTTAGGTACACCATGCAGTTCTCCCTTTTCTGGGGTTTGGGGAATCTCAACTGCATCATTCTTCTTTCCTCTTTGATCTATCTCTAGCTATGGATCAACTGTAGAAGGTTTCAGCTCATGAAATATTACACTTCTATTATAAAAAACCTTCTCAGTATCAGGATTCCAAAGCTTGTATCCCTTCACACCAACACCATAGCTGATGAAGATACATTTAACAGCTTTGTTCTCCAACTTAGATCTTTTCTCAATTGGCACATATGCATATGCCTCACAGCCAAAAACATGAACATGTCTCAGAGAGGGCTTCTTACCAGACCACACTTCCAAAGGTTTATTATCAACAAGAGCAGAGCAAGGAGAAGGATTTACTAGGTAACATGTTGTAACCACGGCCTTAGCCCAGAACATCTACTCCAGAACAGTATTGCTCAACATTCTCCTTGCCTTTTCCATCAACATCATGTTCAACCTTTCAGCAACTCCATTTTGTTGTGGAGTATAAGGTGTAGTTTTATGCCTTTTAATCCCATGGTCTTTACAGTATCTATCAAAATCTTTAGAACAAAAATCACCACCATTATCCATCCTCAAACATTTTATTTTACTTCCAGTTTGATTCTCTACCAAGTTTTTAAACTCTTTAAAACGACTGAACAATTTTGATTTACTTTTAAGAAAGTATATAAATGCCCTTCTCAAAAATTCATCAATAAAAGAAACATAATATCTACACTTTGATAATGAAGGAACATTCACTGGACCAAACAAATCATAATGAACATAGTCCAATACACCATAATATTTATGAGAACTCGAGGAAAAGGAAACACGTTGTTGCTTTCCATAAATGCAGTGTTCGTAGAAATCGAACTCAAGATTACAATCTATAAGCCCTTCAATAAGATTTTTATTTTTCAAGGTTTTTAAACCTTTCTCACCTATGTGACCGAGTCTATGATGCCACAACATGGTCTTCTCTACTGGGAGTTTCACCTCCATCACATTTGCAACCAGAGAAGCATCTTCATCTTTCTCTATAGGAACAACTTTGCTTGACTTTACAGAGGCGTTGTTGCAATGAATAGGGCATGCATCTAGCTTGTACAGAGTGCCAGTACGTACACCCTTAGCCAGCACCATCGCACCTCTAGACATCTTACATCCTTTACTCGAGAAAGAAACTTCTACACCAACATCATTCAGCTTACTGATAGAAAGTAAGTTACAAGCTAGACCTGGTATGTGTAGTACACCACCAATCCCTTTGATTCTACCATTAGGGAATTTTATCTTGACTCTACCTCGGCCAACAATCTCCAATGTTGAATCACTCACCAGGTACACCTTTCCACCATCATTCTTCTTGTACTTGGTGAACCATTCTCTATGAGATGTCATGTGAAAGGATGCACCCGAGTCAACCAGCCAGACATCATCTGATACCTAAGTTGCCAAGGTTGCAATGAAAGAATCTACATCACTCTAAGAAGAGTTACTCTTCTTCTTCTCCTTACAATCCTTTCGGATATGATTAGGCTTCCCACAATTCCAGCATTTCACCTTGGACTTTTTACCAGAAGACTTCGATCTCCCTACAGATTTAGATTTGGACTTCATGTCCTTCTTCTTGCCTTTCTCTTTTGATCTACCTCAAACAGCAAGGGCCTCTTTGGCCATCTCAGAATACTTCCTTTGCATCTCTTCAGACAGTAGTGAAGCAACCACATCTTCCATCTTGAAAGTAGCAGTCGTACTTCCAATAGCCATCACTAGATGATCCCAAGTGTCAGGTAACGAACATAATAGGAGCATGCAACGATCCTCCTCCTCTATCTTTACACCCATAGACGCCAACTGAGCAACACTCATTAAAAGAGTTCAAATGGTCTGCAACAATGCACCTTCTTCCATCTTCAAGGAGTACAACTTCTTCCTCAGGAATAACTTATTTACCAAAGACTTTCCTTGATAAATATCGCCAAGCTTCTTCCATAACAAAACTACATACTTCTCGTCATGGACATTCAGGAGTATAGAATCAACCAGGAAAAGTCTTATCAGACCTCTCACTTTTCTATCTGTGAGGTCCCATTCTTCTTGCTTCATACCTTGTGGCATAGTTCCAGACACTGCTACCCAGAGTTCTCTATCCACTAACAACTCTTCCACTTTGAGTTTCCACAACTCAAAGTTTCCGCCATTGAATTTTTCAATATTAACTCTTCCTGATGTATTCGCCATCTTAGATAGAACTAAGTTCTAACTTTGCAAGACTCCCATTGGAAATGTATTAGCACAAAAAACTAGCCCTTCTAACAAGGATAACATAATTGGCCTGGCTTTGATACCACTTGTAAGGAAAAGAAAAGGTGCAGAAATGCTTTCCTAACGCTAAAACCATAGAGGAGACGTGCAAAGACTAGTTTTGAACCATTAAAACACTTAAGATGAACACATGCGGTTTAACAAGAGTAACAGAAATAAAATAATTTCAGAGATAACGCCAAATTTACGTGGGAAAACCCTTTCGGGAAAAAACCTACCACACCAAGAGAAAAACACTTTGTATTACAATAAGAAAAATATTACATACAAAGTTACAGTCCTCTCACTCTGATAGTTAGCTCACAACATCACTTGAGTTTTTTAATGCACCCACTATTACAATTCTATTTCAGCATACAGTAAGTCCAAAAACTCTCAACCTTTTTTTAGTATTTTGTTGCTCTTTTACAAATTTGTATATGAATACTAGTCAAGACCGACTATTACAAGTCCCTTTACAACCACCAAATAGGGTGCATTAAATTCAGTTCTTCACTGACACGCCAAATCAATCTCAGAATGGATGCACCTGCAAACCTGCATTGAGCCACCCCCACAATAAATTTGTTGCAAAGAAAATACAATTCAGGCTCTACCAATCACCAAAATCTGATCACAAAAGACTGCATAATAATTCTCTTTTCACGAATCCAGCTTCTGAAAATAAATGATGTTTTGCAAAAATGGTGCAAAAAACAACCAATGAGAAATCACCATGATTCGCACTGCTATTCATTATGTCGCTTCACTGAGCAGTGATCAGTCAACTGTCATCGGGCTCCGAAAACCCTTCGCCATCACTAATAGTTGCAACACTTTCTGGGCCTCCAATAATATGCTATCGCCAAAACATCGACCACCAAAAATAGCAAGTCCCACAAGCCACGTGTCCTTCGCTCAAGAGATTTTGGGCCATCCAAGAGGGAATCTCCAAGATTCCCATCAACCTGCCTAGAACGAGCTTTTGAGGCTGCCATGTGTCCACCACTCGCGCACTCCGCTTGGCCTACGTGGAGGCCACTGGAGCTCCTTCGGGGAATCTCTAGCGGCATCCGCTAGATTCCCTAGGGAACTCCTGAGGCATAGACAAGTGTCCACAACTAGACAAGAACTTTGCATAAAGTAGCTTGAGGCCCACCTTCTCTTCGCTGCGCTCACCACTTGACAAGCCACCACGCATCATGCGCATAGGAAATTCCACTAGGCAAAAAGGTAAATAGTGGTACTTGCCTTCGGATGCCACAGAAAGCAGCTAGCACCGTCAGATGAAGCCGATAGCAACCGTTGATGCAAGACATCGGCACATCAGTGAGACAAATCATTTTCTTCTGCCGATAGATGACTACTCTACCCATAAAGCCAAGGTCAACAAACGTTTAGCCAACTCCAAGCCCATCGGCCCATCATGTGACAACCC
The DNA here is from genome assembly GCA_007115665.2 of Sequoiadendron giganteum. Taxonomy (NCBI): domain Eukaryota; kingdom Viridiplantae; phylum Streptophyta; class Pinopsida; order Cupressales; family Cupressaceae; genus Sequoiadendron; species Sequoiadendron giganteum. The sequence continues at coordinate 92,362,878 of CM021103.1, read as the reverse complement.
TCAAAGTCTCTTTGATCAGACTAAGTCTCAGGGATCGAAGGGTCAAGCCAACCAAAAGAAAACACTGTGGTAAAGCGATAAGGGCATAAATTTGTCAAGCCTCTCTTAGAGGTCCAAGCCAGCAAATTGAGGCACAATTTCCAACAAGTATCTCTCCTCCAGAAAAATGAGGATCCTATCATGGAATGTTAGGGGTTTAAACACTCCTAACAAATAACACTTGATTAAGTGTCAAATTTGAAGTACATCCTCAGATATTGTTCTTCTTCAGGAAATAAAATTATCGATCCAGTTGGCTTTTGATATTTTTAACTCTTGGTCAAATTGGGGGTTTTTTGCCTCTCTAGATCAGGGAGCCTCGAGAGGCCTAGTAATCTTATGGAATAAGTATTGTCCTTTGGTGGAGGTTCTTGAGGCTAAATAAAATTGGATTAAAGCCTCCATCAAATTCCCGAAAACAAATAACCTCTTCTATCTCTTTAACATTTATGGACCTTGTTCCACTACTGGAAAGAAACAACTTTGGAATCAACTCTCCCATACTAAAACATCTTTAAGAGATGATTTCAAGTTCTTTGCATGATATTTCAATGCTATTCACAATACCTCTAAGAATTCTGGTGGTATTATTCCTCCCTCAAAAGCAATGGAGGATTTCAATAGCTTTATTCTTAATAATAGATTGTACGATTGTCCTTTGAAGAATGGAAATTTTAATGGACTAATAGGAGAAAGGAGTTTTTTTAGATTTTGGAGAGGTTGGATCACTTCTTTCTATCCGAAAACTGGTTGAATGCCTCATGGGATTTTTCTTCAATGATATGCACTCTAATCAGCTCAGATCACTTTCCCATTTCTCTCTCCATTTTTGATGAGAAACCTTTGAGGAAGGGTTATTTTAAATTTGAATTAATTTGGTTCAGAGATGCATATTTCTTACCACTTCTTAAAACCTAGTGGTCAAACAACCCTTTCATACATGGATCTGGAATGTTCCAACTTTGTTAAAAGCTGAAATTTCTTAAGCTCAAAATCCAAGAATGGAATGCAAACCATTTCAAGATTTTTTTTTAAAAGCTTAGGGTGGAACAGGAATTATCTAATTTTTATGATATAGTAATCAAAAATGGCATGGATGCCCCTTTTTATGTTAAGGAAAAGGAAGTAAAAGAAAAATTGGAAGAAATTCTCACAAGAGAAGAATGTTACTGGTGATAGAAATCGAAAGAAGTGTGTCTAAAGGAGGTAGATAAAAAATAAAAGTTCTTTCATGCCTCCACAAAAATCAGAAGACAAACAAATAAGATTATTTTCATCCTTTCCTCTTCTACAAATATTGTTGTATCAAAGAAAGATATTCGGACTAAAGTTGTCTTATTTTTTAAAGCCCTTCTTGCTCCAAATAAGCAACATAAATCCCTATCTGATAATGTGATATTAGATAATATCCCCATGTTAGTCACAGATGAGAAAAATAAATTTTTAATGTTTGAATTCACTATGGGAGAAGTTAAAAGTGTTATTTTTCAATGGATTCTAAAAAATCCCCTGGTCCAAATGGCTTTACAGCCTTATTTTTCCAAAAAAATTGGGAATTTATTAGCAAGGACGTTCTTCTTGCCTTGGAAGAATCAAGAATAAACAAAAATATTTTAAGGGAATTTAATTCCACTCTGATTGCTCTCATTCCCAAAAATTCAACTTATTTCAAGGATTTTAGACCTATTGCTTTGTGCAACACAATTTACAAAAAAAAATCCAAAGCAATAGCTTTAAGACTTGTGAAATTTCTCCCTCATATCACCTCTAATGAACAAGGAGATTTTGTGCCAGGAAAAGACACTCCAAAAGGAGTTATTTTGGCACATGAGGTTTTTCATTCAATTATTTTGGATAGATCCCCTGTTGTTGTCTTGAAATTAGACATGGAAAAAACTTATGAGAGGGTCAACTAGGATTTTCAATTGGTGGTTCTAAAAAAATAGATTTTTCTCACAACTCGTGTAAGTCGATTTACTCTTGTCTCTCGGGGGCTAACTTCTCAATAATAGTCAATGGGTCCCCACACCAACATTTTACTTCGACTCAAGGGGTAAGGAAAGGAGATCCCCTCTATCCTTCCCTTTTTATTTTAATGGTTGAAGGTCTGAGTAGATCTATTATTTCTTCATGATCCTCCAAGATGTTGAAAGGCATCTTTATCAAGCCTTTCCTACTACCAATCTCTCACTCCCTATTTATAGATGATACCCTCTTGTTTGGCCATGCTAGCATGGAGGAAGCAAAAGTGACAAGGAAACTATTAACTAATTATTGTACCTTATCAAGCCAATCCTTTGTCAAGGAAAATTTGAATATCTTCTTCATCAATGTAAATCCTTTAGTCAAAGCATAGATCTTAAAATTTTGGGGTTTTCCAGTGTGATTCTCTCCCTTGTAAATACTTGGGAATCCCCTTCTTTTTTGGAAAAGAAAAGTATGATTTCTAGGATAAGTTAATTGTTTCTGCTTCTAACAAGATTCTGCTCTAGAGATCCAAATGGTTATCCTTGGTAGGAAAAATGGTGATGCTCAAGGCTATGTTACACTCCCTCCCAACTTACTTAATGCCAATTGTAAGAATCCCACAAGGTAAAGGAATGGATTTATAGAAGATTTTTAGAGAATTCCTTTGGTCTGAAAATGTTACTCAAAAGAGAAAACTACCTTTGGTGGCATGGGAAATATTGTGTAGTTTGTGTGTTGTGGTCTTCATAGGCTTCTTTTCTCTAGTGTCTGGGCACAATTTTCTCATACTACCCCATGTGGTGCCTTGTTTTTGGTGGTTGGAGTGGCTTGTGGATTAGTTGAAGGAGGAATTTTTGTTTACTCTTCTGCTTGTGTGGCTTTAGTCCAGTTCTGTTGAGGATGGAAATCCCTTTTTTGTGGTTTGGTCCCCTTGGTTTGTTATGATTTATTTGTTTTGGGGTCTTTTTTTAGCTTTATGGGTTCCTCTTTTTGTGATCCTACTTTTGAGAGATTATGTTACCATATTCTATGTTGAGAAGATGTTGATGTATAACCTTTTTGTTGTGATTCTCCCAAATTTGGTGAAGCTCTTTGTTATGTAGGGGGTTTTATTTATTTTAAGAAGGGTGTTTTGGGTTTCTTGTTGAAGGCACTTGTGGTTTTAATGAACTATGTTCTAGCTAGTGTTGGTATGTTGGTTGATGGGTCATTTCCTTTGGTCCATATTTTTGAACCATGTGAGGAGTGTTGTGATCCTTCCTGTTTGTACTTGTTACTTTTATTGCTAAAGGAGGATATGATTGCCCTTCCTACTAAAGTCACTTTCCGTTGAGATCTCCAACTTATGTATCCTATAGAGTGGGAGATATCTCCCTTTGAGGTGGAACCCTCTTCTATTGAGATGAAGGTGGTAGCTATCGTATTGAGGTGGAGCTTTTGTGGGCTAGTGCAGAGTGGTTTTGGTGGGATGGGGATTCATTTCTTCCTCTTCAATAGAGAGGAGCCCTCTCTTTTAGAGGTAGAGATTGGGTTGGCTTTCCAAGTGGGATGGTGTTGCAGGGAGGTTTATGCTTCTCATTTTTATTCTATGTTTTCCAATACCCCTAGGCAATGGGGTATTTGGATTATCGTGGGGAGTTTGGATTTGTTGGGCTCGATGTTGTTTTTATTGAGAAGATGGTTTTTTACAACCTGGTTACATTGTTTCCTAACTGTTTCAGGTGGTTACTATCATTAAAACTTGGTTATATGGGTTAAAGGTCCTTTTGGTTCTTGTTTTTTGTATCTTGAGTTGTATTGTTGATATTTGATGGTTGTTATTGTTGGGATGTCGATGATTAATTGATTATTTTTTGTTAGCAACTTTCTTGCTTTGGATTGGTTTGTGGATCCAATCAAAATTGTTTATACTGGGTTTTGAGGCGCCATCAAAACTTGTTTTTCCCATCATCAAAAATATTGTGTAGTTTAAAATTGAATGGGGGTGCAAGAATGAGATATCTCTTCTTGTAAAACAAGGCGTTAGGTGCTAAATTGGTTTGGAAGATTTATTCCAAATCGGATACTAAATGGTTCCAAATTATGATGCACAAGTATCTACATTCCCTTGACAAAGAAAGGATTTTCACTCAAAAATATCTCCCCCTAGGTCAAAAATATGGAATTTCATCTCTTATTGCAAGTCTATCCTTATCCCTCACCTTTCTTCATTGATTAATAATGGAGAAGAAGTTCATTTTTGGGATGATGCCTAGAATTGACACAATCCTCTCAAACTCCTTGGTAATTGGGAGAAAATTGAATCGATCCTTAAGGTCCTCTATGGATCTAAGGTGAAATATTATTTTGTTACTCACCCAAGGGACCCCCTCAAGAAGGTAAAATGGAAAGATTTTAGTTTTATCTCGGCTTTTGCTCATTTGCAGGCTTCACTTGAGTGTGAACTAAAAAAAGACAAATTTTGTTGTCAAACAATTAGGATGAAATAATATGGACTAAGGCTAAATCGGGAATTTATAATGTAAAGGATGGTTATAATTCTCTTTCTTCCTCCTCTCACCCCACACCTTGGCCTTTCAAACTATGTTAGGGACCTGATGTCCTTCCCAAAGTTGGTCCCTTTATGTGGATTTCTTTAAAAGATAGAATCTCGCCTGGTATGAGATTGGATAGATTGGGAATAGTTTCACTTTTCTCATGTGTCATGTGTGGTAAATTGTTGGAATCAATTGATCATCTTATCATTGGATGTGACTTTGCATACCAGTGTTGGTCCTAGCTGATGTTGAAACTTGGTTGGATGTACCCCCTTCAAAAATTGGTTCTTAATCATTTCTTAAGTTGGCCTATGTTATTCTGAAACTCTATGTTCTCTTGCATCTGAGAAATCTCCCCTTCCATCATCATTTGGAACCTATGGCTAGAACGTAAAAACCATATATTTAGAAAAAAGGATTTGAACTTGAAACAAGTTATTCAAAAAATTGAGACTTTTATTTCAAAAGTAACGTTGTCAAGAATTTATTGAAATGTTCAGTCAAAAAATCATTCTCTTCTTGGGATTCCTTAATTTTGAAGAATTGCTCTCTTCTCAAACTCCCTAAATCAAGTTGTGTTTAAAGTAAGGGCCATAGTGTTAATAGAAGCCTATTCCAATGGACTCCACCTTCATGGGATATCATTAAGTTGAATTTTGATGGTGCCTCTAGGGGCAACCTTAGGAAATCTGGGGTTACTACAATCTTAAGAGACTGGCAAGGTGATTGCAATAGATTTTTCCATGCTCTATTAGGTGATGTCACTAATAATGTTCTAGAATTTAATCCGTTAAGGATTGGTCTAGAGTTGGACTTAAAACTATCCATCCCCAAATTGTGATTAAAGGGGATTCGATGGTGGTGGTCTCGGTTGTTTCAAATAATAATTTGAATTCATGTTATTTGAATTATCTTCTGACCTACATTCAAGATTTGCTTAAAAAAGTTTCTTCCTATCACATTATGCATTGCTATAGAGAAGCCAACACTCTTGCAAATTCCTTGGCTGACAGGGCTATTGATGATTAGATTTCTTTCAAGGAATTTTTGAGGCATGATTACACCTTGTTATTTACATAATTTTGAAACTTGGCCAATTACTAGTTCCCTCTCAAGTATAAAGTGCTTATATTTTTTAACAATAGATTGGATTGTTGTGGAATGTTTGAGCATTTGTTTTTTTATCTTTATCTTCAGAGGTCTTGTTAATCCTTGCTAACACATGTTTCACCTTTTGAATTTGAATTTTGTCATAATGTCTTTATTTGAAATAGCTTCCAATAAAAGTCATTTCTTGGTTGTCGAGGTCATCATTCCCTATTTGATGGAAGAATTTTTAATGGACGTTATATTTTCTCTCTTGTATGACATATCCAATTACAAATATAAAAAATTGTTTGATATTAATGTGACACACTATATCATGTCTAAAGATGGTAACATTTTCAAATGTGGCATTTTGTCTCTCTCTTGCATTAATTGCCCATGAGAGACAACCTCTCACAAACAGTTGGTGTGGGAAAGGATGGTGACAGGTATTAAATTCATTACTCTTTGGGAAGGTCCTCATGACATCCATCCTTTATATCATAATTCATGGTTAAATTTGGAATTTAAATGGCCTCTTGTTACTAAATTGGGGATCATTAGCGATTGCTTTCTTCACCCTCCCTACTTGTGGGTTTTCTTATCTAGTTGTTGGTTGTTATTGGTTGTTTTTTGGTGCCTCCTCTTATGGGGACACTGATACTTAAAAATGCTCGACATGACTTCTAGCTCTATTACTACCCTGGCTATTGTGACACATGGCATGATACTTGGGAATTGGTACACCTCAAGGATTTTCTTTGTATAGGATTATATCATCTACATCTTCATTTGGGTCAATGAGTTTTAAGTTTCATTTATGGCTCTTGCAAAGATACCTCCCGCATAGATTATGGATTTTTTGCTTCTATTAATTACCTTCTTTGGGATCTTTTCCATAATAAGCTTCTTCTATTCTTTTTGTGTGCCATGGAGTCTTCTTTTAGGGTTTTCGTTCCTATAAGGTATCATGAAATTTATGACTCTAATCCTTTCGCATTAGAAAATTTGAGACGTTCTTGCATAATTGAATGCAACCAAGTTGTTGAAGCCATTTTCATAGTCCTAGGCTAGGACTAGTTGGATTTTCATGCTATGGTTTTTCTGAATGAAGTGGCTTCTTGATTTGTTTCCAATTTAATGGATGTGTTATGGTGTGTTGAGATGGTAAAATTTCTTGCTGGAAATTACCTCCTCCTGCAAACTTGTCCTTTGTTAGTTCTTCAACCAGAACTAGAAGGATACAACATCCTATGTAGTACTAACATGGTGGGAGGTGTTTTTTCTAGCAACACCTATTGGCCCATAGTTGTTGTTGTACCAATATATCAACATGTTAATGCCCGATACAACTGCCAGAGTTAACAGATTGGTGCAGGACCACCTACACCTCATCCTCCAATTATGTTCATTTGATGGTAAATGGTGATCAGTAGGTTAAAAATGCATATGTTTAATTCTTTTTGTCATGGATAAGGTCTAATAAGACCATTAGTTATGTTCTAGGTTGAGTTGTTGGGTTTTGGTGTCAAATGTGAGAAATTTGATGATCTTGCACTAAAGAGTCTTTGTAGCCTTTGAAGGAAAATTAGTGAGTTTGTATAAGGATGTGCAAGAATTTTATTTTTTCAAAGTAATAATGCTATTTTCAAGCCATTAGTGTGGTCTTAGTAAAGTATAGGTGAAGGAACACAAACATTACAACATGAGTCATGTTATTGTTATTCAAATGTAAATGATGGTGATTTGGCCTTCAACGATCATTAAGGATTCAAAAATCAGTTGGAAGGGTATTTTATTAGTGGTTGAGGTGGAGAGGCCTTTAAAAATGCATAAAGACATCATTTTTAATGTTGGTTTGAAGATCAAGGCATTGGAAATAAGAAATTCTAAGTTTTTCTTCAATTTTCTATGTTTCTTTCATATTTGTAGACTTGCACAGGTCGTACAGCCTAACATATGATATGTAATAATTCTTTCTTGTGGGGGCCCATGTTGAAACTATTTTTCACCAAGTTTCAAGGACTTTTATAGTGGCTCAAATTAGGAGACCTTGTATTTCTTCTTACAGTTGGGTACACCCTATTTTTGAGGGTTTGTGATCTAAACATAATGTAAAGGGCCCTTAAACTTTTTGTGGTCATTGTAACTTGTGTAAGGGGCCCTATGGAATCTTATTTACATATAGGATGCATGACTAGAGCATAGGGAAAGGAATAAAGATGATATGTCTATTGTTCCTCAGTGTTTTGTGGAGAAATGCATGTGAATAAAGGGGTTTCAGTCTAGGGTATGACAAAATCTGTATGGGAGTCTTGTTTTTTTTAACTTTTAAATATGTATGGGGTTGATGGACAATGTCTAAGTTGGTTTTAGGGCCTGGGAGATTTTGGAAGCATTAGATTCAATAAACCCTCAAGATTTACACCCAAAACAAGGTTTTTCTGGTTTGGCATGTATTGGTCCATACCAGTGGGATCTTTTTGTGGTTTGGAGGTTTGAGGACATATAAATTTCTGCCCCAAGGTTTTAGAGGAATTGGAAAAGTTTGAAGGGTACTCTTTTTGAAAAAGAGGCCTATTCCACTAGGTTTTTCCATGACAAGGGTGTTGGATCTCCATGTTGGTCCAAAGGAGTTGTTGTTGGGGTTTACATATGTGTTATATCTTTGAAATGGGTATCTGAATCGATCAATATTTTTTTTGGTGTTTTGGGAATAATTTGTGTTATTGGGTAAAAATTGAGTTTCCATTACTGCTAGAAATTAAGGGTGAAAGTGAGAAGTCATGCTTCTGATCATTGTCACACTTTGGAATTGGTTTGGGTTACCCTGTTGAGAGTTTTGGAAATTGATGTCATAGTGGGCATATTTGAGAGAAGTTGTGTCAATTTTTTTCTTGGGTTACCACCACCTCTGCATCACATATCCATGGGAGGTGGTTAGTCTATGTCACAAATCCTGAGGGGAGTGTTGACCATCTGCCAATAATCCCCCCTCATTGTTACCTGAGGAGATTCAAACCCGACACCTTTGGCTCTGATACCACTTGTTGTCCCACAATTGTCGTTGCACCAAAAGATCGACCTGTTAATCTCAATACAACTACCAGAGTTAACGGATCCACGGGAGGTGATTAGTCCATGTCATGAATCCTGAGGGGAGCACTGACCATATGCCAACAACACCTTATTTATGATCCTTCCTTATCTACACTTCTCAATGCAATGGCTCATGGTTTGTTGGATGATTTTTCTTATGAGTTCTCTTGGAATTTACACAGATCGAGGTCGTGCCTAGGTAATACAATTTCTAACATGATGCATGATTTAACATGATGCATGATTTATTTGATGTTGTGTAGCTTTTAATTAGGTATACCATCATTGAGCTACATTCTACCCCTTATTTTTCTCCACCAGCTGATGTGGAGTCATCTGTGAAAAGTGGGGGTATAAGTTTTTGTTTTTCTGCTAGGGTTTTTGAGATCTACCACCTATCTTCGATTCAAATCATGGGTTTTATCTATTTTTTGGTCTCTTGGCTCATGCATTGTAGTATCTTTGTCTTCCTTCAGTTTCTATGTTGTCGTATGTATATTCTCGATAAAAAAATTTGCTTCAGTTAGGGTTCTTTAGGTTGGCCACCTCTCTTCAACTTTTCATATGGATCATATTTTGTAACTTGTGACATCCTCTTCTCACTCATCTGTCCTTGAATGGTTTCTTTCTCTTAGGATTGGATGCCTCCATGCAATGTAATTTCCTCTCCTTCCTGTTATGTATCTATTAGGCTTCTATCTTCGATGATAGGTTGCTTCTCAGGATGGTTTTGTTTTACAAATTTGACCTATAATTCCCCTCTCTACCTGCTCTTTTCTTCATGGCAGAGTGTGATAGGCTCTTCACATGATTCTCGACTTGCACTGCAAGACTTCGATATGTAAACCTCTTTATTTCATAAAATTTTTAGTGGCTTGCCACTTTCTGGAAAAAAAATAGTAAATAAAAGATAAAATTGTGACATAGTCTTTGTAAGTCAGCCCACTAGTTAGTTAGAATAAAGTATTTGTCCATTAATGGAATAGTAGTTGTAGTCTTTAGTTAAAATTTTATATTGTAATATTTTTTTTGAAAACAAGTTGAAGATAAGTTTAAATAATAATTTAAGAATTTGTTTACAAATCTGAAAATAAAATTACGAAAATTATCTTATGTGATTGCACATTCAACACTAATGATAAAAATCAGCAAACCATAGATAAAACCAAATTTATGTGGAGAAACCCTTTCAGGAAAAACCTCCACACAAGAAAGAGGGCGAGAATAATATTAATCTAAAAAGAGACTTATACAATAATACTCTTCACTACTATCCCTTGATTAATCTAGCAAAACCTATGTACCTACAATTCAACATATGAAACTACTATACCACAACTCCAATTTGTAGAAAATTGTGAGGGAAAACACATTAGTAACCTGAAACAGAGGAAAATACCACTTGAAAAAACCCATATTTACCTTTTGGACAACTAATAGACACAATAAATATTAAATTCCCTTCAAATTATTTCTCACATGGTCACCTAGTCTATAGTCAATAAAGATTATAATTTCTCAGTGCTCTTTGACTCCCCAATAGAACATAAACATACACAAAATAACCCCCACAATTGGGTGACCAAAGAATAACCTTTCACCTTCCATAAGTGGATGCCTAAGGAGGATATTTGTCCATTATGCTATGTAACTCCCACTGAAATTTAATCACCTCTTTAAAATATAATTACAATATGTCATTAATGCTTTTCTCTCATGTCTCCAAGAAATGTGGAGACATATGAATGCAATAGGAATACAAGGTTAATGTCACCTTTTCCTAACTTATCCCACTTGACATTGTATTTTGTATTTACATCCAAGAGATAAAAATTATAAAATCAAGTTCAATGATAAAGGCCCACAAACTTCCTACACCAAGAGAACTTATTCATGATCATTGGCTTCGTAAGAGAATCTACAACATAATCAGTGTCAACCTTTTTAATGAAGGCCTTACCATTTTCAACCATTTATTGTAAAAAGTGATACTTAACATTAAAATTTATAGTGGGTATGATACATGTGATTTTTGGAAGAAAAAATAACACTCTGAATATGACATCCAATCCTCATTGTTCCTCCAAACAAAGTAAATACATAGCCACTAGTGGACCTTTGAATATCCAAGTCACCTACCCAATGTATATCAATAACCCCTTGTATTTCCAATGACTTGACCACATCATCAGTACCATGATAAACCAAATAGTAATCAAAAGTAACTTACAAATACTTAAACCCCCTTTTAACAAAAGTCCAATGCTCTCTACCAAGGTTAGATAACCTTCTCAAAACTCCTACTACTTGGGCTATATCTGGTCTAGTATAAACCATTGCATTCATTAAACTACAAATTAAACTAGCATAAGGAACCTTAGACATCTCATGAAAATCATCATCATAATTAGGATATAAATATATAAACTCAACTTAGTACCAATCAAAAATGAAATATTTGTTGGCTTGCAGTCCTGCATCTTAAACCTTTGTAAAATAGTATCAATAAACTTACTCTAAATTAACCAAATATTTTTTTGAACTAATGATCTACATACTAAGAATATATTTTGTAGTCCTCAAGCCCTTCATATCACATATTCTATAAATTTGAGTCTTGAGCACCCTAATCATAGCCTTTTTATTACCAATACACAACATATCATCAACATACAAGACAATAATTAGAATATGATCATCAATAACCCTAATGTAAATATAATGATCCTCCTCACTCCTAACATAACCCAAATTTAATGCAAAATAATAAAACTTCTAGTACCACATCTTGGGTGACTATTTCAAACCATACAAAGATCTCTTTAACCTATAAACCAAGTGCTTTTTCCTTTCACGACAAAACCATCAAGGTTTCGTATATAAATTTCCTCCTCAAGATCACCATGCAAGAAAGAAGTTTTCACATCCATTTTTTCTGTCTCAAAATCACAAGAAACAACAATATATAATAGGAATATAATATAATTCATTTTAACAATAAGAAGGAAAAATTCACCAAAATCAAGTCCCTCTCTCTAGGAGTAGCCCTTAGCCACAAATCTAGCATTGTATTGATCTAATCAATCATCTATGCCAAGTTTATTTTTAAATACCTACTTGCAACCAATGGGATTTCTTCCTTTGGGAAAACTAACAATATCCCAAGTATCACAACTATCCAAGGCCACCATATCCTCCCGCATGGCTTGCATCCAAGACTCACTTTCCTCTAAAGAGAGAGTCTCTTTGAAAGATCTTGTTTCATTGGAAATACTCAACAAAGGAAATACACCACACAATATGGTGGGTTATACTTTTCAACTAGATTTTTTTTGGATCTCTTAAAGGTAGGAGTAATGGGCTCTACTTGTTCTTCTTATTTTGTGTATCATCCTCTAAAATCTTTGAACCCTATCCTTCTTCATCATCCTTAGATCCATCAGATTGTTCTTCCACATGTGCATCTTCCTACTTCTCAATCTTTGTCTTTAAGTGCACTATTTTTATCTTATATTTATCCTTTATTTATTCTTCTCTTGAGTAAGATCTAAACTCCCTAAAAAGAACATCTCTAGAAAATATTATTTTATAGGTTAGAGGGTTCCAAAAATTATAACCTTTTACATTCTCACTATAACCAATGAAGAAATTTTGTTATTCTTTTGAATCTAGTTTAGATCACTTCTCTTGAGGAACATGAATAAAAGATTCAAAAAAAAAAGACCCTTAAGTGTGAAACATACCAATTTATACCTATCCACACTTCATAAGGAGTTTTATCAACAAGAACTAAGCAAGGAGATCTATTAATCAAATAAAATAAAATACCAATAACTTATGTTGAAAAGAATCTATCAAGCTTAGCACTACTCAACATGGTCCTAGCTCTTTCCAATAAGGTTTGATTCATTATTTCTAACTACCCCATTTTGTTGGGGATTGTAAGGATTAGTCTTCTATCTAACAATATATTCATGCTTATAGAATTCATCAAATTCCTTGGACCAATATTCACCCCCATTGTAAAATCTCAACAATTTTATCTTATAATTTGATTGCTTCTCAACTAAGGCCTTAAATTCCTTAAATGTGCTAAAACTTCAAATTTTGAATGCATAAAATAAATCCATATTTATCTTGAGACATTACTAATGAAAGAGACATAATATTGATATTTACTTAAAGAGTTAAAATCCATTATTCCACATACATCTGAAATGAATGATCTCTAATAATCTCTTTGCCTTATTAGTTCTAATAGGAAATTATGATCTATTATGTTTACCAAACACACAATACTCAAAAAAATGACTTTTTCCAACAAAATAATCAAAATATCATCAACTAAATTTTAATTAAGAATGGTCTTAGATATTTGTCACCAATGTGACCCAATCTATGGTGCCACAACATACATGCATTTTAATGCTGGAATTACATTGGAAAAGTTAAAAATTTAAAGTTATTTAGCCTAAAAAAAGTCCCTATTTGAGATCCTTTAGCTATCACCAAGCTCCCTCTTACCAACCTACAATTGAACTTATGAAATTTCACATGCATTCCAAAATCATTCAACTTGGATATCGAAAGTAAATTTCTCGCAAGCCCTAGAATATACAAAACATTATCAAGGGTTTTAATCCTCCCATCATTGAAACACAACTTTACCTTTATCTTATTAACAATATTTTTCATGTTGTTATCACCTAGGAAAACACCTCACTCATCATAAGCTTTGTATATAGTAAACCACTCCTTGTAGGGAGCCATATGGCAGGAGAAACTTGAATCAATGGGGTAAGATTCATTACTAATAGCACTTGCTAATTGAAATAAATAAAGCATCAAAATCATCATCATAGGGCTTTTTAATGGAGGAATAAACCTTATTTTTCTTGTTCTTACACTCCTTCATATGCCCTCTTTTTCCATAATTCTAACACTTTACTATACTCTTTCTAGGGGTTTTAGAACATCCTTTATACTTATCCCTCTTTTTATCCTCTTTAGGCCCTTTCTCTTTGGACCTACCTTGCAAATGCAAGGCATATTAGGAGCCAGCATTCATAAAATTTCTTCTCATATCCTCTGAAAGAAGTATAGAAAGCATGTTGTCCATCTTTGGCTTTGCATTATCACTACTTATGGAAACAATTAGATTTCCCCAAGATTCAAGAAAATTAAAACAAAAACAAGATACACTTATCTTCATCTTCTAATTTAGCATCAATTGATGCAATATAACTTATAATGCATTTAAATGATCTACAATTGAATCACCATCTTTCAACTTTAAAGAACACAACTAGATTTTGGGATATAACTTGTTAGACAAACTTTTAGCTTGATAAGTTTCACCTATCCTCTTCCACAACTTGTATGTGGTGCCTTCTGTAGAAGTTCATTCAAGAGGGGAAATCTGCAAGACACAACTAAATGGTTCCTTGTGCCTTCTTTTCAAACTTTTTTCAATCTTCATCAGACGTTGCAGTTGGCTTTGCTTCTTGTGAAATTGACAACCAATGGCCTCTCTCTTCAAGGAGATCCTGTATCTTCAATTTCTACATCTTGTAGCTTGTGCCATTGAATTTATCAATATCTTGGTGAAAGGTAGAGGCCATGGTATGCATTCTTCCTCACAAATCTGAAATGTACCACAAAACAATAGCTCCCACTGTAGCCAAAAAGCCTTCAACACTTGAGATAAAAGTGTCCCTCTTAATAGAACCATTAACTCTGATACCAAATGTTAAAACGCAAGGTGAAAATAAGTTGTAATAATAACTTAATGTGTTTGCAAATCTAAAAATAATATTTCCAAAATGATATTATGTGATTGCACATTTAACATTAGTGATAAGAACCAACAAACCATAGATAACACCATATTTACATAGAGAAACCCTTTCAAGAAAAAAATCACACAAGAAAGAGAGAAAAAATACTATTAATCTACATAGAGAACTATATATAATAATAATCTTTGATGTACTATCCCCTAATCAATAAGGTAGCACCTCGATACATATAGTTCAACATATGAAACTACAATATGATAGAACTCTATTTTATAGAAAATTGTGAGAGGGAAAACCACATTGGCAACCCGATACAAGAGGAAAATGCCACTAGGAAAAACCCATGCCTACCTTTTGGACAGCCAATAGAAATAATAAAATATTAAATTCTCTTCATGTGACTTCTCACATGGGCATTAGCCCATATCCAATGAGGATTGTAACTTCTTGGTGCTCTTTGACTCCTTGATGGAACACGAACGAACACCAAACATGTCCCACACTTGGGCACCCAAAGCATGAACTTTCACCTTCCATAAGTGGAAACCTAAGGACTAAGGATGATATTTTTTCTATTGTGTTGTGTAACTCCCACCAACATTTAATCATATCTTTAAACCATATTTACAATATATCATTATTTAATGTTCTTCTCTCATGTCCCCTAAAACACATTCCAAGTCCAATATGGAGACATGTGAATGGTGAAGGAATACAAGGTTAATGTCACCTTTTCCAAACAAACTTCCTATGAGGAAGCTACCTTGGATTATTGTAATTGGAGTATAATGTCTATTGGGAGGTTGCCCCCTTGAAGTGACATTATGAAGATAATAAAAAAATTATATTTCTCTAGATTGTGTGTATTTATATGTATTGTCTTATTCTTCTTGCATTTGTTTCTAATAGAATATTGAAAAATTTGATGTCAAAAAGGAACAACCAAAACAACTACAACAAAATGCCACAATATAATACAAATTTTAAGGCAAAATAAAAAAATAGAACAAGAAAAAGAAGGATGCCAAACATAACAAAAAAAATAAAATTAAACTAAGAATTACATAAAAGAGGGGTAACTAATCATTAATTGTACAAGCAACAACAAATGACCGATAGTTGATAGAAGGAAGATGAGTGGGAAAGGAAGTGGTAGTGGCAGTTTGAAATCTGCAGAGGGTGTTAAGGGTGAAGGCAATGACGATGAAGATGATGGTTTTGTTGTGTGGATTCTAATAGGGAGGTTGGATGAATCAATCACTGATTCATGCTCTAGGTCTTGTTTGGAAGACCTCTATGGTGTCCCACTTCACCGCCTAAACCTTTAGGACCTCTTTCTTGTTTAGGATCCCCTGGTTCTCCTTGCCAACCCAACTACCATCATAGTTCCACCTACCAAGTCAACCTTGGTGCAACCTTGCAAATCTCACTTTAGCCCTTAATCCACCCTAAAGGCTAGCATCCTCCAAAATCTTGAACTTAGCTTTGCAGGGGTGTGGAGGTGTTTCTATTGACTTCAATCCATCCTACTCTGGTTCTTAATGGTCAACCTAACTCCATTTCCTAGTCGCTTCCACCAAACCCTCATCTAGGTCTAAAAGACTATTAGCCCTCTAAACTCCAATTTGGCTTCCTTCTCCGAGAAATCAAGTTTGTTCTCCAAGGTTTTCAAAAGAACATCTCACCTTTCCTTGGGTTTCCTGGTCCAAATGCCCACCACTCAAATATTTTAGGGGTCTTAACCCTCAACTGTTCGTACAAAGGCTTAACCCTCAATTTGGCAAAATTAGGCTCTTTTAAGCCCTTTTCCTGACCTCCCTACAACTGTTAGAGGTTCCTTTCACTAGATGGATTGATGGAGCTTCCTCCTCCATTCTATGCCTTGGAAAGGCTCATACCTGCCCTCTCCACACCATGATTTGATAGGAGATGGACACCCCTGCAAATCAAGTGCTCTGCACTTCTTGTCTTCCCTAGCTAGACACTTCCTGGATCGCCTAGAAGAAGACTCCCATGGTGCCTCCGGTGTTGTCAAAGAATCCTAATCCTACTGTATGTAAAAACATGGAATCTAGTCACAATTCCCAAAGGGTCGTACAATGTGTACGGTGGAAATGTGATCTAATACTCCATTCTTCCAACACTCTCTGGTTCAGATCAACAACTTTGTAAGACCCAAACCAAAGACAGACAATGCTTGAAACTAAACTAAGAAGCTAACTACTACCACACAAAGCTTGAATAACACTTACACTACATCCTACACAAACTACAGTATCACATTCAATCCATTAAAGCACTACTTCAAGGTAAAAAAACCAGAAATTCACACAAATACACAACTGTTCTCACTTGAATTTCAAATTTTCAAATAATCCAAATGCTTCCAACCTTTCTCCCATTTCGAGATCACCCTTAAATAGGGTCTCCAAATCAGTTACCTCTCCTTAGGTCACTCCTAGGCCACTTGTAGCTTCCATTGAGCTTTATTTTCAAATTTTAGAAAAGAAACTCCTAAAAGGTCTAAAAGGTCCTAAACCTTACTTGAGCAAAACCCTTAAGCCTAAGCAATGGTCAACATGACCTTCATCAAATCAACACTTGATCACAAATGCCACTAAGGCACAAACATAAATGAACATGAATATATTGCTAAGTTGGCCTAAACAAATTTCCAAGACATGACCTTCTGGACCACCTATGGTAACCTTTGGGTGCTCCTGCACCATTCTCCCCCCCTCGGCACAAACACTAAGGAATGTGGGGAGAGATCAGAGATAAATCAATACCCTTCTTCTTCAACTGAGCTTCATCCACCCACGCAGCCTCAGAGTCTGGTTGGCCTTTCCATTGGATGGTTCCATGTATTCCTTATGCCGGGTAGACTTCTTCACCCTTGATTCCAAGATCCTCTTTGGTTGCAGCTTTTCTTTAGGAGGTAAGGATATGTTACTCACATCCTTCAAGACATCCATGCTATTCTGATCCATGTCATTGACTGGTCCTTTATACCTTATCAAATCAGCCACATTAAACACTAGTGAAATGCCTAAGTCTGCAGGTAGCTCCACCTTGTAGGCATTCTTTCCATATTTTGCTAACACCTTACATGGTCCCACTCTCTTCATCTGTAACTTGGTTGATGTTCCTTTCTGCAACCTAGATTTTTTGACATGGACCATGACATAGTCCCCTACTACAAATTGTAGATCCTTCATAGACATATCCACCTTAGCTTTCAGCTTGTGAGTGGCCTCTGTAATTGCCTTTTTCACTTGCTCCTGAATCTCCTTCATGGTCTAAGAGAAATCCTCAGCATGGCCACTCCTATGCTCCATAGCTCCTAAATCTCTAAGTTCACACACACCTCTTGGGTGTATTCCATACATTATTTCAAAAGGACTTTTGCCTATGGTCCGGTTCACACTGTCATTGTAGGCATATTCAGCTTGTGATATGACCATGTCCCATGTCTATTCATACTCCTTGGTTAGGAATCTTAGAAGATTACCTAGCACCCTATTGATCACCTCAGTTTTCCCATTGGTTTGAGGATGGTAGGCTGATCCAAAAGACAAATTAGTACCTAATCTGCTCCATAATGTCTTCCAAAACTGACTCATGAACATCACATCCCTATCTAAGACAATGCTGAATGGAAATCCATGGATCCTCACAATCTCTTTCAAGAAAAGATGATCAATATAGATAGCATCATGGGTGGTTTTGCAAGGAACAAAGTGACTCATCTTACTGAACCTATCTACCACAACATAGACACTATCAAACCCTATCTTTGTCTTAGGGAGTCCTACTACAAAGTCCATGCTAATACATTCCCATGGTCTGTTGGGAATGGGTAGAGGTTGATACAAACCTTCATTACTAGCTCCCCCCTTGGCTTTCATACAAACTACACACTGCTCCACATACCTTCTGACATCCCTTCGCAACTTGGGCAAATAATAGAACCTCTGCACTAGTTCCATTATCTTGTTGATACCAAAATGACCACTAAGACTACCATTGTGCTTCTCCTGGATGAGATTCTCTCTCATTGAACCTCTCGAAACACATAACTAATTCCCCTTGAACAGAAGACCACTTTGCAATGTATACTCTGAGAATTGACTATGAAAGTGATTCTCAAAATCAAAACATACCTTGTATGCTTCAAAAAAGTCTTCATATTCCCCATAGAGATCCTTGAAACTCTCTATCCCAATGCTCTTTATTTGTATCTCTTGCACTTTCAGCAATCTCCTACTTAGTGCATCTGCCACCTTGTTCAACTATCCCTTCTTGTGCTTGATGGTAAAATTGAAGGCTTGGATGTATTCCATCCATTTCAAATGTCTATTGCTCAACTTCTCCTGTGTGTTGATGTAGCTCAGTGCTTGGTTATCAGTAAACACAACAAACTCTTTAGGTAGGAGATAATGCCTCCACTTCTTAAGTGACTGTACTAGAGCATATAGTTCTAGGTCATAGGTGGAATACTTCTTCTTAGGTTCATTAAGATTTTCACTAAAGAAAGCTATAGGCCTGCCTTCTTGGCTTAGAACTCCTCCTACTGCAATTCCATTGGCATCACATTCCACAGTGAATAACTTATCAAAACTAGGTAACAAAAGGATGGGTTGAGTTGCCACTTCTTGTTTCAGTTTCTCAAAACCCTTCTCAGCTTCTGGTGTCCACTTGAACTTAGTCTTTAGGCCACCTTCGATGGTATCAAGTACTGGTGCACATATGCCACTAAAGTTCCTTATAAATTTCCTATAAAACTGAGCTAATCCATGAAAACTTCTTACCTCTGTCCCAGTGGTTGGTGTAGGTCAATTTAGGATAGCTTCCACCTTGCTTGGGTCCATCTTCAATGATCCTTGGGATACTACAAACCCCAAATATACAAGCTCTTGTTTGAAGAACTCACACTTCTCTAGGTTGATGGCTAACCTCTCTTCCTGCAATCTTTTAAGAACCAACACCACATGCTTTAGATGTTCTTCTGATGTCTTTCTAAAGATGAGTATATCATGTAGATATACAACCACAAATATCCCTATGAAGTCCTTGAGCACTTCATTCATGAGCCTCATGAATGTGCTAGGGGCATTTGAGAGGCCAAATGGCATAACTCTCCACTCATACAACCCATTAGTTGTCTTAAAGGTTGTCTTCCACTCATCCCCATCTTTAATTCTGATCTGATGGTACCCACTCTTGAGATCTAACTTGGTGAAGTATTGAGCTCCTCCAAGACAATCCATCAAATCCTCAATCCTAGGAATAGGAACCTATACCTGATTGTAATTCTATTTATAGCTCTGGAGTCAATGCATAATCTCCACTTACCACCTTTCTTGGTTGCTAAGACCACTGGTACTACACACAGACTGATGCTCTTCCTAATTAATCCTTAGTCTAACAACTCCTACACTTGCCTAGCTACTTCTAGGTTCTGATCTGGTGTGAGCTTGTAAGATGCTTTGTTTGGCAATGAAGCCCCTGGTATGAAGTCAATCTGATGATTGATGGCTCTCTTTGGAGGTAAGGTTGTTGGTGTTCCATCACTAACTATGTCCTTGAACTGTTCTAGCAACTTTTGGACTGCTCCTGGTATGATTGTCTTCTTGGTCTTGTCTTCTTCCTTGGGTTGCACCATGACCACATATCCTTCACCTCCTTGTTGCAGAGTGTTGATAAAATCCTTGCCACTACTTAACAAGACACTAGGGGTCTTTGATTTTCCTTCTTCCTCATCTGATAGTGACTACAGTTTGAATGTCTTTCCATCCTTCTTGAATGAGATAGTGTTCTCCTTTCCATCATAGATGGCTCCTCTGTCATACTGCCATGTTCTTCCCAATAGAAGATGGCATGCATCCATGGGTAACACATCACAAATCAACTTGTCCTTGTACCCTCCAATGGAGAACTCCACTGTTGTCTGCTCATTGACAAGAACACTCTGCCCTTTATTCAACCATGTCACCTTGTAAGGGTTAGTGTGGGGTACTTTCTCCAACTTCAACTTCCTCACTGCCTCCTTGGAGATAATGTTATCAGTAGACCCTGATTCCACTATAACCTTGCACACCTTTCCAAGTATTTTGCACCTTACCCTGAATAAGGCTCTCCTTTGCTTTGGCTCCTCTTTGACTAGTTGTCTGATTAGAACTCTTCTAAACATTAGGCTCTCCCCCATTTTAGATTCAATGTGACTAACCTCAGGTGATTTGATACTCATGGTGTCCTCTTGAGCATATGCTACTCTCTTTTCTATGTTTGATGAAGATGCTTTCTCTGGGCACCTATAAGTTGGATGTCCTACTTGACCATAGTTATAACACTTCATACTAGCAAAGTATGAGTAACTTCTGCCTACTCCTCTTCCTCTATTTGAACCTCCTTGATGTCCTCTACCCCTTCCATAGCCTCCTCTAGAAGTTGTTTCACTCCCATGCTCTGTGAGTTTAGACTCTCCCTGATTTCTTTGTTCAGTCCCTCTACCTTGGTATCCACCTCTATGTCCTCTTTGATCTCTGCCTTTGCCTCTACTCTTAGGAACCTAGTCTTGTTTCCTCTTGCTTCTTTCCTCGATCTTTATAGCCAATTGGTAACATTGGTGTACTATCTTGGGACTTAGAAGTGTCATTTCCTCTTGAATGTTCCACTTCAAGCCGTTAAGATACCTAGCCACTTTAATACTTTCATCCTCTGAAACATTAGACCTCATACAAAGTTTTTTAAACTCCTCAGTATAAGTATTCACATCTTGGTCTCTTTGTCTCAAGCTCTGTCTCTTCTTATGCAACTGAATCTCATAATCATCTGGCATGTATGCTTCTCTCACTTTGGCAACCATTCCCTTCCAAGTAGAAATAGGCTTCTTGCCTTCCTTTTCTCTCTCTGTCTGAATGAACTTCCACCATGTCAAGGAAGAACCTCTCAATCTTGACTTTGCCACCTTCACCTTTTGTGCTTCAGTGACTCCATCAAACTCAAAATGGTTTTCCATTCCCTCCATCCAATCCATGACTAGATCAGCTTCCAATTTCCCACTAAACAATGGTATGCCTTCAAGTGCTTTTCCACTCATAGCTTTCAATGCCTTCAAGAAAGGCTCTTTTGCAAAACAAGGTTAGGTTCAAGGATCTTTTCTTCCTCTGCAACCTCTTCACTCTTGGGTACCCTACCTTCCAATCTATCACTGACCTCATCGGTCTTGGTTTGCACATTATTCATTGCTTGCTCAAGTTGAGCTATTCTTTCCCTCAATCTTCTATTGTCTTCCTCTTGATCTTCGACCTTCTTGGCCAATTCTATGTTTGCCACCATGGTTGTAGAACCACTAGACTCAAACTCTGACATACAACAATCAATCCCAAATCTTTTGTTGCTCTGATACCAATTTGATAGGGAGGTTGGATGAATTAATGACCGATTCATGCTCTAGGTCTTGTTTGAAAGACCTCTATGGTGTCCCACTTCACCACCTCAACCTTTACGACCTCTTTCTTGTTTAGGATCCCCTGGTTCTCCTTGCCAACCCAACTACCATCATAGTTCCACCTACCAAGTCAACCTTGGTGCAACCTTGCAAATCTCACTTTAGCCCTTAATCCACCCTAAAGGCTAGCATCCTCCAAAATCTTGAACTTAGCTTTGCAGGGGTGTGGAGGTGTTTCTATTGACTTCAATCCATCCTACTCTGGTTCTTGAGGGTCCACCTAACTCCATTTCCTAGTCGCTTCCACCAAACCCTCATCTAGGTCTAAAAGACTACTAGCCCTCTAAACTCCAATTTGGCCTCCTTCTCCAAGAAATCAAGTTTGTTCTCCAAGGTTTTCAAAAAGAACATCTCACCTTTCCTTGGGTTTCCTGGTCCACATGCCCACCACTCAAATATTTTAGGGGTCTTAACCCTCAACTGTCCGTACAAAGGCTTAACCCTCAATTTGGAAAAATTAGGCTCTTTTAAGCCCTTTTCTTGACCTCCCTACAACTGTTAGAGGTTCCTTTCACCAGATGGATTGATGGAGCTTCTTCCTCCATTCTATGCCTTGGAAAGGCTCATACCTGCCCTCTCCACACCATGATTTGATAGGAGATGGACACCCCTGCAAATCAAGTACTCTACACTTCTTGTCTTCCCTAGCCGAACACTTACTGGCTCACCTAGAAGAAGACTCCCATGGTGCCTCCAGTGTTGTCAAAGACTCCTAATCCTACTGTATGTACAAACATGGAGTCTAGTCACAATTCCCAAAGGGCCATACAATGTGTACAGTGGGAATGTGATCTAACACTCCATTCTTCCAACACTCTCTGGTTCAGATCAGCAACTGTATAAGACCCAATCCAAAGATAGACAATGCTTGAAATTGAACTAAGAAGCTAACTACTACCACACAAAGCTTGAATAACACTTATACTACATCCTACACAAACTACAGTATCACATTCAATCCATTAAAGCACTACTTCAAGGTAAAAAAACCAGAAATTCACACAAATACACAATTGTTCTCACTTGAATTTCAAATTTTCAAATAATCCAAATGCTTCCAACCTTTCTCCCATGTCGAGATCACCCTTAAATAGGGTCTCCAAATCAGTTACCTCTCCTTAGGTCACTCCTAGGCCGCTTGTAGCTTCCATTGAGCTTTATTTTCAAAATTTAGAAAAGAAACTCCTAAAAGGTCTAAAAGGTCCTAAACCTTACTTGAGAAAAACCCTTAAGCCTAAGCAATGGTCAACATGACCTTCATCAAATCAACACCTGATCACAAATGCCACTAAGGCACAAACATAAATGAACTAAGTTGGCCTAAACAAATTTCCAAGACATGACCTTCTAGACCACCTATTGTAACCTTTGGGTGCTCCTACACCAGATTCCTTCTCCTCTTGTTGTGAAGGATGGCTCTTTGTGTGGGAGGTGCGGGTTTTCGGATGCTATTGAAGCTGTTTGTGGGGTTGGGTTTGTTGGAGCTCCTTTGTGTGGCTTGTTCATGGATTTTGGCCTCTTATTTCCTTGTGCTTTGGGTGGGGTCAAGTTGGCTACTTTGTTTGGCCGCCAGTCTCTTCTTTTTGAAGCTCTTTCTAGTGTCTCTGCTTCAATTGTTTTGTTGTTGGTTGAGGATTTTGGAAGCTTGGTGGTTTATGGTGCAAGCTATCTCTTGTGGTTTGTTGAGGATGGAGTGGAGTTTGATGTTGTTGATGGCTTTCTGTAGCTGGAAAAGGTTCTTTGGTTCGACTCCTCTATGTTGCGATTTTTTGCAGGCTTTCAGGCTCTACTTAGTCTAGTGCAAGAGGTTGTTCTTCCTTGGTCTATGGCTTCTTTTGTCTACAATGGCTCTTTCAAGTCTCGTGAGGTGTGGTTGCTTTGGCAAGATAGGTTTGTTCCTGTTCTAGTACTTTTGGTTCGCTACAATTTGTGGTGGGGTCATGCTATAGCTATTTTTCTTGGCCTTTCTTTGTCCCTTTGGTTGTGGCATGTGAGTGATTTGGAGTAGGAGTTTTGTTGCTTTCCTTGCAGTGGGTAAGGGTGTGCTTTGGGTTTTATGGGGAGGAGTGGTTGTCGGACGAGCTTATTTTAGCTCCTATTTGGCGTAGTAGGCTGGCTTGGGTGCTCCTCATGTTGACATGTTCTCTAACTGGTTTCTTCTTGGTCTTCCCTAGCTCCTTCATGATGTTTGTTTGGTGGTGCTCTTTTGGGGGTTCTTGCTCTTGGTGTGATTTGGTTTCTCCTAGTCTCCCTCTTGTGGAGTGGTGGTTTCTCTCTATGGTTGGTGATGTGGAGTTGTGGCTTATTCTTGGCTCTGACCGGTGTATTGGGGTGGCTACGCGGTTTTCTTGTTTGGCCCTCTTTGTCTTTCCTTCCATATTGGGGTCCCCTTTTCTTCTTGGAGCTTGTTTGCTTCCATTCACTCTGAGGATGGGTCTCTACTCTTAGTGGTCTTTTGGCCTTCGCTTTTACTTGCAGCTATGTGTTGCCTCCTCCTGGTCTTTTGAGGAGTTGTTGGTTGGGTTTCTCCTCTTGTTGTTTTTTATACCTAGCTAAGTGTTTTATTGTTTGGTGTTTTGGTGACCTTTTGGTTTGAATTCTTGCTGCCCTTTTTGACAGAGGGTTGGGTCTTCACTAGCAATGCTTGGGGTTGCAGATTTTTATGAGTTGTCTTTTGAATCTTTTGAGAGCTTTTGTCTCTTCTCTCAAACTCTAGTATCTTACCATGCCAAAGGAGGTTGAGATGGTGCCTTCTATCAGTATCCTCTCTTTCTTCCAAGTTTTACAGTAGGGGTCTTTTATGGAGGTGAATATTGCTCCTTTTGAGGTGGAGCCCTCTCCTTTAGAGGTGGATTTGGTGGCTATAGACTTGGCGGGAAGCTCTCTTCTTTACTACTTGTTTCTATTGAGGTGGAACTTGTGTGTGAAGGAAAGTGTTGGAGCTAGTGGCAAGGGTTCTTTTTTCTTCTTCTCTATTAGAGGGGTGCCCTCTCCTATTGAGGAGGAGATTGGGTTGGCATTTCAAGTGAGATGGAGTTGCATGGAGGAGGTTGGTTATCAATCCTTTGATGCTATCTCTAACTTCTCTATTGAGGTGGGGAGTTTGGATTTATTGGTCCTGGTGCAACATAGGGGCTTAATGGTTTTTTTCTTTAGTATGTTGTCTGGTTTTTCTTGCTCAATTGTAATTTTTTTGAGTAGTTGTTTTGTTGTTGCTTGGTTGATGCAAGCAGTGTTGGGTTTAAGGTCAATGTGATTTCCAGGCTGTATAAGGTTTTTCGGCCCCTTTAAAGCTGATTCTCTACAATTTGTTTTGTCATGTGTATCTTTTGGTAGACTGTTGATGTTGGGCTACTGATTGTCTTTGTTCTGATCTTTTTGCAGCTTTCATTTGTTTGTATGGGGTTTCTGGTCCCCTCAAAACCTGTTGATCGCTAATTAAAAACATAAAAGTGGGGAAAATAAAATATGAATTATTTTTATTTTATAAAGCAAGGTTTTGTTTAAAATATTAATTCATTATTAGAATACATAAAGAGATAAAGAATTTTCCTTTAAGCTTAGTATGGTGTTAAAGAAAAATAGGAGAGATAATAATATTTTGATTTGATATAAAAATTAAAAATTGTTTAAAGAAAATTGAAGGGCTTTTAGATTGTATGGATGAAATTTATTGTTTTATTTTCTTAATTTCTTAAAGTTCTAGTGTTGCCCATATTATAAATGAAATTCCCCAATAGTAACTAGCCTTGCTCACACCTAGCCTTATGCTATTACTTATCTTTATTCTTTTGTGTAGATAAATCCCAATCCAATTGGCTCATTTATCTAATTTTGATCACTAATCCAATCCTATTGTTAGATCCAACTTGGTTGTCTAACTTAGGTCATATTTGTGGGTGTGCGGTCATCATCACAATCATAATCTTGATCTACTTAAATGAAAAAAATCAAAATCAAACATTTAGCTAGCTAGCCCCATTTTACACTTTGGTCCTAGGCTAATATTGCACAAATATTCACAATCTGGTGCTATGTTCATGAACAAAATTACATTAACTTGCATTCATTTACACACATAGAATCATTAGTTATTCTAGAACAATCATTTACATTTGTACTCAAATTAATCAAGGAGTCTAGCATATTTTAGCGTGTTGATTCTAATGCATGTGAATTGTTTGACAATCATTCTAGAACTCATGTGCATGTTTGAACCTTGTTGCTTATCAAGATATTTTTAAATACTATAGATTGATAGAAAAATCCTATAAATACAAAATAAGATATCATTGTCTAGTAGTCCGTTTATCTAAGAATTTATATGACATAATTCAAAGATCGTCAAAGATCAAGTTCATGGTTACAAAGCAAAGTTGCAACAATGAACTAGACCTAAAACAAAAAAATCAACAGAACATGACTCTTTAGAGCATTTCCAAATTTTGGAAAAAATAGCAAAACTGTCTTGACTGGTACAATGGATAGAAATTATGAAGAGAACCATGGATAAAGATTTGCAGAAAACCAAGTGAACATAACTTGTGTTGAAGTTAAGATGTAGCAGCTTTAGCAAGAATGTTGATTATGGCTCCAAAATTACACCAAATGAACTGGTAATTCATCACTCCACAAAGCTCAATAGAATGATCATTTTTGCAGGTGACCAGAAAAGGTAGGATGTTGTATGGATGGTGATGGAGGCGAGGCTGGGGTGTAGTGCATGGTGAGCTCCATAATCTCTCTGCGTACATTGGCTTCTTCCTCCTGTAATCTCTCTGTCTGCACTGCACTGGCATAGAATGCAACTCCCATACAAGTTGCAAACAACCCAAATACTCCTGCTGCTGCAAACACCCCTTCTCTCACCACAATGCATTTATCTCTTGCCACATTTTTTTTTTCTGCATGCCCTGCTTCCACCGCAATTCCAATGATCAGAAGCACAGCTGCCACTGCAAAAGATATCCTGAAATCACACTCCCAACAAAACAAGAAGAGCACACAAAATCTCAGGAAAATGTACTAGAAGCTGCCCATGGACTAGTGGCAAACAAAAGTGTAAATTAAACCAACAGAAGATATTAACTTAAGAGCTTCCTTATAGTTATAAATTGTAATTGACATTCATAGTATAAATGGCATAAGTTTTGAAACCAAGATCTTCTCAAGAAATTGCTTGACAGGAAAGTGACTCTAAAAACTCTATCTATCAGAAGCATGCTAATTGTTTTATCCTTCTGATGCAGAGGATCCCTTAAAATCAATCTAACAGCAAAATCTTCTAGGGGGATACTTTGAACCCAAGATGAATAGGAAGGACAAAACTTCAACCCAGAGCCCTGTTGCTCCTATTATCATTATGGTGCAGGGTTTCTCATGAAGTCCATCTAATAGCAAAATCTTCTAGGAGTATTCTTTGAGATGAAGCTGAAAAGGTCAGGCCAGATGTTTAAATCTGTTCGACATTGTCAGAAGAATTTGCTCAATGTGATCTCAAATATCAATGAAAAAAACTCATTCAAGCTAATTCCATTTTATAAACCAGCTACCAAGATTTTTTTTTTTAAACTTTAAGCCTTGGGATATTGTTAAAAAGAACGAGCTGAGCTGGAAAACACATTGGCCATGGTAATTCTCAGCAGCCACTGTTGCAAACAGAAGTTTAGGAAGTCCCCGTGGGACCCACTGAGGAGGGTTTTACAAGAAAAACAACGGAGATTGCAGATCTGAAACACCAAAACCTAATGGCCAATTGATAAAAACTACACCACTATCATACACCCAGAGGGAAAACCATTTTGTAATGTACAGAGATGAGATCGTTGAGCCTTTACCCTTTGCAGTGCTTCCTCATTTCTTATACAATTGGGTTATTTGGATTCCCAGCCCTGTAGGACATAATCTCTGATAAATAAACACCAATTCTGGTCGATTATAAGCCTGGTTGTGAATCTGGGCCTTAAAGAAACTACACCTAACAACTCTCATCTAATCGAAGCGTATCCACTTGATTAGAAGATTGTTTGCATGTTTCTATAGATTTTTATTATTCTAGATTCTTCTTTCCTTGGGCAATGCAAAGAAAGAATGAACTCTCCTCCATTTTCTTAACATTGTTTTCATGAATGACCTTTCAGTTAAATTTGATGATTGAGCTGCTGAAAAACATGGATAGTGGTAAGTTTGAATCCCAATTCAAATTCTATGTCTGAATGAAAAGACATTCAAAATATGATCACAGAGTTATAGAATCAGTCCTAATGACTGTTGATTCTCCATATTAAAAAAACAAAAAATGTTTCCATGAATGTTCACCTTTCAAAGCTTCTAAACATTTCAGTATAATCATGTTACTGCCACACTACAAACAAGCAGAGCCTAGTGTTCCATTTTAGAATTGAAGAAAGTTTTTACCAGTTCTTAACAAAAAGGTTATTTAGTGAAAGATGAGTGTTTATATAAGACAATTAGTTATCACTTTTGCAGATGGATGAGCCTTAAAACTCTGCAATACTAACCACGAGAGAACAAAGGAGGCCACAGCCTGCCATCTGAAGACGGTGTAATGGTTGGAATCAGATTCTGTCCACGCCGCCCATGGGCAAAACCTATCAGTTGCAGAGGCAGTGCAGAGAGCCATCCACATATATGCTTGGCCTATACCCATTGCCACCCCCATAGCTAACATTGACCCCACTCCACTGACAAGAGCTGACCTACCATTGTCAGCATACATGCACCTCATATAACCCCGACTTCCTACCTCCCCTGTTATCCACACAGTCTGCAAATTCCACAAACACCCATCTATTCAGTCAGGCTAAATTTCACATATAAATCAAAACATCAAAACTTTTGTCATACCTCTGTTCTGGTGATCTCTGCAAGAAGACCAAATACAAATGCCAGCAGGCCCAAAAGAGTGCAGATAATCATAACCCATGTCCCCAATTTGCTGCCTATAGATCTGTAACTGCGGTCGATGGCCAGATCAGCATGAGTGACAGCCATTTTGCAATCAATTGTGGCATATCATCGACATTGATGATCATATATTGTGCAGTTACCAACCATTCGACATGATTCCCACCATAAATGGCTGTACATTTTTGGAGATTTCATTAAAGGGAATCAAGCTTTTGGACTCACGCGCCAAATCTCCTTGAAGCCGAAAGGCTGGCGGCAAAAACTATTTTATTACAATATATGTCGCCGGCTTCAACAGATCAAGATGACAAGGAGGATGACAAATTGACAATATGTTGACTAAATAATCTATTTTGGTTTACTATCAGATTGTCGCCATGTCGCTTTGGATTTTTGGCAGATTTAGAATTGTTGTATTAGGGTTGTAGACTCGTTTTTTACAAAGTAAACCAGTCGTATTGTTATGAATTTTTCTTCGAATACAAATCTGAACCAGATGGAATACAGATCATTCCATTATTCCACCACCAGGATCTCGTATCACATAACCATGCAAGAAAATTGGCTTTTGCACATGGGCGTAGATTGTGACGGCAAGTTGTCAAATTTTGGATATTGTTTTGGAAATTGTGTATGTATATAAAATGCGTCGAAAGATATGGAATGTCTATGGAGTTGTCTATTTTTTTGGATTAGTAAATTTAAAATAAAAATAAAAATTATTGTGTGGTATAAGAATGAAAATAGAATGTTGTTATACTATCTATTTTAAACAATTTAAAAAATTAATAAAAAATCATTACACATAAAAATAGAATGTAGATTTTTGTTTTTCTTTCATGGATTTTGATCACCTATATGCTTCCATTATAGAGTAACAACGTAAATTAATGATTTATTTGTTATATTTTTTTTGAATTTATGTAATCAATCAATTTTGTGTAATTTTTTAAAATGTGTTGAAAATATAAGATTTATGAGTAACAATGTACTATATATCTAAATAAGTGTGTTGTCATCTTTTTCAATTTATATGTTCTAACAAGAATACTATATATTTTTGAAATATATTGAAAATTTATCATAAATAAATAATAACACATTATGTATAAATAGATATATTCTTATCATTTCAAACTTATAAATTCAATAAACTTTTCAACGTCAACCATATATAAATATTTAAACTTCTCGCAATTAAATTCTTTTAAAAAACTTCATCTAACATACACTTTTTTTAAAAAAATTACTTTATTATTTTTGTTCTTTTGTCTAATTAAAACCTTTTAAAATTAGAATATGTCTTTCTTTAAGTGGGGAATATAATATAGGTTCTTGCATGTGATTGAGAATAAGTTTGCTTTGAATTATTGGTAAAGTTGATGGGATTATTTTGATGAGAATTATTCGTTTGAATCAATTTATATTGTTTAAATTTCATTTTCATGTCATTTGAGTGTCTGGAATAAATGTTTCCATGTATTTATGGGATTAAAATCATTTTTAAATAATTGTAGTTGATTTCATGACTATGGTAGATGTTCGCATTGATTAATAAGCTCATTTAATGAGTAGATCTTATATGTAAAGATAATGTAAATGCTTTAAATTCATTATCAAAATTAAACAAGTCATTTTATTTGGTAGAGCGATTTTGAATGTGGAAACAAATGGTCTTATATATTTGACACCAAAGTATATTCACTTTCTTTGATTTAGTGACATATGAGGGGGTATCAATGATGGAGCACTCTATAATCAAAGGTTGGAATGTGTGTTTTTGTTTTTTTTTTTTTTTTTGAGATATGTTGATTTGGTATTTAATTAGTTATTTAAGTTAATTATTTAATTGAATTTGGATAAATTTTTATGTCTATATTTTAGTCCCAATTCATCTATATATTTTATATTTTATATACTTATGTCTTAGACATGATTGTTGGTATTATCATATCCTTTAGATGGAATTATTAGTACAATTGAATCCACCCAATCAAATTTATTTTTAGCTTATTTAAGTAAAAAATCATACTGATATCTATCAAATTATATTCCAAAGTATCTAAACTATTTAGTCTAGGTTGGCATATTTAAAGGCATACTGTAGGACCATTCCAAATCTTCTACATTTTTAAAATAACCATATTTAGTAATGGACCTCATAATTCTTATATTTGAAAATGATGTTAAAGATTATAATCTATAGGGTATGTGCACAAAATGGGGGACCAAAAAGTGGGGTTGAAAACGATGTTAAAGATTTTAATACATAGGGTGTGTGCACACAGATGGGGTATCAAAAAGTGGGGTTGCTTTTTGGCCCCTTAGATAACATAACACCCTCGCATTATGGTCTACAGTGATCAAACCTTAGACTCGGTCACTGTCATGTCCCCTTTTCTGAAAATAGCATTTACGGTTTTTAGTAAACCTAGTTTTTGAAATAGGAAGTCAAGACCTATGGATGAATTGGTTTAAATCAGATTTTTCAAAATAAAATTATTAAATCATTTTTGAGGGATGAATTCATAAATATTTAAATTTACTTTTATGGGTTCAAATGGGGAGTTGGATTTTGGGAGGAGTGATTATGGGGAATTTTTGGATTTATTTGATGCAAGATTTTGACTAACACTTGGAAAAATTCATAGAGCATCTTTATGATAGAAGTTTATTCCAAGGCATGCAAGATTCCACATCTTGGGCACTTAAATTAGTGCTAGAAAAGGGAATTGAATCCAGTAAACCAATGAAGAACTTGAATCTTCGAGGCCAGTAAACCAATGGGATTGAGGCCTTAGAGAGATAGTGGTTTTGAAGGTCACCAAGTGCAATTTCATCCAGAGATTAGCATTGTGTTGAAAAGCTTCAGTTTGGAGTTTGGTATTCATTTTGTTCATAGGATTTTGGATCCAATTTGGTGTGCTTATTTTAGATTTTGGGTTGAACTTATAAATGTTGTGTTAGAAGCATATTTAGATGCTATTGGAGTATCTTATTATGTTATTTTGTTGTTCTTGATTTTTGGTGTGAAGTTTGGTGAGTTTGTGTGGAATTTGTTTCAATTTTGAAGTGTGTTGTGGCTTCTAGTTCAGGGGATTGTGTTGTATTTTTTTGCAGCTACTCATAGCTATTATTTATTACATATGGTAACAAAACTGATGTAATTCCATGTGTAGATCTATATTAAATCATTCAACTATAGTTGCTCAATACCTAATTTTAGTTCGGTGTTTTGTCTCTAGTTTGTTTGTAGGAGTTTGCTCGAATTGGAGTGCATTTTGGATTTCAGTTTATTTAATTTTGCTAGAAGAAAATATACCTTGGGGTTTGGATTATTTTCATTTATGTACTTTGTTTTCCAGAATAATTAATAACTATTATCAGATTTGAGAGTTGTGTGGTGTTTGCATAGTTTAGTGGTGTATTGGAGTTTCCAATTTGGGATTTTTTTTGGTATTTTGCAGCAGATTGTTTATTGTTGTTAGCTAGTGTATTATTAGCAAAGAAGATGTAAATTCATGTTCAAATTTGTAATGAATCATTGTTCATATGTTTCCTGATAAATTTAAATCTTAGTTTGGAACATTTTGGTGCTTTAACTTTTATACCTGATTTGCTCTATGGTGGAGATTTCTAATTAAAAATTAAAATATTTAATTGGGGATATTACTGTGGTATTAGAGCCATGATCTTTCTAGCTTGAGGGTTTGATCATATTTTTGTAAAAGTAAAGAGGAGTAAATAGATGGTTGATGTTGATTGGAGATTCTTTCAAGATCTACAAAGGAGTGATAAACAAATTGCAGATAGTCTTGTGGAGACAAGAGTGGAAATGAGGTTGGTGGCAAAAAAGCTTCAAAATCTAGTATTTCCTAAAGAGAGTTGGAATTATTTGGAGGTTCAACAAAGAAACCTAAAAGCTTCCAAGTGTATTTTCTTATTGGAAGATGATGTTGCTACATCCATTCCCCCTGCAGATCCCGTGGAATATTTTGGCAAGAGATCTA
This sequence comes from Sequoiadendron giganteum, assembly GCA_007115665.2. Classification (NCBI taxonomy): domain Eukaryota; kingdom Viridiplantae; phylum Streptophyta; class Pinopsida; order Cupressales; family Cupressaceae; genus Sequoiadendron; species Sequoiadendron giganteum. The sequence goes on along the minus strand of CM021103.1, from coordinate 92,329,898 downwards.
GTGGCCATAAGAGTAACTCAAGTTAATCAAAATGAAGGATTTATAAATTCGGTCTCATACAATGATTAATGCACTCTAATGCAAAGAATGTGGGTTGGAAAGGGCTTCAAACATCACCCAAAACCTAGTAGAAAGGGACTCACGAGAAAAAATAATAAATCTTCAGTTCCAACTTTTGATGGATCAGACAAGATCTCGGCTAGAGCATGGTTATAGGGGATGTTGGAAAATTTCACATTCAATTCCATGAAGGAGCAAGTTGTCATTTAGTATGCAATATGTTGGGAAAATGTGTCTTAACCTTGCAATTATATACGATTTATTGATAGTATGTATGTTGGTATGTGGTGACTGATCATGCAAATACTATACACTCATAACAAGACGTGGGGTTCAGGGCAACACCTTGAAAAAATAAATTCGCTGGCACGTCAAGGTTTTTTTCCCACTGACATGTCAAGGTTTTTTTCCTATTAACATGTCAATGTTTTTTGTTAACACGTCAAATGAAAAATGACCTTGTGAAACCCTAATTCTAGAAGGTTCCAAAAATCTTGTTATAACTAGGTGGGATGTATGAATACGGGGTGTATTCTAAGATTCTAATAGCATTTGTGGTGTCTCTTGATCTCTGGTAGTGATACTCCTATGAGAAGCTTTATTTGCAAGTATATTGTAATCTTTTGATTTTTGAATAATATATTGGGCGGCTTTTGAAGTGTGGGATTTTTCTCTCGAAAGGGTTTTCCCCATGTAAATCATTGTGTTGCAGTATGCACATGATATTTTTGTTTATTTATGTTTAATTTTTTGTAAAAGTTAAAGATTTGTAAAAGTTTTGCAATATTATCCTCTCAAGGTTAGTGCGGGAAGTTGTTCTACTACCTTAGCTTCCTTACACAATCTTGCATCTCAAAGGAGTTTCTCATCATTGGTGGCACGAAGGCATGAACGCCCAAGTCTAGATTCAGGTAAATTATTTTGATGAATTTTTTCAAAGGTTTATCAATAGATTTGAACAAAAAATTGAAGAGGAGCAATTGGTTGTAGAAGAGTTCATAGTGGGAAAGTTTGATGTAGTGAGTGATTTGAAGCATCATGAAGGTGTTATAAAGTTTCAATATGACTCTATGGACATGCATGTAGTGATGGAAGATAAGGATGTGCATGAAGGACATGACAAAATTTTAGCCTTGGATCCTAGTTTGGATATATCTGGAGATGGACGGGGAGGCAAAGGTGACGATATCTTCAAATTAGTTCTTGATTATCTCACTCATCTTATTTCATTGATTTGATTTTAGGTGGCTTTGGGTTTGGCTTCCAAACCAAGCCTACGAAGAAGGATGTTGATGAAGATTTCAGTCCCAAGAAGATGGAGAGTGACTATTTCAAAGAGGCAACCACTCATGGGGAGCACAGTGAATACGTATACCTTGATCAAAGCAATCAACCCGATTTCAATTAGGATCCAGGTGTGTCAGCATCTAAGTATGATGCGGTACTATCTTGGGATGATTTTTTCATTCTAATGTTGTTTTAGATTCATCTCGAGAGTCATGCATGGAGGATGGCATTGAAGAAGCTAAGGCTGAAAAGTATGTTATTGATATTGAATACCAATCTAATGTATTATTTCTTGGTGTTGATTTTGAGCAAAGAAATAGAAACCTTGATTTTGAGAAAAGACATAGAGGCCTTGATTATGGGCATAGACATAATAGCCTTGTTGATTTGGATCCTCGACCTAATGCTACACATTTTCATTAAGATGGTCATGAAGAATTTTATGAGACTTCGTACAGCCATGGTGATGTTAATGACAGGTATGAAGAAGATCCTTAGTTTTGTATGAAATACAATGAAAACACTTTAACCTTGCAAAATTTTGAAGTTCATGAGGAGATTTGTAAGAATCAATTCTTTGTGTCTTCTAAAAATGAAGAACAAATTTTATCTATACTGGATAGTACACATAGACAAGTAGAAAGCATAATAAAAAATGCACCAAGAGGTCAAGATAAGCTTAATGTTTCCATTGTTGATTTATAAATAATGAAGAACACCATGGAAGAAATTAAAATAGCCTACTTGCACATGACACATGATAGAAATGTAGCTAACAAGTTTGTAGATGAGACCTTGTCCATGACAAAACAATTAAGGGGAGAAGTTGGTGAGCTCACTAGTAAGCTTAAATCTACAAAGCTTTCTTTGGATAGGTTCCAAGAGGAACTTCTAGAGGAAAGTTATCAACTCTATGAGGCTCAACAATTCAAGGAGAAGGAGAGTGGAGAAAGGGCAAAGAAGTTTGAACAAGTAATGGAGGAGTATGATCTTGTACGATGACCTAAAATTTTAAAAAATAGGATTTTGGATCAACAAGAGGATGAACCTAATTTTGGAGTTGATGTTAATTTTTAGTTTGTTGATAATCCTATATCTATGATGGATTCTAATTTGACTCATGACACTCCACTTTCCAAATTGGTTGATGAAGATCTAACCAATTTCAATGATGATATTAGAGTTGATTGTAGGATTCAAGACCCAAGTGTAGTTTCTTACCATGAGATGTTGTCTCAAGATGGTAGTAGTGGGTCAAACTCTAGTGTTAGTACTACTACCCACTTCCCGATCAGCTTGTACATGAATCTAGATCATGATTTACAAATGAGTTGGATGGTCTCTTCATCCTAGCAGTTAAACAGTTCTTGGTGAGGCTAAATGGTAGAGGTAATTTGACCATAGGGGATGACCCTATTGTTACTACCATAATCATCTCTCCTATTTTTTTAATTGGATTTTGGTTTGGTTATTTTGTCCCTTACATCTTTGTGTTTGTTATGGAGATATCATTTCATAATCAGATTGTGTTTTAGCCTTGGTAGAATTTTGGGCAGTTGGTTGTAAGTACTATTCTGGACATGGTTCATCCATTCATTGTTTCCACTCAGGTGAGATACAGTCACTATAGTTACTTCATGGAGATCATATGCATGATTTTAGATGATAATTTAATGATTGCAATGGTTTGGTTTTTTTGGTGTGCTCGAGGCTTTCCATTTGGAACTTGGAGGTTAAATATCGATATTTTGACTCTGATTGGCAACAAAAGAGGGATTTTTGGGTTGGCAGATCTCAAAGATATGATAGTGATTGAATTGCTTTATATTTGTGGTAGTGATGTTGAGGATTATATTTTATAGTTGAGTGAGGTGTCTATTAGGTTTTCAAAGGCAGATATCTAAAAGCTAAATGCAAATTTTATCAAATAAACCAGAAATAAAACACACAAAATTAACACAGAGAATTTAATGTGGTTCACCCAATGTGGGCTACATCCACCAAACCGCGGCCATCCAATGATATTATTAACCAATGCAAAACCCTATTACAATATCGTGAATAATCGCCTGTTTCTTATCATACTGTAACTCTATCCCAAACCCTTTATAAATTAGGGTTATACAAAATCGTGGTTTTTTCCCTTTTTATGATTTTTCCCTTTTTCAGTAATTTCACGAAAAAGCAAGACAAAAAATTTTCTTGGGGGCTACCACCCCTGAACCCCCGCCCGAGGCCCAGCCTGGCCCCGAACCCCAGCGAGGATACATGAAGAGTGTACAATATAGAATGATCAGTCGCCACATGCCAACAGTGTCTTGTATTTTACCTAGGATCATGATTAGTAGTGAGTTTGCTAGTGTGGTCTTCTCTGAGTTACTTTGGTAGGACATATTCCATGACATTAATTCCCATCTTCTCAATGATTTCATTATTGGGTTGGATGGTGTTTTCTTTGTGAGGTCCCTAGTGAGATCTTAGTTTAAGTGTGATAACCCATTAATGGCACATCATTAGCATGGTGTTTGGGAGAAATGGTTGCATATAGGGAATTATCATTATAATACCTTTCATCACTTGTACACTGGCATGTCTTTATTTCAGACTCTTTATGATTATGATGCACTCTCTTTTGTTGATTCATTATTTTTAAAAGGTAGATTACTTGTAGCAAGTGACTTTGTCCAACAAAGTCAAAAGATCCTATGGTCATTGAGAGACAATTTACATCTTGCACAAGATAAAAAAAAATTGTATCTAGATGGGAAGAGAATGGAGAAAGTCTTGGAGGTGGTGTTTTCTCTAGTTTTGGAGTGTACTCTAGTTTCCAGATTGGAGATTTCTTTGGGTTGCAACCATATAATCAAAGTTACCTGAGGAAAAATGAAACAAAAAAGATCAATGGACCTTACAAATCCATCAAGAAGGAGAAGTATCTTGAGTGATAGATGTTCCACCAGTTTATAAAATTCCCAATGAAGATGCAACATGGAAAGGGATAGAAGATTTCAACCAACCAAATATTCATTGCTTGAGGACAAGCAATATTTGGGAGGGAGGAATTGACATGTCCCCTTTTCTAAAAATAACATTTATTATTTTTAGTAAACATGGTTTTCAATATAGCAAGTCAGGACATACAGATGAATTGGGTAAATTAGAATTTCAAAATTAAATTATTAAAATTATTTTTGAAGGATAAATTAATAAATATTTTAAATTTATTTTTATGGGTCCAAATGGGGCATTTGATTTTGGGAGGAGCAATTATGGGGCATTTTTAGATTATTTAATGCAAGATTCTGATCAAAACTTGGCAAAGTGGATAGAGCATCTTTATGATAGTATTTTATTCCAAGGCATTCAAGAGTCAAAATCTTGGGTACCCAAATTGGTGTTGGAAAAGGGAATTGAATATAATGTAATTTCTCTCTCAAGTTTCCATTATTCCAGACATTGTTTTCCTTTCACATGTTTTTTTATTTTTCTTCAGAGGTTGGTAAACCAATGAAGAAAGAATCTTAGAGGCTAGTAAACCAAGGGGATTGAGGTTCAGATCTAGTGGTTCCAAGGGTCTCCATGTGCAATTTCATCCAAAAAATTTCCATTGTGTCAAAAAGCTTTAGTTTGGAGTTTGGTATTCATTTTGTTTGCAAGATTTTGGATCTAGTCCGATATGCATATTTCAGATTTTGGGTTTCTATTTATAAATTCTATGTTAAAAACATATTTAGGTGTTATTGGAGTATCTTATTGTGTGATTTTTATGTTCCTAATTTTTGGTGTGAATTCTGGTGAGTTTGTGTGGAGTTTGTTTCAATTTTGGAGTGTGTTGTAGCTTCTAGTTTAGGGGTTTGTGTTGTATTTTTCTATAGTTGTTCATAGCTAGTATTTATTTTATATGATAGAAAAAATGATGCAATTCCATGTGGAGATCTATAGTAAATCATTGAACTATAATTTCTCAATACCCAATTTCAGTTTGGTGCTTTGTCTCCAGTTTGTTTGTAGGAGTTTGCTTGGATTGGAGTGCATTTTGGATTTCAAATTGTTTGACATTGTTAGTAAAACATACTTGGGGTTTGGAGTATTTTCCTTTATGTATTTTTCTATCTAGAATAACTATTATCAAATTTGAGATTAGTGTGGTGTTTACATAGTTTAGTGGTGTGTTGGAGTTTCCAATTTGGGATTTATTTTGGTATTTTGCAGTAGACTGTTTATTGTTGTTAGCTGATGTATTAGTAGCAAAGGAGATGTAAATTCATGTTCAAATCTGTAATGAATCATTTTTCATTTGTTTCCCAATATTTAAATCTTAGTTTGGAATATTTTGGTGCTTTAACTTTTATACCCAATTTTCTTTGTGTTAGAAATTTCCAATTAAAAAATAAAATATTTAACTAGGGATATTATAGCCACCTCAAGGCATAATGCAATCATTTTATGGTTTTTAGTGGTAAAAACAAAAAACAACATCAAAAATTCATTTTCACTCTTACCCTCAGCCAAGTCATGGTCTATAATTGATTTGAATCATGCTCACATTGTGGGAGAGGTCTTTCATTGTCATTTTTCCACCAAATCTCCTCGTCAAATCCCTATTGAAGAACAACCACAACAAACTCCTCCAACAATGCCTTTCCATCCTCTAAGAACTATAGATAATATAATAGGTCAAATAGAAAAAATAAATAAGAGAGATCTTTAAACAATAGTTAAAAAGTAGAGAGATCTAAGAGAAACCAACTCCCATGGGTCTACCCTCACAACCTCACTAGCATCCATCATCTTTCCCTATATCCGTGAGTGACCAAATAAACACTTGGTAAAACAAGGGGAACAAACAAAGACAATTTTAAGTAGATAAATTATCTATGAACAAATTAAAAAAAAAAATTGAAATCTAATCTATGTGCATTATTCACTGACATAAAAACCAATGTACCCTTACATGGTGCTCGCAAGATGTTCCCTATCCATTAGTGTTGTAGATTCCCTACTAATTTTTAATACACTTGGTGTCAAACACATAATTCAGAGGAAAACCTAACCAAATAGTCCACTAAACCCTTAGAAAGACCTTAATTAAATCATCAATCAAGGCTAATGTAAGCTTGTGATGATGGTGGCATTGTATGTGCTTCCAGAGACTCAAGACTACCTATATCATCCTAGCATAGATGTTTACACATGCTGAGAAATCACAAAAAATCATAATAGTAAAAGAAGTAATGGTGGCACTATTTCTATATGTACCTACAGTGAAGGAATGTGACTAGTTCATTGTCAAGAAATGAATCCTAGAATTAACCAATACTATTAATTAAACCTACACTCTAGAGTACAACAGATTGAAGCAAACTAAAGCATGAATGTAAAACAAAAAAATTTCATGGATTCATTCAAAACATAAGGAATCTAATTAAGATAACGTGCATTCATGAAGTAACTACCACAACAAAAATAATGTACAGAAGATAAAGTGTGGAATAGTTACCTTGAGTGGCCCTTTCTCAAGTGACTATCTCCACAGGTTTAACCCAAATCTAGCTCCTTAGATTAATGTAATCATGGAAATAATGAAAACCATTCATTGCATAACTCAGAATATCACAATCTAAGATTCTACTAAAATATTTTATTCATAAGAACATGAACATTGTCTGTGTAAAACAAGAACTGAAAGTATCTTATTGCTATATCTGCTATTGAATAATTAACCAACTTAGCTAATGCCTCAACCACCAAACCATACATATACCTGCATTTGGGAGTTTATTAAAATAAGAACTCTAAACTGAAATCATAAATTATCACTTCCTACATATCAAAGTGTGATAAAGTCTAATCAACTAAACCATAACTAAAAAAGGAAGAAGAGCCCATATAGAACTATGAATCTATTGCAACAAGAATTAGAATGTGGACTATTTGAAACTATCACACTAGACTCCCAACTATAATAGAGTTATTTATCTTTAGCTTATTTATTCAATGTCATGATAATTTACAATCATCCTCAATAAGTGCCTCCATTTATGTAATTTTTGCACAACTTATTTTGGAACCTCCCCTGCATCGTTGTCTAGAAACTCCTTTAGCTATGAGTTGTGCCTCCCAATTGTTGCGAACAATAGCCTACCTCCTTTGGCTCCTTGTTTGCAAATATTTAGTTCATACAACATCTACACAATACTAGTAGCCATATCTTAAGTACATATATTCATTGTAATGCATACATATCGAAACATCAATTATATAATAACTATAACATTATAACCATATTTCTATACACTTCAAATTAGGTTCACGTTTGCATAAAAGATAGCAAATTTTAGGAATATGTGTGAGATAAGTGTTTGGAAATGTCTATGAGTAACTAATAACTAGACTCATCATTCCCCCCAACTACCTATTTGTTTTTCCTCAAGCAAATCAACTAGGGTTGGAGGGTGTAATGCAAAGTGATCTCCCTGAGATCCGTAATAGTATTCACTCCACTGATCTGTTTCAAATAAAATCCTCCATGACATGAAATTCTAGCCATTCTAGTATCCTCAACTTCCTCACATTCATCATTCATTTCCCCTGTCGAATATGGAACTGCATAGAGAAGCATTGGTGGCTGGAAGGTGAGTTGTACCCATTTAAGTCCTTTTTCTTTGGCAATATTCATGCACCTATGTGTTCTCTCAAGAATGCATACAAAATTATAAATAGAGGGGTTATTTTCTCTAAAACTCAAGGGTTATGTTGTCCCACATTTCTTGCACAAATGAGCAACAATGATGGATGATTCAAACAGTCAGTATCTCCATTCTTTCATTATCCCTAATCCTAAAATTCATAAATGTTTTTCCCACACCTATGTACTGTAAAAGTGATTTCCATTCCTCTATGATTACATGGGGTTTTTGTATTCCTTTCTAATTGGAATAGAAATTGACTTCTCCCTCTCAACATATTCTTGCATAATCTCACCCCTTTGTCTTTCATTCCTAAAGTGTGATGCTAGTACCCTAATTTGTAGATCACCCTATTGCAAGTATGAATATTTTGTCATTGATGTCAACAAGAAAGTGTTTTCATTAATTATAGTAGTATAGTGGTTGAGAAGAGATTGTTTCTTTGATAGGCTTCTATTTATGGTTTAGATGTTGAGGATACTAAGAAAATTGATAAAATAAGGAAATAGGGTGTTGTAGAGTTGTTCTGGTTTGTAGAGGTGTTCTAATTTTGCTTCGCATTTCTTCTAGGATGAAGATCTAATTTTATGGTTTGGATATGTTGTTCAAAGTTTCAATATCCAAAATTTTGGCTTCCAAATCACTGGTTAGAAGAAGTTATGTTCACTAGTGTGTGAACTAGTTTTGCAGTGTTGTGTATAGAGGTTTCTAGGAGAAATGTATTTTCTCCACATTTCTTCAAAGTTTTTCTCTAGGAATTTTGGTTCTAACGGAGAGTTGATGGTTTTTTTCTCTTTTCTATGTCAAGAGGGTTTGTGGTTAGGTGTATCAAAAGAAGGTCTTCTGAGTTACAAAGTATTGCAGTGTCTGGCACTGTTGTCTAGATATATAGTATGTTTATAATCTTCAAGTGAGATTTTTTTAAAAGGATTTTGTTGTTTTCTGGGATGTTCTTGGATCATTTTCAGGTGAAGTTTGTTGTTGAAAAGTTTTGGATTGATCAAAGGAAGCGTGTAATTCAAATTCTAATGTGTTTCCATGCGTAATGACCAACCTAGTGTTTACACTACATTCAAAGATGTTCAAGTGTAAATGAAGGTATAGCGTGGCATGCAAGAATTAATTTGGGACCTATTTAAGTTTTTTTTTGGCCCACCTTAGTTCCTATCCATCACGGGAATTTTTAGTACCGACCTAATTTGAAATTGCAAATTGTGAAGCATGTATTGTCGACCTTGGAAAAAAAAATTGAGGTTGAGGATAATATAAGTATGAGGTGAGATGTTGAAGGTTGAAAAGATAGAAAGGATAGATGTGTGTGATGCATTTGATGTGAATTTTTGAAGAGTGGAGTGTGAGTTTGAGAAGAGAAGTGTGAACTTCAAATTGTTAGAATTCTAAATGCAATGAGTTGAAGCTATCTGCAATCATTCAAGTAAGACTACGAAGGTTTTGGATCTATTATGCTGGATTATTTGTTGCATTGAAAAGTATCTCTCTATGTAACATTTCTCTTCTATCTTTTCATTCTTTTTGTGGTAGTGAGCCCTAGCTATGAGCCTTTTGGATAGTGTGTTCTATTTTGGTAGTGAGCCCTTATACCCATTTTATAATTACTTATATTGAAGATGTTTACTATGTTAAATGGTTAAGACATAATATTTTGAGTGTTGGAAAAATGTGTAGCAAAGGATATAATCTTGAGTTTAAGGATCAAAGTTGTGAGATTATAAAAGGATTTGTAACTGTGATTGCTACTGGTAAGAGGACAGATGGAAATATTTATCAGCTCAAGGGGGTTTATGGTCATTTCTTTATGACTCAGATTAATGACAATTGGTTATGGAACCAAAGGATGTGTCACATGAATTTTTACAATATGGTTAGAATCAGTTCAATTCAAGTAGTAAGTGACCTACCAAGAATCAAAAATTCTATCAATGTTGTTTGCAAAGATTGTCAGTTCGAAAAACAAACAAGGAGTATTTTCAAAGGAAAGGAACAATCTACTGCCAGACTACTAGAATTAATACATATAGATATTTGTGGTACTAAAAGGGTGAGAAGTCTTCAAGGTGACAGTTATTTCATGCTTTTGATTGATGATTATTCTAGAATGACATGGGTTACTTTTCTTAGAGAAAAATATGAAGCTCTAGATAAATTTAAAGCATTTAAATCTATGGTTGAGAATGAAATAGATTTAAAGATCAAATGTTTGAGGTTTGACAGAGGTGTAGAATTCACCTCCAATGATTTTAATATGTTTTGTGAATATCATGGAATAAAGAGGCACTTTTTTGCCCCTAGAACTCCTTAGCAAAATGGATTTGTTGAAAGGAAAAATAGAACTATTCAAGAAGTTGCAAGGACTATGATGAAAGAAGTTAAACTACCAAAAGTCTAATAGAGAGAAGCAATTCATATTGGTATTCACATACTTAACATATTTCAAGTCAAAGCTAACAACACAAAGACTCCCTATGAGTTGTGCTATAGAAGGATTCCTACTATCAAGTTCTTTAGATTATTTTGAAGAAAATGCTATATCAGGAGAGATGAAGAAAATTTAGAAAAATTTGATGCAAGGTTTGATGAAGGTATCTTCCTTGGATATTCTACTAAAATCAAAGCTTACAAATGTTACAAAAAAATGCTAAGAAATATTGTTGAAAGTGAAAATGTCAAGGTTGATGAAGATTTGCAGAATTCAATTGTTATAGATGGATATGTGTCAAATGAACCTGCTTGCAGAGAAGAAGAAGAAGAAGAAAAAGCTAAGGAATAATAAGTGCAGAATGAAGAGGAAGAAGATTTGGACCCCTAAGTATGTGCAAAAGAATCATTTCAAAGAAAAAATCATTAGAGACAAAAGGAAAGGAGTACTGATAAGAAGAAGAGTTGTTGAAGTTGAGGTAAATTTGTGTTTTATTTCCAAAACTGAATCAAAAATAGTGAGTGAGGCATGTAGAGATGAATATTGGATGAAGGAAATGGAAGAAGAGTTGGAACAAATTGAGAAAAAATAGAAATGGGAATTGGTTCCTAGACCTAAAAATAAGAACATAATTGCAACTAAGTAGGTATTAAAAAACAAGCTAAATGAGAATGGAGAAGTGGTTAGAAATAAACCAAGGCTTGTGTATAAGGGTTACTCACAAGTAGAAGGAATTTAGAATTTGAAGAAATATTTCCCCAGTGGCTAGGATGGAAGGAATCAGATTTTTTTTGGTATTTTCAGCATACAAATACTTTAAAGTTTATCAGATGGATGTGAAGTCTGCTTTCTTGAATGGTGAATTGGAAGAAGAGGTTTACATAGAGTAACTGAATGGATTTCAGCTATTAGATCAACCAAACATGGTTTGCAGATTGAAAAAGGCATTGTATGGATTAAAGCAAGCTCCTAGAGCTTTGTATGCAAGATTGGATAGATAATTGATACAACAAGGATTCAACAAGGGTATCATAGATAGTAATCTTTAATTTAAAGTTGAGGAAGATAGAATCTTGAGAGTGGTTGTGTATGTGGATGACATTATCTTTGGAGGCAATGAAGATATGTGTAAGAAATTTGTTGAAGAGTTGCAAAAAGAGTTTGAGATGTTTGTGTTTGGGGAGATGAATTTCTTCCTTGGGCTACAAATCAATCAGATAGATAAAGGTATATTCATTTCATAATCAAAATATGTTAAAGAGATGTGAAGAAATTTGGAGTGGATAACTCCAAACCGGTATGCACTCTTATGGTTATTGGTTGCAAATTGAGCAAGGATGACAAATTACCTATGTTTGATCAGAGAAAGTGCATATCTATGGTTGGTGGAATGCTATATCTAACTGCTATCAGACTAGATATCATGCATACAGATTGTCTTATGGGTAGATTTCAAGAAGATCCTAAAGAGTCACATGTTTTTGTAGAAAAGAGGATATTCAAATATTTAAAAGGCACTTTGGATTATGGCTTATGGTATCCTAAGGATACTGATTTCACATTAAGCGTATACATAGATGCAGATTGGGTTGGATGTGTTGATGATAGTAAAAGTATAGTGGTGGTGCATTATTTCTTGGATGTAGATTGGTGGCATGGTTGAGTAAGAAATAATATTTATTTTTCCATCTACTACAAAGGATGAGTATATTGCAGCAGCATCTTGCTACACACAAGTATTGTGGATGAGACAAACATTGAAGGATATCAAAGTAGTGTATGATGAGCCTATTTCTATATTTTTTGATAACACAAGTGCAATTAACATATCAAATAATATAGTGATGCATTAAAGGAAAAAGCATATATCAATTAGGTATCACTTTTTGAGAGAGAAATTTGTGGAGAATGAGGTGAAGCTTGAATATGTACCTACAAAGGATCAGATTGCTAACATATTCACTAAGGCTCTTCTTGATGATACTTTTGAGTATCTTCAGGAGAAGTTATGGGTTATTGCCCCTCCTTCATTGAACTACATGCATATGGAGATGCATCAGTTCAGTGGATCTATGGATTCTTTCCTTTTTCTAGACTAATGTTAGTGGCTACCTCTTAGGGGGAGTAGGTAGTAACATTATTACAGTATGAATTTTATGTTGTCATGATGTAGAAGTTTTTGAGTTGATTAGTGCATACTTATAAGGGGGAGTATTCAGAGTAGTTGTAAGTATACTGGTTTTATTTCAAAGGGGGAGAACAATTCAAAATACCTTATCATTTACCATTGGTGTCAAAAGGGGGAGAGAAAGAATCATGTCAAAAAGTCTATCTTCATAGGGGGAGATAAAGTGAAATAAAATCATGAAAGAGATCTAAAGTGTAATGAGATAGTTGTGAAAGGGGGAGAAAAGAGAATTAAATATGTTAAAAGGTGTTGTGTCTTTGATGGTTTTTCACATCTTGTGTTTCCATCAATTACAAAGGGGGAGATTGTTGCAAGTATGAAGGTGTTTTCATTGATGGCAGCAAGCTTGTGTTTTCATTAATGATAGTAGTAAAATGGTTGAGAAGAAAAAATTTCTTTGATAAGATTTTATTTATGGTTCAGATATAAAGATACTCAGGAAATTGATAAAATAAGGAAATCGGGTATTGCAGAGGTGTTTTGGTTTGTAGAGGAGTTCTAGTTTTTCTTCACATTTCTTCTTGAGTGAAGATCTACTTTTTTGGTTTGGATATTTTTGTTAGAGATTTTCAAAGTTTCCATATCCAAAATTTTGTCTTTTCGATCATTGGTTAGAAGAATTTGTGTTCACCAATGTGTGAACTGGTTTTGCAGTGTTGTGTATAGAGGTGTCTAGGAGAAATTTATTTGCTCCACATTTCTCTGCAATTGTTCTTCATGACTTGTGGTTCTGATGGAGATTTTATTGTTTTCTTCTCTTATCTATGTCAAGAGGATTTTTGGTTATGTGTATCGAAAGAAGGTCTTCTGAGTTATAGAGTATTGTAGTTTCTGGTAGTGTTGTTTGGATATACAGTATGTTTATAATCTTTAGGTGAGATTTGTTGTGAAGGAGTTTTTTGGTTTCTAGGATGTTCTTGGATCGTGTTCAAGTGAAATTTTTTGTCCAAAAGTTTTAGATTTATCAAAGGAAGCATGTAATTCAAAGTTTAATGTGCTTTCATGGGTAACGGTCAACCTGTTGTTTACACTATAGTCAAAGATATTCAAATTTTAATGAAGGTGTAGCATGGCAAGTGAGATTTAATTTGGGTCCCAGTTAAGTGTTGTTTTGCTCCACTTTCGTTCTTATCCACCATGAGAATGTTTAGTTCTGACCTAATTTGAAATTGCATAGTGTGAAGTGTGTATTGGTGACCTTGGAGAAAGTTTTCAAGATTGAGGACAATATAATTATGAGGTGAGATGTTGAAGGTTGAGAAGATAGAAAGGATAGATGTGTGTGATGCAAGTGATGAGAATTTCTAAAGAGTAGAGTGTGAGTTTGAGCAAAGTAGTGTAAACTCCAAAGTGTTGGACTTTTGAATGCAGTGAGTTGAAGGTGTCTACAATCGAGTGATCCCACGATAGTGGTTTACACTTTTTGGGACATCCTATTTTTTGTTGAAATCACATATTTTTAGAAAATATAATGATTTAAGCCTTGAAAAGTTCCATTTAAAGGATTCTATATGAAGAGGGTTTGATCAAACCACCTTAGATCAAACCCCCTTGGATAGAACCATGCTAGTTTTAAACCATACCTATAATGGAGTCTCCTTTACACCTGTCAAAATGTTGATAAAAAACCAATTTTCATTTACCTTTTGGGTGATCAAATGAATTCATTTAAAATTTATTATTTGTAAGCATGTAGTCCTTATTATAAGCTCCCCGGAAAGTATAATTTTAAATATTTAATTTGATATTAGATTTATTTTTTATTTCTTGTGAATGTAGGTTTTTCACCAAAAATCAAGCTCTATGTTCTGCACTTGTGGAAATATAGTACATTATCAAAAAAAAAATCTGAAAAATATGTTTTGGCTAGGTATTGATGTCCTTGATCCAGTAAAAAAAGAAAAAATGAATTTCAATACAAAAAAAAGGTTATATTGTTTACGCTCTACCTATGTCTAAATTGTAATTAGTTTGACTTCAAAACTTGATTAAAAAAAAATATTCAATAGAACACTATTAAACCAAATGAAGCTGCTAGATATCGTAGTTACAAAGCTAAATTCGAAAAAAAAGAATTTTTTCCTTCATTAAAAAAAGTTATTTTGTTTGCAGTGAGCGTCACTCTTAAAAATGATGTTTATTGCTAAAATATAGTTATCAAAGGAGATCAAAAAAGAAATGCAATTTGATTCAAAAAAAAAAAATTAAAACTATATTTAGAATCTACAGAAAAAATGCACAAATCACTATAGTTTACATCATCTTCAAATTCCTCATGGTTTAGCAGTTATAGGTGCCTGAAAGTAAATATTTAATTACAAAAAATCAATTCAATGTTCAGTTTGGCCAAAAATTATAAACCAATATTGTGGGATCACCCAATCATTAAAGTAATACTACGAAGGTGTTGGAGCTATTGTATTGGATTCTCTGTTGCATTGAGAAGTTGTTCTCTGTGTAACATTTTTCTTCTATCTTCTTTTTCTTTATGTGGCAATGAGCCTTGGTGTGAGCCTTTTTGAACAGTGTATCCTATTCTGGGAGTGATCCCTTGTATCGATTTTGAAATTAATTATATTGTGAGCTAATCTTCACCATGGTTTTTCCCTCATTAGGTTTTCCATGTAAATATGGTGTTCTCTTGTGTATGGTGTTGGTTATTTCAATTTATGTTACCTGATTTTCATGTTTAAATATTATAACAGATTAAAGGCTTAATGAATGCATGTGAATTTGATTACTATTGAGGGTTTTTATACTTTGATTTGGTACAACTAATTCACCCCCCCTCTCAGTTGTCTTGTTAATTTAACACACCCACAAACATTAATGGGTTCCAATTTGTATCATCTTGAACAACATAATTATGTAAATAAAATTCACATAATTGATCTTGTTCATCAAGTGTGGCATTAGCAAAAATACTTAAAAATCAAATTTCTTACTCATTTAAACTGGCAAATTATTGATCAAACTATTGAAATAGTAATTTAAGGTTTTTTCCTATAAGAATAAAGCATATTTCCTAGCAAGAGGTCTACACCTAACAATCTGGGCAGCCTTGTCTGCTACTTCTTCAAGCTTGACTATTAACTTTTTCAACTCAACATCTTTACTCTCCAAAACTCTGGTGTGCTCTAAAACCATTGTTTCTTTTTCTTTCTTCCATTTCTCCTTTCGCTGAGAGAATTATTGAGTGGCTTTCCATAGCTGGTAACCTAGAGACATGGTTGTATGATAGGTTGGAGATTTTATAGCAGGGGGTATTTTTTTCTTAGTTGTGAGCTCTTCGTTGAATGAAAAATACAATTGAGGGGGGTGAATCAAATGTATAAAATTAAAATATCAAAACCCTCAACAGTAATCAAATCCACAAACATTCATTAAAACCTTGTTCTGTTAAATTGATTAATCATGAAATGCAAATAACATAAACTGAAATAACAACACCATACACAAGAGAACACCATATTTACATGGAAAACCCAATGAGGGAAAAACTATAGTGAGGATTAGCACATAATATAAGTAATTACAAGACCGATACAAGGGCTCATTGCCAGAATAGGAAACATTGTCCAGAAAGGATCACATCAAGGGCTCACTACCACAAAAAGAAACAAAAAAGATAGAAGAGAAATGTTACACAGAGATCAACTTCTCAATGCAATAAGGAATCCATGCCATAATTACTCCAACACTCTTGCAGCCTTGTTTGAAAGATTGTGGACGCCTTCAGCTCGTTGCCTTCAAAAGTTCAACACTTTGAGGTCTGCACTGCTCTGCTCAAATTTGCATCTATAATTTTGTAATTCACATCGCATTCATCACTCACATCTATCTTACATCTATATTTTTCCTCTCTTACATCTTCTAACAACACCACTCTTATTTATATCATCTTTAACCTTGAAAACCTTCTCAAAGGTCAGCAACTATCTATTACATTTAAAATTTCAAATTAGGTCGACACTCAAACATTCTCGTGGTGGATAGGAATGAAGGAAACCCATATAAATCCTTATTTAGGACCCAAATTAATCCTAACACACCTCAATACACTTTCACAAACTTCGAAAGGCTTCACATGTATTGTTAACACTAGGTCATCCAATACCCATGCTAAACACCATAAAACATTAAGTACACACTTCCTTAAATCAATCTAATGTTGGAAGATGGTCAGCACTCCCCTTGAGATTTGTGACATGGACTAACCGCCTCTCATGGATCCGTTAACTCTGGCAGTTGTATCAAGCATTAATAGGTCGATCTTTTGGTGCAACAACAACTATGGGGCCAACAATTGGTATCAGAGCCAAAGGTGTCGGGTTTGAATCCCCTTGGGTAATGTTGAGGGGGAGTTTTTTGGTAGATGGTTAGTGCTCCCCTCGGGATTTATGACATGGACTAACTGCCTCTCGTGGATCCGTTAACTCTGGTAGTTGTATTGGGCATTAACAGGTCTATCTTTTGGTGCAAAGGCAACTGTGGGGCCAACATCTAAAACTTCAAGACAATAAAATTCACTTGAACATGATCTAGAAAAATCCACAAACCACCTGAGATCCAACAAAGGCTTCATCCAAATTCACATAATAGAAATACTTCAACCCAGAACATTCAATCACCCTTACATGCACACTGATGTATGAAACACACACTATACTGCACTAAATCAAGTGAAGCCTTGTATTATGAAAGATACAAACATTATAAGAAACTTCCCAAATTTGCACAACCTGAAACCAAAATGTGGAGAAATGTGGAGCAAATACATTTCTCCCAGACCACAAAAAACACCACTGAAAAACTAGTTCACATACTAGTGAATATATCTCACTCTGCGTGATCCAAAAACCCAAATTTTGGATATAGAAACTACTGACAACCTAGAACAACATATCAATTCCTAATAGGAAATATCATGAACACAAAAGAAACACGAAGCACATCCCAGAGTAGGTTTTGAAAACTTGCACAACACTATTTTATTTGTTTATCAAATTTTCTCAAAAGCACTTGGAAACCAAGTACCAAAGACACCATCTTAACACATTACTTTATTCCGACATGTCTCTAAAAATTACAACAAAAAGATAGCTCCATGTACTCACAACACTTCCTCAATATCTCAACTGTACATGCACAACCTGCAACATATTGTTTCCCTCTTATTCACAATTTTCTCAATATCCTTGACACCTTCATCATGCAATAACCTTCGTCATCACATAGTTGACATCAATGAAAACACTGGAATTTTTAGATCAATTACAACACCTTCATACTTGCAAAAATCTCCCCCTTTGTCATTGATGGCAACACATGATGTGAAAAACCATCAAAGATAACACAACAGCTTTGAACACACTTTCTTATGATTTTATTTTCTCTCCCCTATGTAGATAAACTTTTTCACATTATTCTTTCTCCCCCTTTGACATTAATGGAAAAGGATAAGGTGTTTTGCATTATTCTCCCCCTTTAACACTGAACCAAGATACTTGCTCTGAATACTCCCCCTTAGGAGTACACCTAATCAAGTCAACAACTCTGCACAATGACAACACATGACACTACCTAATCCTCCTAAGAGGTATCCACCAACATCAATCTAGACAGAAGATGAATTCATAGATCCACTAGACTAATGCATATCCATATGCATTTACTTTAGAGGAGGGGTGATAACCCCTGACTTCTCCCAAAGATACTTAAAAGTATCTTTAAGAAGAGCCTTAGTAAATATGTCAGCAATTTGATCCTTTGTAGTTACATATTCAAGCTTCACCTCATTCTCCATAACATTATATTTTAGAAAGTGATTCCCTTTATCCTTAACACCACCCAACTGAATGTGATTAGAATCAATGAGATCTTGAACTTGATTTTTAATATGTGTGCATCATTTCGTATCATGTGCATTTGTGTGGTGATATTGATAAAAGGAACTTGGATTAAAATTTGGAGGTAGAGGTTTGGTTGTATCCATAGGTCTTATCGGAGGCAAGCGGATTAGTTTCTCACTCAAAAGCTACAACATGATTGCATGGAGGGAATCAAGTAGCAAGGTGAACTATCTATATTTTTCTCTAAATTGGTATGGAGTTGGACTTATGGCAGCAACTTGAGGTTCAACACGATTTAGTTGTGATGGATTTATTTTTAGAAAGTTCTTGTTTGGCTTCTTGAATGGTTGGTAATTGTTTTGATGTATGGGTTCAAATTTCTCAGTATGAGCTCATTAAGATGCTTCTTCATACTTATTAATCAAATCTTGATAGTCACAAAGAGCCATACATAAATGTACAAAGGATAGAAAATTCATCAATAAGACTCTCTCTCTTATGTCCTTTTCAAAATTATCAATGAACATTCTTTGGATATCCATATTAGGAAGAGTTAGATTAACTTGTGATAATATCAGCTGATAGTAGCTTATGAAATATGTGACCTGTTCACCTTGATTTTTTTTTATCTCATTAAATTAGCTATGTTGATATTATAACCAATGTTGACTTGGAAATGGTTGAGGAAAGCATCAACAAGCTGATTAAATGAGTGGATTGAGTTATTAGGTAATGAAAAAACCATTCCAAGGCCATGTCTTTCAATGACATGGGGAAAATTTTAGCTAAGGTCTTATCCTTAAAAATAAATTAACTACACATGGCGATATATGTTGATAAGTGGTTGCTAGGGTCCCCTTTACCATTGCACTTGTCAAATCAAGGGATCTATGTGTTTTGTGGAATTTATGCTTACAACATTTCAAGTGACAATGGGCTCCTTTTGATATACTATGATGGTTTTCCACTTTGGTTTTGGTTCATTGTTGATATTTCTTGTTGAAGTGATGTCACATTTTTCAAAAGTTGGTTTATGACAGAATCATTGCTTGACATGTTTTGAGAATGAGGTGAATATGGTGGAAGTGTGTATATATTAGGTGGGCTACTATGTTGCACAATTATGAGTGGGGATAGAACTTGAGGTGTGACATGTGAAGATCCAAAATCATAAGGATTTATAGTGGAAAGACCTATTGTTGAAGTTATGCCAATGCTTGGTTGTATTGTTGAAGCAACAGTTTGATTTGTGTGTGTAGGAATAGAGCCTATGGTTTTAGGTAGGGAGACTTGAATTCCTCTTTGAATTTGAGTGTATCCCAAAGCTTGAGTGCAACTAGCCATTGTAGGAACAGTATTATTAACTATATGGGATAGGCTATGTATAACCTCTAGTACATGGTCATCAAATTAGTTTCCTCATGTTGTCAATTATAGGAACTGTAATACCAATGAAGCATTTAGTACTCACAAAGTTGTGAAGTTTTTCTAGGTATCTATCCAATATTTTTAATTTGTCTTCAGGAACATGGGAAACCATAGTCTCAACATCTATACAAATAGGTGTTTGTAAGGTGTTCATTGGTATGGTGACATCAGGGATAGAGTCCAAGATGGGTTGAGTATTGACAACACTAATCATGAAAGATTAGAAGACTCATGATCCACAACTAGTGTAAAGCTAGCATGGGATGCCATAAGTCTAGAACTACATCTCACTGAATTATTGGCAATACGACACTACGTTGTGAAATTTTTGTTAATTTCACAACACCAAAGGTGCACCCAATATGAACACCAAATTTCTAAATAAGTACAAGAAACATTCAGAAACTAACAATAGATAGTAGGAGAAAACAGGGAACACAGTAGTTCAAAGATATCAAAGAAATTTTGTTTGGCCAAGACAAGCAGAATAGGGTATCCCAAGGGTGTCTAAGTCTTGGTCAGAGGTTCTGAAAGTTTAAAGTTTGACTATGTACTGCATTGTTTAAGAATGTTGATTCTACTAGCAAACAATTGTAACAGTAAATAAATTTTGAAAATTTATTTAATGTATCCCAATTTGATGCAAAATGCAAGTATGCAATGATGTTCAAGATATTTGAACAAATTTGAATGTACACTTCAGATCTAAAGTGTAATAATTGACTAATTCTAATGTGCACAAGACTTGAAAATGATGATTTTTTTTAATGCAAATTATGAACACAAACAATACACTTTCTTTCACAAAATGAACTAAACGTAAAATGCCTTAAAATATGTAATTATGAATTTCAAACTAAGATATGCAAGTATAGACAAACTAAGCAAATAAAAAGATGCAAGTATGAAAAAGATTGTTGATGCACTTGTACAAGGACAAGGTCACCCAAGGGCGAATGGGTCCTTGTTCAAGGTTTTGGAAACTAAAAAATTTAATGTCTAAGTTGTTGTTTAAGGTTATTGTTCCTATCTGCAAATAGGTTTGACAGTAAGTATTTTTCAAAAAATTTCCAATGTACTGCAAATGTAAATGTATGAAAATTTTGAAACAAAATGACACTTTTTGAATGCAATTTTAAAATGAAAATCTGATCTAAATGACTGAAAGAACCCTTAAGCTAGTTATGATGCAATATGGATGTAATTTTTTTGGATTTTGATGACTTTTTATGATGCTAATATGAAAACCTAAATGACAAATGCAAGGAAAAATGATGTAAAACCTAGATCTAAGGTTTGAAAGAAAACCAAATCAGAAAGATATGATGTCAAATGTGAGGTTCACCAAAATGAAACACAAAAAAATGGGGAATTGGGATTGGGGATGATGTTCTAAATGTGAAGATCCTAGGATCATTTCCACTTTTCTAAAGGTTTTTCAATAGGATACTGATCCGGTGGACATTTTTCAGTGAAAATTGAAGTGTCTTATTTTTCTCCAGAATCAGCACCGTCAGGAAGAGCTCGGCGTCCTGATTCCAACGCAACTTGAATGGAGCGAAAAGGAGTCCATTTGTACAAATTATGGCCAGTCAAACCTTGGGTCAAACTGGGATCAGAGGGCATCCAGGAAGCGGAAAAAATGATGTCGTCAAAAGTTGTCGAAGTTGGTGTCATCACAAAGAGCTCATCAAGATGATTCTGATGGCATTCGTTTCGTCGAAATCCAACATCGTATGCTCAAGATACAGCTAGTCAAAGTTTCAGGTTGACTTGGTGGACTTGAAGGTACAGTGATGACGTCATCACCTGTACAGATGACGTCAGCATGCGGTACGAAATCAGAAATAGACCAATCAAAATTTGACACGTGGCACTCCGTACGGTAGGAACATGTCGACGTGGCACGATGATGTGGCAGGTGATGTCAGCAAGGTCAGCGAATCATGCATTGGTACGCCACGTCATCATCCAGTCAGCGGACACGTCATTGCAGAGTCAGTAGTCCTGTCAGTGACACATCATCGGCCAGTCAGCACTTTTCAGCATACATGTCGGCATACACATCAGCGTTGTCGGCAAATTAAATCTCACCATGTGGCACCCTCCTGGTGCGGCACGTGGCCTCTCCCTCCTTCGTCGACGCTAGCTGTTTTGTTAGCAAAAGATTTGACCGGCCCGCATGGGACTCGAACTCCCAACCACTCGCGAGCGAAATCACCGAGCGACCACTCCACCAAACCGTCGGTCGTTACCCAATTATAGTGGCTGTTTTGTTTTGTTGATTGAAAAAGTGGCAATGGCTATTAAAAGCCAGCGGCGGGGGTTGAACCCCCAACCGCCGGCCTCCCAAAAATCTTAACCACCACCAAGCCAGCGAGTGCGGTTGGGATATATATGGCATCGATTTGTTTTGGTGAGTTATCAAAACCGATTGCCTTTTAAAATAAAAAAACAAAACTCCTCTAAAATAAAACAAACTTCCCTAAAACAAAAAAACAATTCCCTATTTCAAGATTACTTAAAATCTCCTAAGCCCGAATAAAGCATTGAAAGGGCTAGATTAATATGTTTAAATATTATAGGAAATATATAAAGATTTATTATGAAGAAATGGGGGGATTTTTAATGATTTTTATGTAAATAAGGGAAGATTTGAAGATATTTTGGAGAGATAAGGAATATCTTGTAAATCAATTGGTTAGTAACCAATTTGAGTTAATTTTATGTATAAAAAGGGGTGTGAGATGAGAGTGGGAATCAAGTTTTCTTTCAGGTGACGAAGTCTTGAAGCTGTGGAGATAATCGAAAGAGAGGTCTTGTAGAGATTCCATTCTTGCACGTCAGAGTGTTGTTATGCTGCCGAAGTGCTTGGAGAATGATTGTGGTGCTTTGTAATTGATTTTGGAGTTAATCGGATCAGTCTCTCTATTGGAGTGGACCCGGAGACGTAGTCACGTTTGTGACGAACTCCGTAATCAAACACTATTTGCACTTCTCTTCTTCTCTCTCTTTCTTTCTCTCATTTCCTTCCTTTCTGTTATAATCACCTTGTTATTACTTGTCATTTTAATTATTTCCATAAGTTAATTTTGATATTATTAACTTGGAATAATCATTGTAAAAGTTAAGCATTTAAATACTGCAATCTAGTCTAGATCCTATACAGATCAGATACAAATCCACAAGGTATAAAGATTGACTTTCAACCTTAAAGGTGAACCAATCAAACCTGGATCAGAACCTTTTGAGTCTTAGGAATGAATTAGAAATGATTTGGAATGACTGACCTAATTTAACTATATGCCTTAATATTAAAAATGTAGTATTTTGAACATGCACACACTAAAACTATAGATTGTAGGTGGATCTAGGAAGTGTCAGATGATATGTACCTATCACCAAAAGTAGGATCTAACATGTATAGAGGGACTTAGTTACCCCTAGGTGAATTAGTCTTTGATGAGGGGTCATGAAACTACTTTTACAATCCTTTGATGTTGGATATGAGCTTCTGACTCCCTATTGTAGAATTGTCAGAATGTCATCAATGGATTCTGTAATTGAGTTTTTGTTACTTGACAACTTTTAGGGTCTTGAATGCAACAATGGATAATTTTCCTTCAATCTTTCCTCAATCATCTTCAAACCTATAACCTACACATTCAAAAATGTAGAAAATGTTGGGCCATTTAGGGGCTTGTCTCAACTGAACCTTGTGTAAGTATTTCCATTTCCATAATGGCAATGTCAATGATAGGAATGATAATTGAAAGGAAAGAATGATGAATAAAAAAAATGCTACAACTCACCACCCTTCAATGGCTTCCTTGAAGGACTGAATTCATACACATCACCTCAAGGATTTTGATATTTCTTTTCTTGAATGCTTGAATGATTTGGAGACCTACAACAAGGGTTAGCCTTCACAAAACAATGAATATGAACACACATAAACTCACATAGAATTTGACATGATGTTAGGATCTTGAATTGCTGAAATAAATCTCTAAAATACCACTCTTGACTTGCACAATAGTGCTCTTGATCATAATTTTTCCAATAGATTTCATGTTAAATTTTAAATGATAAATAACTAGGTATTTATATACAATTGTACTAATTTCTCAAAAAATAGATTTATTTGAATTTTGGATGTTAAAATGTTGCCAACAACATGTTTAAATTTAAGTATTGACTAAGAAGGGGGACCCATTCGCCCATGGGTGAATGGGTCCTAGTTGAAATTTCCAAGCCACACTTAGTTGAGAGAAAAATAATAATTGAATGCATAATTTGGAAAATTAGGTCCTCAATTAAGTCCAATAAATTAGGGAGACAAAAAATAATGTGAAATTGTGACCCATTCGCCTATGGGTAAATGGGTCCTAGCTTAAATTTCCAAGCCACACTTAGTCGAGAGAAAAATAAGAATTGAATGCATAATCTGGAAAATTAGGACCTTAATTAAGTCCAATAAATTAGGGAGACAAAACACAATGTGAAATTGTTAAGGGTGAAAATTTTCAACACTATATCATGTATGTAAGTTTCATATACTTGCATGTGGGTTGCATGTACTTGCATGGTTTTGCATGTCACTTGCATGTTCTTGTATGGTGGTGCATGTGGTGTTTGGAGTTATGGGTATTTCTTTTGGTGATTACTTAGACTTAAAAGCTTGAGGGAATTTGAGCTGAAGGAATGGACTGATTTTTAATCCTTTGCCAAGTGAAAGACCTACAGTTGCTTTATTTTTTGGAAATAGTAAACATGAAGAAGGATGGTTAAGATAGAAATAAGTGGAGTTGATCACATTGATATTATGTTGATTTGGAGCTCCTAGTTAGACAATTGAATAACCCTAATGGATGGGGTGTGGTTACACTTCATAGTTGTGTGAAGCAGAGTATTTATATTGGGTGTTTGAGATGGGCCCGTTGGTGATATGGAGATACTCGTGTTGTTATGATCATGGTGTGTTGTGCTTGTATTGGGTTCTTGTTTTAGCTCTTGGTATTGGATGACACTATTTTATAATTCTTGAATGCATGTAGGCTATAGAGTTGATCATTGGATGATATAAATTCTTATGGATTAGCCTAGATTCTTTGATGCTTGTACAATGATGATGGTTGTGGAGTTTTCCTACATATAGGCCTAGATTTCCTATGCCTCTACTTTCTTTATGGATGTTTTTACTTGTGTAGCTCAAATTCATGTTCCTTGGATCTAAGGGTTTTATAGATTTAATATTCAAAAATATATGGTTATGCATATTCATGATAATCCATTGTTCTGGATTAACTATTATGGTTTCTTTTTGACCTTTGGGTCTTTGAGATGTTAAGTGTATGTGGATTTGCATGTGTTTTTTGAAAATATAGTGCTTTTTCATTTTTTGCACAATCAAGAAAAACTTGTGATTATGTAGATCTGCAAATAACTACTTTTTGGGTCATGGTCTTTGGATGATTTTGGATGTAAGATAGTTGCAAATCTACATGCATGCTTCATTCTTGGTTTGAGGAGATATCAGATCTTCTTTGTATGAATATGTTGGTATGCGATTAGACACTAAAATTTATGTGGTGAATACTTGGAGGGTTCTTGACTATGGTACTCATGTTGTGGTTTTGTTTGGAAAATCAGATCTACTGGTGATCTGGTGCTTGAGTCTTGAAAGCTACATGATATCTTCTTTGATATCCCAATTTTTTATGTTACTAATATGATGATAGGCTTGCATGTTTAATGTTTGATATCTATGAGTCATGTAGTTGAGTGGGCTGATCACCCATCTAGTTGTAGTGGGAGGACTCATATGTGGACTATTTATATCCATGAGATTGATTCAAAGTTGTTGCAAACTTCATTAGTTGACCTTCTATATGGTCATTGGTATATTTGTATGTGATGCATTGGGATGAGAGAATGGTGTTGAGTACCTAGATAGTTAGTTATGGGGACCTATAGAATGTCTTATCATGATGTCATGGATAGCTTGGATACACTATTTTTTGTGAGCTAATGTGATAGTGATGGTATATTTCCTTGCCTTGGAGATCTTGGTGCCACTTGATATTATTGTCAGATGGATATTTGGGTGTGTGGACCTGGGGGATATTTGGATTAGGATATTATTAAGTCATGATTCTTGGAGAGCTCGATAGCACTATTTAGTGGGAGCTTTAGCATTGACTATGGATTCATCACTTGGTGATGGGTGATCTTTTTAGGTGTTGTGGATGTTACTAGGAGGAGCTCCTAGATCCTATTGCTACAAAGGGGTTCTTTCACATTTGGAGATGGTCATATTCATGAGAATAAAGATGAGTGATATCTTAGATTCATGGAGGACTCTTGGAGTCTTTGGTTGGGGGTGGCGTTAATGCTTTGATAAGTTGATGTTGGTTTAGAGTATATTGCTAGTATGTCATGGTATACTCTTGATGGTGTATTAGAGTTTATGGCATATTACATTGCTCTTGAGACCATGTTTTTTTCAATTGGATCATGGATCTCCTTGGAGGAGATGATGATCCTATGTTGAGAAGATAGGTTCTAGTGTTGTGCCATGATGGATTCTTGATTACATAGTAGAGTGTTGGAATGATATTTTTTAGATCATGATGTCATGATGGGTTCTTGACTATAGTTGGAACTTTGATAGTGATATGGAAAGTTCTCTATGTTTTGAGTACATTGATCATGTGCTTGAGAGCTTCATGAGAGTCTAGTTTCTATATATGGAGCTTAGAATGGATTGATCAATTGATTAGTACTCATGGATGCATGGAGATGTGGGTGAGAATGTATTTCTCTTAAGATTAGAGAATATGTTGAGATGGGTACTCTTAATGATATCTCAATAGGAAGTCTAAGAAGATTTTTACCTCAAAATGGGTGTGAGTTCATGATATACCTAAGAGGATATTTCTCTTGGATGAGTCATGATGACTTTGATATCTTGGAGGAGCATTCACATTCCCTACTCTTGGTCTACTTGGTAGTTTTTCACTTGAGAGGCATAGACCTTTGGTCCTCTCAAGTGTTATGCTTATCTTTCATAGATATGGATCTTGAGCTATAGTCGGATGGTTCTAGAGGATTCGTTATGAATATGTTTAGCATGGTCATCTCCTTGATTATATGAGTTGGCATTGTGATTTCATTTATGAGGAGTTTAGGAGGTGGTAGTGGGCTGATTTCCTGATATGGGAAATGGATCTAGTTTGGTCTTCTCTTAAGAAGCTTGCATCGATGTGATTACATGATACATATGTTGTGTTTGATCTTGGAGATTGAACAAGATAGGTGTTTTTGAGGCTTTTATTTTGGGGTTGCAAAGGAGATCATACTTGACACAATTGAGCATTTAGAGGTGTATGTAGAAGGGAATTCTACATGTGTATGATGTGTATAGTGTCTCTCTTCGGCCTTGGTTTTCTTCCTAGATCTTTAAATTCACATGATGATGGAGTTAATATCATCTATGGAGCTATGGTGATCACTAATTTGTGGCCATATGTTTTCACTTGGTTTCAGGTAATGACATGGAGGTTCCTTTATCTATGTCCTTTGTCAGATGTAGAGAACATGGGAGAGTTTTGGAGACTTGTGGTGAGAGATGTACTTGTAGCAGTTTGGGCATAGGCTATGCATGTCATTGTGGATGGTTCTTGATACTGCATGAAAACATCCTCTATGTGGTGCTATTACTAGAATTGGAGTTCTTTGATGTCTTTTCAAACTAGACATTACCCATGCAATGGGAGTTCCTAGATGTGTTTTTCTTCATTGATTATTTTGACACAAGGAGCTTGAGCTTGTGATTATGGTTGATGAGTTGGATATGTTGTTCACACGAGTTTGTTGATTTTTTGGATACCTTTGATGTATGGTAGATTGGATGGATTAACATTTGTTGTGGGTGTTATTTCCAATCTCATGGGTTTATTAGTTATGAGGGAAACTTGTTTTGGTTCTTCTAGTTGATGTTTTATCTTGTTCTCTGAAGGATTCTTCAACTTCAAAATTGTGTTATGGTTATGGGCTTGGATTTGGTTAAACTTTTGTTTATATCATGAGAATAGTGGACTTGTGGCAGTATCTTGTAGCATTTTCTATTGGTTGGATCTGATGCTTATGACTTTAGACTGGTGCATATACACAATGGCTTATTCCTTTGCTTTGGAGGATGGTAGGAATTGTTGCATGAGATGGTGGACATATAGGATTTCATTGTAGATATATTTTTTGGAGAATGAGAGCATTGTTCAAGATTCATGTGATTGCATGCATGGCTATGATGATGTGTTTTCATCGATTGACTCTTAACAGTTAAATCTTGTTGAT
This sequence comes from Sequoiadendron giganteum, assembly GCA_007115665.2. Taxonomy (NCBI): domain Eukaryota; kingdom Viridiplantae; phylum Streptophyta; class Pinopsida; order Cupressales; family Cupressaceae; genus Sequoiadendron; species Sequoiadendron giganteum. The sequence continues at coordinate 92,301,599 of CM021103.1, read as the reverse complement.
TCCATAGACTCTCAGTAGGTCTGAGGCAAGTGGGAGATTTTTTGGATTAAGGTTTCTCAACTTTTGAGTCCTAGCATTATTTTTGGATAAAAAATTGTAATTATTGATATATTCTAAGTTACCAACTATAATAGTTTTCATAGAATTTTTTGGACCCGTCAGGGAGTGTTATATCCTACATGCAAGGTGTGGATATCAATGAAGTTCAACTTGTCACCCAGGATTTGAAGCATTATTGCTTGTACATAATTCATGGAGGTGTGCCATAGTGACACATGTCACTTGGGTGCTCATTTGGAGAGAGGAGTTTGTAAAAACTTCTCAAAGTTACACGGAGGTGACATGTGCCAAGGCATTATTTAGTTAATTGTGACATATTCCTACTTTTGTGGAAGTTGGCACCCACTTTGAAAATTCAAGGTTGGAAGTTTCTATTTGCAATAGGAGTTGTGTCTGGATACAGTTTATGTTCCTAGTTGAGTCAAACTTGGAACGTCGATACCTAGATTTTTGACAAGTGACTTTTTTGCATGTGCATGTTGCATGTTGTTGTATGTAGTTCATTTATTGTTCCATGTTCATGCATGGGCGTGAGTTTAAGAAAATTCTATCTCATGCACTATATACTCTATAAATACATGTGTTTTGCTAGAGGATTCAAATGTGAGAAGAGTTATTCATGAGGGTTATGCTACCATAATTCTACAAGAGATAGAACAAGATGTAAATCTCTTGTAATGGCCTTGATCTTGAAGAATGTATTGTAACTACTTATATTACTAAATAATATATTGCCTATGTGGTTTTGGAGTGTGGGGTTTTTTACCCGAAAGGGTTTTCCCCATGTAAATCTATGTGTTCTTTCTCTTCTATCTTATTCTTCTTGTTTGATTTTGTGCGTATGTAATGTTGTTGAAACTACTTGATCTAAAAAGATCTAAAACTTAATTGCAACCTCTTTCCTTTAATAATTAGCAATGGGAAAATAACTACGTCAATTCCCACTTTAAGGCATAGTAGTATATGCTTTTGAGGATCCTAAACTAAAATGGATATAACTTAAGACACATATTGATCCTAGATGGCTTTTTGGGATGCTTGTTTTTTCCTTCATTGCCTTCATAAGAAAGGTCTCCAATGTACATTTCATATTCAATATGGTAAGCTTGCATCCATAATCAAGCAAGCTATTCTTGTCATTTTCTCTCTTGTGGAAGATATTTTGGTCTAGCAACTGTTTCTGAGGTGTTGGAAGTTCATGATTAACTCCTACATAATCAATCTATTTTTTTCTTATAAATTTCTACCAAAAATCAGTGGGTTCAAGAACCAATCCATATATAATTAGCATAATTATGACCTATAAAATGATTTAGGAGTCTATTCCACCAAAACTTGAAATTCCAACTATCCAATTTTATTGTTATAATATTATTTTATATGTATATTAACTTCTCAAATTAAATTAAAGATTTAGACTTAAAAAGAAAATCAAGCGTACCCTTCAAATAGAACTTTATATCCATTCATGAAATGCAAAAAAAACTAATTGTTAAAACCTCATTGACCATTACAAAGTCTCGGCACATTATCTTAGTCTAATTTTAATGCATATACAAGATAACAAGTGTTTAAAACTGAAATTATAATCACCTTAATTAGAATTATACTAGAAAAAGTTATCAAAACGTAGAGCATAGAAGATATCCTTGACACTTATAAGAGGTAAAATATTTGGAAATTTAGGCAAAAGTTATGCATGTCTCCATGCAAAGCACATACAAGGGTAAAATGGAACTATAAATAATTTTAAAGCATAACCAAAATTTCCACTCAAGAATAGAAAAATTACCAATATAATGGAATCACTAATTTTTTTGCAAAATGCAATAGCTTCAAAAACCCTACTAAAATAATGGATTCACCAAAGTTACCTAGTGTGAAATAGGGTTTTTTGGTTATATGTTGATATAGGCAATGGCATAGAGCAAGGTACTTACTGATGACTTGATGGGCCACATGTTGGTCTATAAAGGAAAGGTATAAGGTGGATATAAAGTCACATATTCTTTCCAAAGGTGATGATAGACTTTAAACACCACTACACAACCCAATAGAGGTTGAAACATAGGTTAGGCCATCATGTAAAAAATGCTAGCAATGTCGATGCAGAGAAAGAAACTTAAACAACAACTTTCCAACTTTTGATTGACCCTTCTATGGAAGTTAGGTGATTCCATGTTCTACTAGCCCTTAAACCCTCAATTTAGACCCAAATTGATACTTGCATTGACAACACTCATTCTTGATGCCTTAAAGGGTCTTATAATAGTCATTAAAAACTATAAAATATTCACTTTTAGTAAGGTTTCAACTAGTCACTATAATCTGACCTATAAGCCTTTCATTCCTAGGATTTATACTATTATTTCCTTGGCAAACCTGGCCTCTTAACATATAAAAACTTACTTCTGATGCCTTTTATGGCTTTAACACCTTTAAAATGCGTTACAAAACCTCCACAAACCTTTACCTTGTTTGAAAAACTCAAGAAATTTAAATTTTCAATAAACTCTAGCTGTCTTAGGGTTATGACAGTCTTTTTTGCAGGGATTTCCAAAAAACAATCCTAAATAACTCATGCAAACCAACAAATATGGAGCCTAAAATTGGTGAGAACTTAACCAAGTCCCTAACAAATGTTTTCACAAAATTTCATGATTTTTCACCATACCAAAAAAAAAGATATGAACTTTTTTCTATTCTTGAAAACCCTAGTTTTTGAACAGAGCAATGAGCACTATTTTGATCATAACTTGAGAAAAATCAATGAAGTCACCTCAAAAAAAATTCATTTGAACCTTAAGACATGCAACTATCATCCCACACAAACATAGACCTGCAAATTGATCGTACAAGTCTGTACCAAACTGTTATTTTCTATTTTTTAGGAAAACTATCACAAATTTGTCAAAAAAAGAGTTTACCATGAAAATATTGTTCCTCCACTTCTTGGAACATATATTATTATTCATTAAACATCCAAGAGCTTACAAAAATCATTTACACTATAGCATATGTCCATTTCCTTCAATAACCCTAATGTCCATGTCATTAAACTTGACATTTATGCTATTTTTGTGCAACTTTTAACCCTATACCACACCTAGGCTAGAAAACATTACAAAAGATTATATATATGGTTTTCTAAGACCATTTTCTGATATTTAATTGACATAAAACTAGGAATCATAGAAAAAAACAGTCCTTAAAACATAAACTAGGTCTCTTGGACCTTCAAGAACAACATTCAGGTGATGCCCCTACATCATACTCCCCAAGGAAAAGAAATTTGAGTTCCATATCAAATGATGGTCTACTTTTGATTCTCTTCTCCTAATTGTGTTGCATGTTTAGTTGTTCTCTGACCTCCTCTTGATTGTCTCAATGCTTGGCTTGATCTGCTCCATGTTTCTTGGTCTTCACGCTCATGTTTCATGCTTACTTTTTGTACCTCCTCTTGATGATCTTCTTCTCAACTACAAGACTCCAAAATTTTATTTCTCTTTCATAGGCCTCATTACTACTGTCTATTTATTCATCCTATTTATTCTCTCTGTATTCTACACCTATTGATGCCAAAATTTGACAAGGTAACAGCCTTTATGGGAAACTCGGTTAAAGGGGGGACCTATTACGCTAAACTGAGTGACCTCCAGATTTTAAAGAAATCGGATTCTTCTATAACTAGGGTTTTGAATGGGAAAAGGAAACAAATATAAAAATAAAAGATCTAACTAAGGTGATGTGCCAAGATTTAGATGTAAGGAATGATAAATATATATTTTGGATGCAATTTAAAGGCCTGTTCAGCAATCTGCTATGTCCCAAAATAACAAACATCAAAGAGAAAGACCTAAATAATCCATTTCATAACATAAAATAGTTTTCATAGAGATTTACTTAAAAGAAAGAGTTGGAGGCATGGTCCTAAATCAACATTCTATTCAAATCATTGAAGTTGCAAACAACATATTCAATAACAACACAATATAATGTTTTTCAAATAGTTAAGAAATAGAGAGTCTAAATTACAAGGGCATAGTCTGTGAGTCTTTACAATTATCTAACAAAACAAAAGGCCTTATGTCTTTCTAATTTTTTTGCAGGTATTCCAAACTAGATCTAGGCTGAAAGAAGTAGTATACACAGCCAAAGGCTTCCACCACTTGAAAGCCCAAAATAGAAAATATTCCCAATCATGAGTAATGATGTTCGCAGCAATGACTCGGCACGATTATTACAACAGAAAGATTTTGAAGTATGAACACAGTCACCTGTGAGTGAGGTGCATTCTCTACAAAGGATGGTGGTGGTCCCAGCATTCAAAAACAACTAAATCTCAAGCAAGCACGCGTTGTAGTCTTATAGAGTTAGTTAGGACATGTGGCATGTAGTCGGGGCCCGAACTTCATTTCTTCTTTCTCGTGAATGAAATGCATGTTTTGAGGACACATGGAGGAGCCTTCAACATATTAGCACCATTATGGGGCTCGCTTAAAATTTTACTCAAGGGGAGGCGACGTCACATGCGGTTGGGGCCTAAAGGAAAAGGGAAGGGAATCTCCCCTTTGATGACCAATTGCATGACATGTGGAAGCAACGAGTCAATTCCATTGAAAGGGTGGCTAGAGGACTTCAAAAACATTGGGAGCGGTTGGAAGCGAGGAAAAATAGTGAAGCCACCCTAAGGGAGCATCAGATATATTTAATATCCATAGCTTTTAGCGATTTATCAGGGGTGTTTCACCTACAAAATGATGAACCCAAAATATTTATGGTTCCATGACCAGAGCCTTATTCATTGAGCATCGGAGTCAAAGTTCGGAAAGGGCGGTCTGCAGGGGCAACCAATCAGACTTGGAAGGTGTTGATATGGCGTCTTGATTCTTGTGTGCCTCATGTAGATCAATTACCTCCCTAAAGGGCAACATTGTAGATATCCTGCACCCAAACTAGAGTTGGAAAAGCAGCCACACAATCTGATGAGTAATACCTTCAATATCTTCAATGGTAGGAGGTTGGTTGAAGCTCTGGAAAGTAGATAAATCATGCTTCCTCTCCTCAATCTCAGTTGTGATTCACTATACAGTGGCCACCGAGTCATCAGAAAGAAACGGAGAGGATGGGCCCATCTGGGTTAGTTGGGAAAACTTTGCCCGCATGCTATCCATAGTTCGGCCTAATTTGACTATCAACATGGAGGGTGGATTCATGGCAGTGGATAAACTCCCTTGTGATCTTAGCAGCTAACCTTTGATTTTCAACACCTGCGCACACTAGATCCTCATTTGGCATGGTGTACAGCCTGTCTAGCAGCTTCTCCGCTTCAAAAAAAAATTCCCTTATAAATTGCGGGAATTGCTCCATTGCGCTGCAAACTTCCTTGCTTAAATTTGTCACCTATGCCATAAACTAAAGTGTGGGTTGAAGATTCAAACATAAGCATTGACCCTTTCCCATTAGGAAGCATATAGTTGTTGGGCTACTAAGCGGAGGTTTGACTATGGAGCAAGATTTGAGTAAACCTCTTCAAGAGATTAATCTTTGCATCTTTCATCCCAATCTCTTGTGTTAGCCCTGTAATTTTTTCAGCTATGGTGGAGAGTTGCTCCCGTAAGGCCCTTTGTGCAACAAGCCATTTTTCTTCAACTCGGCCTCGGGTCACAGACTCCTCTTCTAGGGAAAGCTTGATCTCCTAGAGGTCCTTTTCAAACTGAGCCTACTGGATTGCTAGATCTATCTCCTTAAATTGTATAGCTTTCTCCAACTAAGCACTCAATCATTGCAACTCTTCATCGTTTTGATTAACCTCCCTCTCTGATTGTGCCAACTGGTCTTGTAACTCTTTATTCGTTCGTTGTAACTTAGCCACTTCATTGGACTCTTAGGATTGTGACCCCTCGATCTCCCGTTGTAGGCTAGCCTACTCTTCCTATGCGTTTTGTGCGAAGCATGCCATTTCTGCCTCTTATGCCTTGTCCTTTCCCAATAGGACTTTAATTCTTTCTTTGATGGCCTTGAGTTCATCTTCTACCTTCTTCAACTTGCGACCAAACTTGAGAAAGTCAATGGTCACTACTTGTTGTGTCTCCTCCATGAGCTTGAATTTATCTTGTGGTTGGGCAACATGCAAGTGAAGTTTGATGGCTTAGACGTCATAGTCATCGGGTTGCATTTCCCCTATAGTTTGGTGGCATTGGGATGCATGGTTGCGAAATGCAACAATTGTTTAGCCTCATAATAAATTTTTTGGACCCTGGGATTTGCTGGCTTCCTAGCATCCTTTTCCCTTTACTTCTAAAGTCAAAGAGCCCGAGCTTGCTTTGTTGTATCGCTCTATGACAAGAATTGAGTTGGTGATCTGATGCGTTCGCCTGCAAAGGGTGCACCGAGAGGGATAGCAAAAGGGAATGAGAGGCAGGTGACCTCAGATGTTTTCTTCTTTGGAAGGGAAACCGTGAGCAGAGAGAAGGGAGGAATATTCCAAACTCCAGGTGATGAAAGTGTGGGAGGACTTGTGGGAAATGGTGGTGGCAATGGAGATGCAGTGGGATCCATCTGCTAAAAAGGTTGGGTTTGAGTTAACGCAGCAGAGACAAAAGGGCCAGAAACTTCAGATTCCAAGGGGGTGGTAGCCATAGATGCAGACAGGGGAGCAAATGTAGAGGCTAACGGGGCTCCAACGAAAGATGAAGGAATTCTTGGGGAAGCAAAAGGTATCAGTCAGATATGAGAAAACTGGGAGAAACCTCCCGTAGCCATTGTAGCAGGGATAGAGAAAGATAGGCTAACACTTGGAGCAATGGGTGTCATAGGGATAGTGGAAGAAATAAGGGATTGGGAGTCGAGAAGAGGGGAAGAAAAAGATACTTGAGCGGCGAATTCTATCTCTAATCCCTAGGCTACCACAACCTCCTACGAAACTTTTATGGAAGTTGTATCAGTGCATTATCTTTTTCTTGGTGGATATTTCTCCACATCAACTACCTCTGTCAATTTTTGTGTTCCTCTTGGATTTCTTACGACCTATGCTCGGGACTATGAAGACCCTAATCATGAAATATTTATCTGCAACCTCCCAATAGTTGTGCTAAGTTGCGTTCCTTTTATCTTAACTTGCATCACCAGATCCTCTCTTGGTTCCTTATCCTCTTACTTCCCCTTGTTAGAACATTGTGTGGCCTCTTTAGGCTCAACCTCTTCAGCATCACTTGCATCAGAATCAACATGCTCCCCATTCTAGAGAGTATCAAACCAATCATCGGTGTCGAAGATTGACGAGTGTTGGAACGGGGCGAGGGGGCACCTAATCTCTTGGCAATAAATCCAAAAATCATTAATCTTTTCCACCTTACAGCCATATTCCCTCATCAAACTATTGTGAAGGGTAGCACTCATGTGGAAAAAAAAATCAGCCTTCCCTTTTAGGATGATAAAAACCCAACCATGATGGCCTCAGATTATCTATTGGCATCTGTGCTAAGTCCACCCATAGTCTTCTTGAATCCTCCAGAGGGTTTCATTGTGCTTCCCGATAAGGTTGAGGGTTTTGTTTTACCTTAATAAATGTGCCACTCAAATCGTCCTCGAGGTTGTCATCCCATTTATCACAAATGAACACCAACCTGAGGTGAGACAGCATTGCCTCTAGCAGCTCAGCTGATCTCTTCTTTACCATGACCACTCTATTGTAGCTCAGCGGGCATTCAAAAAATCCTCTCTTTTTCTTTTTTGGATTAGAGGAAAAAGTCTAGTCAATACTGGCCATTTGTCGGAAGACTTCAAGAGCCAATACTCGATCGGTGACACTCGTTGGGAGTCGGATTAGCTCTTATGAAAATCCATGCACTCAGACGAATGTGAAATCCTCCCCGAGGAACCAGTCACACTTAGGGAATAGGGCTTGCATCCAGCCAATTTGATTGGCTGAAAGGTGATAGTAGTCACCATCCTCGCTTAAGTCGTGCAAAATCAAAATCGAGAAATTCTCTGAAAATGCATAATAGTCCCTAAATGGACCCTTCCACAGGCTATCAAATTTCTCGTGTTGACCGGGTCTTGTAGTTTTCTCATTAGATTTTAACACTAGGTCCTCGCATTTCAAACCTTGGTCTGAAGCCTTTAAATTGTCAAACCACCTTTTTACCACGGTTTGGCAATTTTTTATGGTTGATAGGGCCTTTTCTCTTTTCTCTTACATTTCCTAAGTTAAGACAGTAGCAATTCATGACTTACTATTGAATACATACATTATGAAGTCCCTTGATAAGTCTGTGTTAACCAATACAGGAGGTAAGGAAATAGCATCCTTAACTTTCTCAAAGGCTTCTCTAGCTTCTTTAGCCCATTTGAATTTCTGAGCCCTCTTTTTTATAAGAGTGATTGGCCTAATTATCCTTGCCAAAACATAAATAAATTTACTTACAAAGTTGGCCTTTCCTAAGAAAGACTGGACACCTTTTTTATTGACTGGAAGGGGAGGTTTTTTTATCATGTTCACCTGCTTGGGATTAATTGAAATTCCTTCTTTAACCTAGATCTGATTGTAGTCTACAAATCCATCTAATAGAGAAAACATCTCTGAACCTGCTACATTTTGCGAGATTGATTCCATGGAGGGCAATGGGTAATGATCCTTTAGCGATATTCATTTTAGGTTGTGGAAGTCGACATATATGCAAATATATTCATTTTTCTTTCAGATTGGGATCAGGTTGGATACCCACATGCTATGCTTCATTGAGAAGACAATCTGCAACTGAATTAGCTTTGTTAATGTTTGCACCATCAGTGCTTCAATCTTGGGATTCACTGGCCTCTATTTTTGATGAACTGGTTTGGCCTCTTTTCTCAGCTCTATCATATGTTAGATGATGTCAGGATCATATCCCCTAATGTTATCATATGACCAGGCCAACACCCCTTTATTTTTTCCCCAAAGGTCGATGAGCCTCTCTTTTTCTTGGTGCGGGACATCCTTCCTGACTTTGAGATTTCTGCCATCCTTGATCTGAAAATCCACATAATCACCTCTATTCACTACAAAATTTCTCTTATCATCTCTTGCATCGTCAAAAAAAAGGTTTTCGAGAGTGACCTAACCATTCAAAAGCTTATTCGACCTTAGCTGAATATTTTTTCCATCATAGGCTTCGGCGATCCTTGGTTGGAGTTGATCAGAAAACTCTCCCGACTATGAGTTGAACAAAGCAATGTGATCATCGTTGTCAAATACTTTATAGCTCTGACCATTAGCTGGAATCGCTAGTCGGACTATCATATGTACAGAGCATTTGTTATGCATCAGGTTGGAGGTCGGTTCGAATTGGGATCTGATTACGGCCATGCGATCTGCATCAGCATTTTGTTCTCGGGGAATAGTTTGGATATTGAAAACTTCAAAGCTCTCAATTAGGTCCTAGACTCTATGTTTATGGGATCCCATACAGACATTCTTTGCTGCACTGACACCCCAAACTTGTTCAACGATTAGCTCAGAATATTCGAACACCATTATTTGCTCGATTCCCATTGATTCCACTAGGCTTAAACCTAACATGAGGCCTTCATATTCAGCTTCATTGATTGAATAGGGAAACTGGAATCAAAAAGAACTGATTGTCTTCTCGCTGCTTGGGGAAGTCACGCATATCCTAGCTCCTATGTCGAACTTGAATCTAGCACCATCAAAGTGTAGCAACCATAGCTCTGTGATTGAAATGCCTTCGGGCTCTTTTGTTACCTTTGAGATGGCTTGGTCTTCGTCATAAATGACATAAGTCCCTAGTCCAGTGGCATGATCATTTTTGAATGGGTCTTTATCAATGAACTCGCTTAGTAGAACCTTCTCTTGATCGGTCTGATCTCTGGTGATTTTTTCATCTTCTTGAAGCTCATTGCAGTACATCTCCTCCTTGGTGATGGAGGTGTGAGCGGGCTCAAAGACTATTTTAGCCTCATCTGCAACATGTTTTGAATGCAAAGGTTCAGACACTAGCTTCATTTTGGCTCCATGCTTGGTCCTTACAATTAGGTGTGACCAATCTAAGGAAAGGTATCCACCTAGTTTAGAAGTGAATTCCCTATACAAGCACAAACTAAATATGGAAGGAACATCAATGATCATGGTATCCTGCTTGATCGTGATACTAGGGCAGGTAAATGGATTCAATGAAAGGTCCTTAATGATTCCCATAGTATTAATCATATTCCCATCTAATTACATGACCCCTTTATTCAAAGGTTCATAGCTCAGTCCTAGAGCTTCAGCTATTTGCTTGGGCATGACTATGGTGCTAGCACCAGATTCAATCATGGAGTTATGCAACAATTTCTTACCCACAATAAGGGTCAAGAAAAATGGCTTCGGTTTGGTTTATCCTTGCCAACTTTGACTAAGGATTCCTCCTCTTTGACATTAGTAGAGGTCTCCTCTATAGTATTCGCGAGGACTTTTTTCAAAGGTGATCGATCAACAGTCTTCTCTTTAAGCGATTGATCCTTTGGTTCAGTGATCAGATCTTCCTGGAGAGCCCTCTGTAGCAATGTCTTCTACTCTGGAATAGCTAAGATTATCCCACAGGGACACGTTAGCAAATGATTTTTTTAATTGTTCCACCACATTGAACGGTAGCATATTCGGAGGCTTTTGCTCCTTAGCTCTTGTTATACCAATTTCCCTTCGTGACAGACATTGTGACACCACATCGGAGGTACTGGGGTTGTGGTCGGAAGTACTTTCAGGCTGCGAACTGACTAACTACAGGATGACATATTCACCCATGAATCTCCTCTTGGAGCGAGTGTTCTAATCAAACTGCACTTGTGGGGTTTCCGAAGTGGATGCTTCAAATGTGAACACCGCTTCCTCCCCTTTCAACCATGAGAAGAGGGCATGGTCAAGAGCTATGTCATTTTCTTGCTCCAGATACATTCCTTGCATTTGAGCAGTGAGTACCACATTTTCCATTTGCAGAGAGGCATACACATAACCCCCATTGTCTGATATTGTGCCTCGGTTGCGCTGCTCTACCACCTTTTGTTGTAAATTTCCATGCGGGGAGTTTCAGGGCATATGTGAATCATGCAAGGGAAACACCAGGGATTGGCATCATCGACTAAATTATTTTTCCCTGCAGTTAGCTCTCTGCTCAAGCTTAGGTTGGCATTGTGCAACAGAGTGGGTACTAGCACTATTTTATTTGTTGTTTGTGCCTGATGATTTGTGCAAGGGCCTCCTTGTAACTATTTTTGTTGCTAAGAGGACCTTTCGCCCTGATAATTTTGATAGGTCAGCTTCAGAGGACTGACTTGGTTGTGCTTGATAATAGTGATCTCGTTGGCCATAACCTGTAACATTTCTTTTATGTCGCTCATCTCATCCTTCGAAGCACCGGACGTGGGAGCAACATTATATAGTACACTCGCGTATGTATACATGGATAGAGGAGAAGTAGTTGCAGTGGTAAGTGGCATCACTTGGGCAAGAACCGATAACTCAGGGAATATAGGCATAATGGGTCGAGGTGGCAACTTTCTAACGTCAATTAGATTATTTTCTACTTTAATTGTGATGCTATATGCATCTGATAAAGTGGTTTCGCTGAGTGATTGGATCATCATTGAGATGTCGGTGTTGATGGACTTCAAGTAGAACATGAATGCCAAGTCGGGCAGCGGGTGGATTGCAGCCTGAATCCTTTGCCAGGTTATGTGAAACCAGGTGTTGAAGTCAGTTAGGGCCTCATATGGAGCCCGCTTGATGATCTCTAGCTGGTGATACTGGGAAGACTTGTCTTTGTCATTTGAGAATCTTTCATAAAAAGTATCCTCGAGTTGATCCCAATTATTGATAGTGTTAGTCGGTAGAGTGCGATACCAATCTAATGCTTTTCCTCTAAAAGAAGTTGTGAGCAACCTCAATGCTATGTTCTGATCTATAACTCCATGTACCAAGCACACTTCTGCCACATCTCGTAGATGTTTGGATGGTGTTCTTGAGAAATATCCGGTAAACTTAGGAATAGCTTTGAGGGCAGAGACCGGAAAGGGGGACCAAATGGCAGGCGCTACTAGTGTTCTAATAGGACTTCTAGCATCCCATACCACATAATTTTGGTTAGGGATTGGTAACATGGTTGGTGGAGCAGTCAGAACGCTCACATGATGGTTCTAGTTGGTATCATTCCTAGTGGTGATACCAACAAACCAGGGTTAATTGTTGTTTGGGATCTTGTGACAGGTTGATGGCTCATATACCTACTCAAGGCTTAAGCACATTTAGAAAGTCCCACCAGGTGTGCTAGAAAAAAGAAACTGTTGATGCCAAAAATTTCACAAGGTAACAGCCTTTATGGGAAAATCAGTTAAAGGGGGACCTATTGCGCTAAACTGGGTGACCTCTGAATTTTAAAGAAGTTGTCTTCTTCTCTAACTGGTGTTTTGAATGGGAAAAGGAAGAAAATATAAAATAAAATATCTAACTAAGGCGATGCGCCAAGATTTAGATACATACAGCATGATAAATCTATCTTTTGGATGCGATTTAAGGGCCTATTCAATAATCTGCTATGTCCCAAAATAACAAACATCAAAGAGAAAGACATGAATAATCCATTTCATAACATAAAATAATTTGCATAGAGATTTATTAAAAGAAAGAGTTAGAGACATGGTCCTAAATCAGCATTCTATTCAAATCATTGAAGTTGCAAACAAGCTATTTAGTAATAGCATAGTATAATATTTTTCAAATAGTTAAGAAACAAAGAGGCCAAATTACAAGGGCACAGTCTGTGAGTCTTTACAATTATCTAACAAAACAAAAGGCTTGGTGTCTTTCTAATTTTTCTACAGGTATTCTGAACTAGATCTAGATTGAAAGAAGTAGTGTATATAGCCAAAGGCTTCCACCACTTGAAATCCCGTAACAGAAAAGATTCTCGATCATGAGTAATGATGTTCATAGCAATGACTCATCACAGTTGTTGCAACAGAAAGATTCTGAAGTATGAAAAAATTCACCCACAAGCCAGGTGCATTCCTCATGAATGATGGCGGTGGTCCCAGCATTCAAAAATAGCTAAAGCTCGAGCAAGCACGCATCGCAGTCCTATAGAGTTGGTTAGGATGTGTGGCATGTGGTCGGGGCCCAAACTTCATTCCTTCTTTCTCATGAATGAAATTCCCATTTTGAGGACACGTGGAGGAGTCTTCAGCATATCGGAACCACTATGGGGCCTGCTTAAAAGTGTACTTAGGGGGAGGTGATGTGGCATGTGGTCGGGGCCTGAAGGAAAAAAGGGAAGGGAAGCTCCCCTTCGATGAACGATTGGATGACGTGTGGAAGCAGGGATCCGATTCCATTGAAAGGGTGGCTAGAGGACTTCAAAAACATCAGTAGTGGTCAGAAGCGAAGCAACCCGAAGGGAGCATGGCATAAATTTAATATCCACAACACCTATACAAACATTATCATCAACATACATTAGATAAGAACCATGAGGCTAATTTGCCTCTTCACTGGCTCCATGTGGTTGTTTTCTTGTGTCTTCCTTCATTTTCATACTTTTACATTCATACCTTCATTAGAATCTTCACCTTCCACTCTTGTTAACTCATAATGTACCTTTTCTACAACTTGTTTCCTTTCTTCCTCATTTAGAAACTCTTTTCTATCCAAACTTTTTTCACCTTCACCTTCCAAGACAGTTATCCTTTGCTTTCTTCTTTTTTGAACAATCATCTTTATAGGTCACTTCACCTTCTTTCTCATTGGCCAATACCCAAAATTTCCTTGGTATTCTTCCTCAAGATATTGTTGCACTACAAACTTAATACCTCTTTTCAACTCTTTCATTTCTCTATCAAACTCTACAACTTGGCTTATCCTGTTGTCTTTCATCTTTTCATTCCTTTTGAGGCTTTCTTTCTTATCTTGTTGTTGCATCTTCTTGTCTTCATGATACCTTGGCTTGTTTCTTTTCCTCTGGCCTAGTATTTTGGTACCCCATAATACCTTCACACACAAACTTATACAAAATCTTGTTAACTTGGAAACCTTTCACTACCAGATCTTTATGGTCTCTGATACTAAAAATGATGTAGAGAAAGAAACTTAAACAACAACTTTCCAAAATTTTGACTGACCCTTCTATGGAATTTAGGTTATAACCTATTCTACTAGCCCTTAAACCCTTAATTTAGACCCAAATTGATACTTTTCTTGACAACACTAATTCTTGATGCCTTAAAGGGTCTTATAATAGTCATTAAAAATTATAAAAGATTCACTTTTAGTAAGGTTTCAACTAGTCCATGTAATATGACCTATAAGCCTTTCATTCCTAGGCTTTAAACCCTTATTTCCTTGGAAAACCTGGCCTCTTAATATAGAAAAACTTACTTTTGATTCCTTTGATGGATTGACCACCTTTAACATGCCTTACAAAACCTCAAAAAACCTTTACCTTGTTTGAAAAACTCAATAAATTCAAATTTTCAACAAACTCTAGTTGTTCTAGGTTTATGACAATCTTCTTGGCAGGGATTTCTAGAAAATACTCTTAAATAATTCATGCAAACCAATAGATATGGAGCCAAAAATTGGTGAGCATTTAACCAAGACCCTAACAGAGGTTCTCACAAAATTTCATTATTTTTCACTCTAGCAAAAAAAACAAAGATATGAACTTTTTTCTATTATTGAAAACCCCTAGTTTCTGAACAAAGCAACGGGCACTATTTTGATCCTATCATCCTACACAAACACGGACCTGCAAATTAACTGTACAAGTCTATACCAAACTTTTATTTGCTATTTTTTTAGAAAAATTATCACAAATTTGCCAAAATAAAGGGTTTATCATGAAAATCTTGCTCCTCCACTTCTTGGAGCATATATTAGTATTCATTCAACATCCAAGAGCTTACAAAAAGAAATTACACTCGAGCATATGTCCATTTCCTTCAATAACCCTAACGTCCATGTCATTAAACTTGACATTTATGCTCTTTTTGTGCAACTTTTAACCCTATACCACACCTAGGCTAGAAAACATTACAAAAGATTATATATATGGTTTTCTAAGACCATTTTTTATCTTTTCTTGACATATAACTAGGACTCACAAAACAAAATAGTCCTTAAAACATTAACTAGGTCTCTTGGACCTTCAAGAACAACATTCAAGTGATGAACCTGCATCACATGTATTTTCTAGCAACTGGTTATGAAGAGGGGGCATACACTTTAAATAACTCAAATAATTAAAATAACTGCAATTTGTCATGTATGGTACATGATAGGGAATATTCAATGTAACCTTTTACTCCAAAATGTAAATATTTGAAACTTTTGTACAATTAAAAAAATCACCTTATAAAATATATTTGCATACTACAAGGTCTAGACACAAATATTGTATATAAAGTACAATAAAAAAATTATTTGATACAACCTCAATTTATTTCTCCAATTATCTAGCTCTAATATTAACAATTTGATGGTTGGTTTGTGGGGTTTGATGCCTTCTAGATGTGATAGACAATAAAATATGATCTCTCCATCAAAGCTTCAATTTCAAACCTTAATTCCCTAGAGCACATGAATAAACTACAAACACCAACCTCACTCTAATATCATGTAGTTTTCAATGAGAATTCAAACACAAGCCTAGATCTAAATGAATGAAGAAGGTTACAAAGTTGTAAATAAACATATAGAATGTAGAAAGTGCATATAATAATAAATTCCAATATCAAGGATGTGGAAAGCCTAAAATTAAATGATTGCAAAAGAAATAAAATTACATACAATATATAACCTTTAAGTTTCAAATCCAAAGAGGATACAAATAAGAAAAAATCTCAAAAACAAAGGAATGACATATAATCATTATCACCAGCCTATCTAAGTAATAAAAAGAAATAAACTAAATTTACCAAGTAAATGAAATAAACTATCTAAGTGAACTGAATATAAGATACAATAGTTAATTGCACCAACAAATTAAATAAATAAATAAATTATATACATTAATAATTAATTTATATTTGTTTGTTTGTTTTGATAGAGTAGTGTGAGATTTGTAGGGGCGCACCCAAGAAGAAATTAATACAATATTAAATACAAAAAAGTATGACCAACTTTAACACATAGCATGTCAAATCATCAATTTAAAATTCTAAATGAATGATGGAGTTATAAAATCTCCTTCATCCTTAGCTACCAATTAGATTCTCAAAGCCAACTCTTTGTCCAATTCAAATAATGCAATGCTATCATAAGATAAAATAAGGGTGGTTAGATTACTACCAACCTACATAGTATTATTTTGTAAAATTTCTTGTAAATTATCTATTGCCAATGACATGTCATGGTAGAAATTTATCTCATTATCCATCTTTTTTTCTATAAGCTCTACTTCCAATTCAATGTCAATGTCATTGAATATCATCAATAGATATCAAATAACCCCTCAAGAAAAATTTCATTGTAGAGACTTTATAATCCGCAAGCATACCACCTCATCTACTACCTTTTTCTTCAATTTTATTTTCAAGATTATCTAAATAAACTTCAACTTATACAACCCTAAAATTGTATAATTAAATAATCAATATATTTTATTAAGGTCTTTCAAATTCTTTTTAAAGAATATACTTTTATGAATTTAACTATTTTATGACATTATAAAGTGCACTTGTACTATTATAATAATGTGTCTAATTTTTACTATTATTTTTCACTTGTTTAAGATTAGTCATTTTGTGATTATGCCATGTCGCAATTATTGAGTACCATAATAACTTCTCATGTTGTGTGGAATTATTTTAAGGAATATGTTTAGTTAAGTATTAAACTAAAATGTGGGTCTCACATGGTCTTCACAAATTTGAATGATGAAGAATTGATTCATTCGTTTAGTCAAATCTCTTCATGGACTTAACAAAAGTCATCAAATGAAAAATGTGAAAGCCGGTGGTTACACCAACTTGGAACATAGGATTATAATATTCTATCATGTGTAAGGTTTTTTTTTTTTTAGTTGGGTATTGTGAATGATTTTTTTTTGGTGAAATAGATTTATATATTATTTTATACAATAATTTGTATTTTATTTATATAAAGATGGATGAAATAGTATTGTGTCAACAATAATGTTTAAAAATAATAATAATAAATATGTTATATAGTTTTGAGAAGAAAATAATTATGTAAAGTATCAAATATGAAGTCTTTGATATAAAATAAGAGAAAAATTAAATAAAAGAACAAAAATTAAATAATAAAAGTTATAATTTTAATGGTTGGGAGATAGTCCTTATCACCAATATTAGAATCTCACTCTTTGTCTAGCAAATCCTAAGCATCATCCAAAAGCTCCCAACCAATGAGAGGATTATTATCATCATTCTTATTATGGTCATATTTATGAAGTTTTATATCTAGCATGTCTTCCTAAGGAGAAATGGCCAAGAGTAACTAAGGAAGCTTATCACAACTAACAAGAGTTGGCAATCCACATCAATGAGAATACATAAAATATGAGTGATTCCTATCCTGTAGGGGGAATACCACCTAATGTATTACCTAATCAAGGAAGGAGGTGAATAATGACTCAAAATTTGAGAGCGACACCAAGAAGTATCAATTGGACCATATTTATGACCTCAACATGGCAACCTAGCATATGACAACAATGAAGGAGGAACCCACACCATTGTGTAGGGAGCATAACCCTAGTGATCCAACAACGTTTGAAGATGGGTCATCTCTAGAGTTACCTTACTAAATTGTACTTAAATATGCATAAACATACTAGATACCACTAGATATATAAAGTATAAAAATATGTATCCACGGAACTATGAGAAAAAATAGTATTGTTTCTATCTTTCTAAATAGTAAATAATATTTGCATTCTAAAAGTATGCCAAAGAAATTTAAATTCAACTTGGAGTCTATTCATATCCCCTAAAGAATATTATGCCACGATAAGGGCTCTAGAAAAAAGGATTAAAGAAGTTATGAATCCAAGAGCAATCAAACTGAGCTTGAACACAACTCAAATAGGTGCTTAACAGTCTCAAAATACCCACAAAATAGGAATTTGGGGCTTGAAAGACCCAAGTGGATAAACCACTTACTAGTAGGAAAGCCTTTGAATAAAAAATACCAAGTAAAATCTATAACTTTTGGATTCACAATAGCTTTCCAAATAGTTTGAAAACTCTTATCTCAAACATGTGAGGGAGAGTGAAAATATTACCTCTCATTCAAACTTCTAAATCATAGATAAATGAGAAGAAAATCATTTTTAACCCTTACTAGGAGTGTATTTATAGAAAGGCATGTCCATAAACCACTTCTAGTCTCTCCACCATTGCCAATTTGACTACACAATAATCTTATGTAGGTGTTGAAAATGCATGGCCTCTCAAATCTCTTGCAAAGTTTATTTGTCTTCACTTACTAGGTTAAATTTGACTTTTTCTTGAGGCTAGAAAATTCGAGTTGAGGTGGCTTTTTGGAACATAAATCTTGAACAACTCTCGAGTGAATCCAAGAAATATTGACCAAATTAAATTCATGGATGGTGATAACAAGAGAGCACCAAATATAATATTGATGGATTAGAAGCCCATCACAAAATCCTGTCATTCCAAATAAGCTAAGGTTTGATGGATTCCCAAACCTTTCATTTTATTTTTGAATAATTTGGAATTATTACTAATTTAGAATTCAAAAAAAATAAGTCCAAATTATTCAAAATTTCTCAAACTAATCCAAATTATTTGAAATATAGGAGTATTATTCTTAGTCTAGATTGTGGAGAATAAATCCAAAATATTTGAAATATCCAATCTCTTAACCTAATTTATTTGGAATAAAATTATCTTGTGAGCCAAAAGTCTAAATTATTCAAAATAACTCTTTTAAATTTTAATTGATATTGGAGATATGACAAGAGAATGAAACCATAATCCCTTCCAAGCTACACAATCATAACAAGAACCTAAGGAAATCAAAAATTCCTTAGAAGGATTTTTCAAGCTTAATTTCCTTCAATGGCTCTCATGTAATTTATTTTAATAAAAAGAGATTTTCCTTGGTGGTTTACATTAATTGGACCCAAACCACTAGAGCCCTTGGAGAGGTAATATAAATCCCAAGCTACTATGTTAAAACCATTAATCTATTTAGAATTTTCCCAAAGAAAATCTCTTTGTAATTTTTCCAACTTGTGGTAGAAAGCCTTAGAAGAGAACCCAAAAATTTGAGTAACACACATGAGTGACAATCAAATCTTTACAGGAGAATTGGAACTTCCTAACTAAAGAGATGCATAGTGATCCTATATGAAAACTTATTTTCACCTATATCAGTAACATACTACCAAAGAGAACATGAACATTCTTGAAAATTAAAGAAATACTAAAAAAAAATTAAAAAATCTATATTTCCAACCAAAGGCCTATATCTAAGTAGGAGAAGAGTAGGATTATTTATATAGTACTAGATCTTAAAATATTGAATACTATAACTAGAAGTTAAAAATAAGGTTTTCAAACACTAGAAGGCTTGAGCATAGTTATCTTCATTCTTGATCTAAGTGAAAAAGAAGTAATTGGCAAGTTATTTAAAATTATTATAAGTTATCACCTAGAAAGGAGATAAAATGGTCTTTGGGAAATGATATTAGCAAGATTATGGAAAAAACCCTTTAGCAATGAACACGTAAAGTGATAGTTCTCTATAATGCCCTTGCCTAATTGAATGAGATAGACCAAACTACCTAGATTGAATACTATTGATGGTAGGAAATTTAGAGGCATACATATGTCACAAATTGAGGGAAGTTATTTTCAATGCTAAGAGCATAAAACATGACAAGAAATAAAGGCCATTAAATCCAATAATAACCCTTTTTAAATTTAATTTAAGAAAAAATCCATGTTGGATAGACTTCTTAGCTCATTCCATCACTTCCTAAACAAGTATATATATCTAATATGAATTTATTTGTTATGAATTTTTTAATCTTAATCCAAACCACTATTTGGAAAGAGTGACATATGTACAACACAAGGGATTTGGTAATAATCTTGTAGAATACATTGATCAAATTTATAGGTCTATAATTATAAATCAACTCCAAATAACCAGTTTTAGGTATAAATTTGATATTAATTTTGTTTTTTATTAAAAGGTAAAACAAGTTTTGAAGGGATCCAAAATGTTACTTACAAAATGTTTCTAAAAGAAAAAGCATAGCCAAACAACAACCAACTAAAAGAGGAAAAAAACTAAAAAGAAAAATATCAAGAGGTGCTACTTCATCTTCTTTAATGTATTTGTCCCTACCAACTCCTTGTAGAAGTTCTGGTGCAAATTCACAAGGCTCGACAACTCTTTCTTCTCTTCATCAAACATTTTTTTTCTTGCTACCTTTATTCCAAGAGCTCAATCCCTTTCAATCACTTTGCATCATTTGCTTTCCCTTATCCTTGTTACTTTGTTCCTCATTATCTTTCCCAATGGATGCCACCTCAACCACTTACTCTTCTTTTAGATCCTTAATCTTCTTTGTTAAAATTTGATTACCCTCTTTCATACTAATTTGGATGGTGCAATGGTTGTTTTTTAATACTTTTCCAAAATTTTGATTAATATCCTATATCTTCTCCTCTAGGCCCGTAATAATTTTCTCATAATAATTTTTCAAATCACTAGCATCCTTAGCCATAACATCCATCTTGGACTTCACCTCACTATCCCTAGGCTCATTCATTTACCTTTCCTCATTAAAACCTCTCCTAGGTCTTCCCATTTTTTCCTAAAAATTTGTGATCTTGACATTGATTTATTGATTTCCAAGAAGAAACATTTAGTCAATTTAAATTGACATGTTACCCCTTCTTTATCCAAGCCTAAAATATCATAAACCTCATCCATTTTCGCATGAAGATAGGTGAAGTCCTTATGAATATCAAAGATAGTATCAACTCGCTAACCTTCCATGCCACTACCCACATTTGGAAAAGGGTTCTTCCCAATCTTCTTGTCCACAACCTTCTCCTTCATTTTGTCTCTTCCATAATCCTTTATCTTCTAACTTTTCATGCCCATAATTTTGATATTACTTTTGTTATTAGTTTTTCCTCAGGAATTAAAATGAAAATCTTCTAAACATGTTATATGCAAATCAAGACCCAAAATGTTCCAAATTATTTTACATTGATATACATTGGGCATACATGTTGATTAAATATCTTTCTTGACCTTTTTGATTTCTTCATTAGGAGTAATATCCTTTATTATTACCTCATCCTTACAGGATATTTTCTTGGTATGACAAATTTCTTTTTTCCCTCTTATTTCAAACCTCGTCATAATGGAAACCAATAATTTTGCAATAAATCACAAAAAATAATTATAAATTCTCTAAAAAAATTATTGTAATGTACTAGGGCCAAGAAATCACTCACCTAGAAAAATATCCAAGAAATTAGCATATTTGCATTCTTGAGAGTGAATTAGTTGGAAACCCTAATTTTACAATAAATCACTTAATTCTACTCCAATTCCTCTAAAATATGGATTGTAGCTTCTTGAATATGTTATTCAAAAACCCTTTAAAAATTAGATTTTTTTTTCAAAATATGGGAGATATGTGTTTCACAAAATGACCTCTAAAATTAAAAAAGATGCCTTGTCATCACAATGCCAAGATTATACTTTGATGCCACTTGTAATTTTATTAACTTACAAAATGGAATATATAATATAGAATATGTTGAAAATAATTGATAATAGCTGAGAATGACAAGCCACTTCTAAGTGGAAACCTCCAAATATCTCCAATAAGAACACAATTTATAATTTGATGATAAAATAAGACTCACTACCTCCTATATATAGCTTATTTATGCCTAGGATATCACCCAAACTTACTTAGATAGCCCTATACAATCCTTAGGCTAGCCTAATTAACTAAATAATAATATAATATTGATAATATGACTTAATTAAGAGCTTAAATATAGCCACAATTTGACTATTCATAACCCTATATACACTAATATTTGTTAGGAATTATAGGTAGGAAATAGAGGGATTCGAATTAATAGTTATATGGAAATTTGAATTTACATGAATAGAGGAATGAAATAGAGGAATTTAAATTCATAGAATAGAGAGAGAGAGAGAGAGAGAGAGAGAGAGAGAGAGAACAAGTTAATGTGGTTCACCCTATTCTTAGGCTATGTCCACAAAACAACAGTCCATTTATATTAATTCAACTTCCAACAATTGCAAATTATAATTCACCTATAGCAATCTCCTGTAAATACCAAGACAATCTACGCTCAGATTTCTTCCACATGCTTTGTTGTGTGTGCCCCATATTGAACCTATGAATAACCTCACACCAAACCATATGACTTTTTTCAACACCATGCAACTTGCAACAGAAAAACTAAATTAAAATATCACATGGTTGTTTGAATTCTCATATGTGCCCTGAGCTATGGGCTATTCAAATCGTGATTATTGGTTTTCCATTCGTAGCAATAAATTGTAATTATTTCAAGCAGTTTTGTAAATACTTTATCTAAAATATAATTGGTGATTTATGATAAATTTCCTTTACAAAATATATGTAATTGGACCCTGTAAGAGGGTCTCTACCCCCTTACATTCCCCCATTAATTAATTTTTGAGGAAATGCATCAAGTAAAGAGGTCAAAATGTAAACACCAAGACTGGTCAGGCTCCACATATCAACAATATTAAGGTTGTAGCATAATCATTAGAATTGCATACCCAATATGAATCTATGTACCTAATAATTTTTTATCCTAACTTTCTAAATAGTGAATACCAAATATATGGGTTCCCTAGATATAATAAAACACTTGGAATATTTTTAGTGAAACTCACATGGTTCCTGCATAAAGTAAAAAAAATTATTATAACATAAGAAATGTCAAGATTAATATTTCAAATAGATAAGGCTTCCAAAAATTTTGTGATATAAGGGGTCATTAACCAATGTATTTGAACAAATACCCTTAATATTCAATCCATAAAGAAAGGAAGTTAGTGTGAACTTATAATAAACTATGTGAAATTATGTAAGAAGATCAATATTGCACTTAGGTTGCACAAAGCTTATCTTGTAATCCAATTGAGATGTCTTCTTACAATACATTTGCTATATGTTGAAGATATAGTTCTAGTTAGGCTCAAAAAATAAACTTTACACACTTCGTTCCTCATTGCCACAAGATCACCACTATCACATTTTGCACTTCACTACACACTTCATCATTCCATCAATGAATTGACCTTCTATATGTATGTATATATTGCATAAACAAACATATCATCAATTAGGTCAGCCTAATTAGATGAAAATGTTGAACACCCAAACTACTGAGAGGGGGGTGAATCAATATTCTATTAAACCAATTAGTCATAATCCAACCAATTAACAAAACATATTTAACTGCAGCAATGAATGAGTGCTTCTGAATTCACATATATATATTCGTATCTTTTCCCATATCATATTTTGCACTAGCACACTTTCACTATTTTCTATTTTCACACACACATCCTTCCTTGTAACTCAATATTGTTCCACATATATATCCTATTACATTCGCATACATCAATTAGGTCAGCCTAATTGAATGTAGCTCTTTTCAATTCAAAACACTTTGACGGCTTCATTTATGAAAACAAACTTCTTCACGCTCAAACCAAACATGCAAAATTATGAATTGAAGTCGCCACATATCTAAAATAGATCTGTTTAACATCCGTAATACATAGCACCATTTCAATCATTAGGTTGGCCAGGGATTAGACTTAACCACAAAATAGGCCAATCCAACCAACATTGATCATCAATATAGTCATATAAGCAGTTGCCATCTAGAATATGTGTAGAGAAGACGCCTATAAATCTTTTCCCAAAATTGTAGTCTAAAACATAATACCAAAGGAATGTGGACTAGACAAAAATTATCAGTTTGAACTGTACAAACCAAAATATGGTTTTTCGAACTTCTCTCATATGTAAATTTCATCCAAATTAACCAAAATTGTTTAAACCTTGATCATAGATGTATTTAATTGTCCCAAACAACATACTGTAACCACATAAGTCGATCTCAGAACATGAGTGAATCTGGACCAAATTACCTAATCAAGATGATACAAAAACTATTTTACCAGATCAGGCAAAATTGACAACAAACATTGTTGGCATCAATGACAACAACAAAAAAAGGTTCCTTCTTCATTATTTCAACAATCTCCCCCTTTGTCATTGATGGTAACAAGTTCCAAAAATGAAATCCAACAATTCATCTTGAAAAAAAAATTCTCCAAACATCACCAACACAATTTTATCACCAAAAATGTCTAACCATCCAAACTATTATCCCCCTTTGACATCAAGGATAAAGGGTGTGCCTGGAACACATACAAATAGAACGATAACTTAAAATAAAATAACTAGCTCCCCCTTAGGAGGTTATCCCTAGAATTACATTTGATCATATGTACAAAAAGGAAAAGTTGAAAGCAATTGAAAAAGATATACAATGTGAAGTATATTCACCCAAAGGAGGAATCACCTTCTAGTTCCTTGAGAATAGATTCCCAAGGATATTCCCCTTCATCCCAACTCTTCTTAGTTGTAACAAGTGGCTTATGCATTGATTCAAACTCCACCAAACTCTCCTCTCCTTCTTTTGGATTAGTTGAATAAGAATTCAAGATAAGTATGTGCTTGCACTTTACCAATTCTCCAAGCTAACCAAATCGCTTTATAACATCCTCTTTTTGTCTTTCCAAGGTAAAATACTTGTTTTACAAGTCTGAAATAGCAGTCCAAGAGGCATAGTTTCTATCTTTTGTAAGATCATAAGTTCTAGAGGCATTGATTAACTGTGACTCTATTGAGTCCATTAAGTCCTTAATCCCTTAAGTAGCATCTAGCCATCTTATGCACTGTAAGAGTAGTGTCTAAGCCTCATCTTCACATTATTTTACTTCTTTCAATCATTTTATAACTTTTCTATGTGTAGTTGTACATTTTTCCTAAATTGCAAGCAATCTTTTCTCTACAATCCTTGTATCAACTTCTTTTGTAGCCTGCTCCTTTAGACTGGAAGTGTATTCCCTAAATGAATCAACTAAAGACTTTAAATTCTCAATAGGTGTCACAATCATCAATAGTGGTACTAGGGGTTGCATCCTATAAGACTTTGATGGCATCATTGAGTAGCTTAGTCCCCTTTAGATGTTTTTCTTTGATTTATTTCTTCTCAGAGGTGATAAAAGTGCCTTTGATCTCTATTCTCTGAACAAGTGGAATTTTATTTAGATCAACATAGCCTTGTTGTAGCGGAAACTAAACTAGCTGGGGAGAAATTACTAGTTGAATCATTATTTTCTTTATCAGATGACCCTTGAATGTGTTGTCAAAGGATTCTCCGAGTGACTTTGTTGGCTCTGGGGTCTTCTGGGATTTTTCTTCATTTCTTTCTACTGCAGATTCTTCTTTGTTCTCTTCTTTCTCTTCTTCTTCTTCTTTTCTGAAGGTGTTTTCCTTTTTCCTATCTTTCTTTTCATCCTCATTTTTTTTCTTTATCACCCTTTTCATCATTATTCTTTTCATCTTTACCCTTTTCTTCTTCTCCATCTTTATTTCCTTTGCCTTTATTTATGGCATCTTCATTCTATTTGTCCTATTGATCTTCAACATTATCATTGACATCATTCATATTTTGATCATCATTATTTTCTCTGGTTGTGTTCTTAGTATCATCTGGAGGAGAAAATGTCTCTGGAGAGGCATGTGTATCATCAACCATATTCCCTAAAACGTCCAAATGTGGTGTCTCATCTACAAAATGATCAATTACCTCTTCTGCTACTATATTTTGAAAAATAGGTAAATCAAAAATGGGAGGAATATTTTCCACTTCAATAGCAACACTATCTTTACCAAGATCCTTGACTTGATTTGTATCTGATGCAGGATCAGTAATCATTCCATATTGCAGTATCATATTTCTTATTATGTCATATGTTTCTTGTTTCAATTTTTCTAAGTTGTTTTTTTCTCTAGTCATAAGAATAGTAACTCTTTTCTTTTCCCTGAACCATTGTGTGTATGCTTCTAGCAGGGTGGCCTTATCATCCTTAGACAAAGAGGATCCAATCTTGTTTAAAGCATCATATTTGATCTTGTCATCAGCGTTGATAGCTTTATGTCTTCTTTTCACGAGAGCTTTCCATACAACATTAGTTACCTTCTCCTTCATGTTCTCCATACTTTTATCCATAATGATCATATACTGAAAAAAAGCATCTATAATAGTTTTCTAATCTTCTTCATCAACTTCATCATATAATTTGGTAGTGGATTTTAATAGACCATTATCTTCTAACATATTGTTAACCAAGGATTCCAACTTTATAGGTGGACGAGCATTTACCAGAGGAGTCTTGGACTTCTTCTTTTCAAGCTTTGATGGGCCTTCATCTGTTTTATTTTCGCCTTTCTACTTGTGCATATGAATTTTGAAAGCTTATTTCTCCTTTTCCATCTCTTCTTCATTAGATGAATCCTCAATACTATTTGTATCCTTCTTTGATTATGTACTAGCCTCTTGTGAGGTACCTTCACCACTTCTTCTTTTTCTTTTCAATTATTTTTATTCCTTTAAACCAAGTTTAATTTCTTCTTCCACAACATCACTTATGTTCTGATCCTTGGATGCTTTATGTTTCTTTCTTCTTTTGGAGGTAGCAGGAGGTGCTATCGAAGGTACATTCTTCATTTTTGAGGTTCAGGTGTTGGGTCCAAAGGGTGCAAATACATCAACTACAGCCAAATAATTTGGCTCCACCTTCTTCCCTTTAGTAGTAGTTGTGGCAGTAGGTTTAGGAATTGTAGAGTTAGGAGTGGAAGTTGATCTTCCTGATCTACATGGTCCAAAGGACTCACCAGCAATCTCAACTAATTTAGGTTTTCTCTTTGTTGCAATCTCCCTCAATCTATAAACATCTTCTTTTGAGAGGCCATGCATTCCAAAGACTTGATCAACCTATTTATTTACCCTTTTTGTTCTATTAAGAGTTGAGGTCTCCATGTATACTTCATTAGATTTCTCCTCACATGTGTCATGTCTAGGTAGAGAGGGGTCCTTATGGCGGCTTAACAACATTTCAATGTATCTCTCAGCCACTTTCTCATTAATTTCATATCCTAAAGGTTCAATCCATATTGTTCTAGGTTCTACCGCCTCTATTATACATTCATCAGTTGAGACAAGAAATTTTATGTCATTTTCATACTTCTCCACTAACCTCTTAGGAATCCTTTCTCTCTCATACATGTTCCTTTGAAATACAAAGAAAAATGTAGTCATTGCATCGGCTTGTGCATCGTAGTTTCCAATATTGTGTAAATAGTCAAAAATTTGATGTCCAACTAGTTTGCTTCTATCCCATATAATGTTCTTACTTATGAGTAGCTCTCTCATAAATTAGGAAATAAACCAAACAATCAGTGTGCCATACTTGAAATCATATTTTTCTTTTTTGTCTTCTACAAGTTCTCCAAAAGTTGATGTCGAAGCAACTCACACAGATCATAATTCTTCCCATTTACCACCATGTCATGGGCAACATTTATTGAAGTTGTAAATACTAAATCGTCTCTATTTTGAAAATAGATTTTTAGGCCAATCATGATAGATGCATATTTTACTGCACGATTGATGATTGAATTAGTAGTTAATGTTCTCTTGTCAAATGTGGTGCTAGATAGTTGTATAACCATATTATTCTTCATAGACTTCAACATAGGTACGGGTCTAGTATCACACAATCCAATCACAACCTTAATTGCATCCTTTAAAATTAATCCTGGTACATCAGTCCACATGAATTTTTCATGCATTCTACTTAGGGATATCTTTACATACTTTGCATCCAAATCACTGCCAAAATTAGGAAACCAATTCTAAATGTCTAGCTTCTTTCACACTAGGTTTTCATGTTCTAGTTTCACAAAAAAAATTCTTCGGTTAACTCATCAAACCATAAATCCTTGAGCACTTGGTGATTATACTCATCCAATTTGCAATGTATATAGATTCTTGTGTTGTAATGCCCCGCCAAGTAACCCTAAAGGAAGTTGTAATTAACGATTAAAGTGAACCAATTTTTTTTTTTAAAGTGCAATTAACATACACATTCACTTACTAATTAACAACAACCTCTAAGGCTACAAGGTTGGGATTACTAAAACCCACACATACATATAACAAATAACCATAGCATTAATACTTTATGAAATAAACCTCATGCAACAAGGATACCACAAACATAATAAGATAAACATCCAAGAAACCATTTCATATTCATTTACATAATTCAATAGTTACATCACTCATTCCCAGAATGAGACAATAGTACATAAGTATTACAATTATAGAATTTCACCTCATAAACATAAGAGGGATAAAATAACTTATACAATTTGAAATATTACAATGCATAAATAACTCAAGAACCGCGAGCTGTCCCACTGGATGTCTCGCCACCAAGTACTGAAGAAGAATGGGGACCCAACAGTTTTGGTGCATGTTCCACCCAACCAAGTGGTACCCAAAGGACCACCCCCCATGCTAGGAGATAGTAACAACGTAACATGGACAAAGATCTACAACCTCTAACCAAAGGTAGACTCATACTGACTCAACCAAACAAAAGTACAACTCAAGTACAATACAAGAACAACTCTCACTTCACTGACATAGGTCACGTTGCTTCCAGACACAAAAAAGATCAAGTATGTTCAGAGAACCATACGCATAACATAAAATACCAACAAACAAATAGACTATCCACCAACACACGAACAAACTATCCACCAAGGGAATCACAAGTGCATACAACCTAGGTATCACAACCACTCCATCACAAGGAGGAAACAAATAATAGAAACACACTCCAAACATCTTGGAGGCAACAAACACATAGTCCACTCCTTTCATAGGAGGTATAAAACAACCCCGTTCGTGGAAACCGGGTAACTACTGAAAGACACCATGCACTACCCAAGGGACAACACTAGTTGACATAAGGAAATCGACAACCCTCTTAGATCCTATAAGATTCTCTGGAAGACTTACAAATTGGACTAACACATAATCCCACTTCCCAAATTATAACATGACAACATAGCTACAAAAGCAATCTAGTCATTAATCTAATCTAATATTTTTGGATTTCCTAAATCCATATCAAGCAATAGCTAACGTCTACAAAGTCAATGGCACGATAACAAGGTTTACTCAAATAACCATATACTCCTTTTCCATTTTCATAATATAGAGAAAATAAATCTAAAAGACAATCACGAGAAAATTACTATTTTTGGATATACTAAATCCATGTTTCTTACATCTTCCAATCACAATGATTTAATTGCTCTAAAAGAAATTTATAAATAAAACAATTAATCGCCTCAATAATATAATCAATTCTGAAATTTACTTTTAAATATAACATAGTTTCATGCAAGTAAATCTTTTCCATTTTCTAATCAAATCTTATATCTATCCATTTAAAAACATGTAATTTAAATCTTATCATTTGAAATTCCCATTCACAATAACTGCTTACAGTTAAATAAACAAACTAAATACTAAATCTATTCCTAATTGTAATACACATGTGTATATATATATATACATCAAATATATAAATTAATACATTTTATTAAACAAATACATTATTTAATAAACATATTAATATTCAATAAAAAGTTTCAAAATTACATATCTTGTCAAAATATTTAAATACCACTAAAATGTCTTAAAACATTCTTTCAAATTATTTAAATTACATACTATTTTTATTAATCATTTCCTTATCAATAAATTTAATACAATATTAAATATTATAAATTACATGATAAATAAATATCTTATATTTTATTAATTTCAAACCATTCATCATAAGTCATTTAAATCCAAAGCAGGGCGGTGGATTTATTTTACAAAAATAAACACTATTCCCGAAACCCTAAGAAACTTTTAAGGCAAACGGATTGTTTAGGTTTCCCACGTATTGGAACCAGGAGATAACCCATGCCTGGGCAGACGCACCACTGGCGGCTGCTCAAAAGAAATACAGTGGGGAGGGAAGGGGCGGACACAAATAGAAAATCCATTGTTCATACCCACGAAGGAGGTTACAGTGGAGAGGGGCGGCTGTCACAGCTGACCCTATCCACAAGTTTTGTGGAGAGGGGCGGCTGTCACCGCCGATCCTCACCCATTCAAGCCATGCCGTAAGGGATAGGGGAGGGGAAAGGACTGCGGAGGTCTCCCTCCACAGTCATCCCCTCATGGGGGCGACTATGGAGGCAACGCCTCCCATGTCTCCCCCAACACAAAAATTGAAAGCCTCCTTTCTTAATTTCACAAACCCTAACCATAATACATTTCGCGATTTCATGACCTGAACTTCGAAAAAATTACAATCCTTACCTATGGACGTCGTACAGTCAGTGGCAATCACACTTAAATCAGAATATTTATATATATGAAAATTATATATATATATATATATATAAAAAAAATGAATTTATGCAATAAATAAATTGAAGAAATTTGGTGAAAAATATTCACTTGTAAAAGAAATTGTATAACTTTTTCCAAAAAATCCTAAATATCAGAGAAGCTTTAAAACTAATTCTTTTAAACATTTTTCTCGAATTCATAAACAATTAAAAGAATTATTATAACCAAATGGATTTAAATAAAAGTCCAGAAGCTTTTCAAAACAAATTTGTTTTCCCACAGAGGTTTAAATTTTCTAAAAACAATCTAATGTTTTGTTTGACCTCAAAGTTCGATTTAAACATCAAAACAATCTATTCCCAATTAATTTAACTTCTACAGAGATTTACACAATTTTCCCCACACTTTTGGTTTACTTTAAATCTAGTTTCAATTATCAAATCCTAATTCTTAATGAATTCAACAAACAGATTTCATGAACAATAAATATTTGTTTTGAACAAACTAGAACAAGAAAACCACAGAACAAAACCTGGAATTCGAAGCTACAGGAAGAGAATGAAATTTTTGATGCAAGCCTTCTTCAAGAATTCCCTGTATTTTCCTTAAACGTGCAACAGACCCAATCTCAGTAACTTCAACAAATGCAAACTGACTTTCCTCAAATCACATCCAAAACCAAAAGTTGCTTCAACCCTTCCTCTATGCAATTTTCCCAAAATTACCCTCTCACACCAGAAGAATTTTTTCCTCTCAAAAATTCTCTCCCAACCTCAATTTTGCAATCCAATCTTAATTTCTAAATTCCTCACATACATGCATGCCTAATTGAAAATATCTTGCACAACCAAATCTGATCTTGCATGCAAAACTGAAACTTTAAAATATCTAAATCTCAATTATCTCTAAAAATTGAAAACTAACTTTGCTTTTCAAATCCAATTTTAATTTCTAAAGTAATTTTAACTTAATTGAAATGAAATCCCAAAATAATTAAATTTCCACAATTTGAAATTAAATTCCAAATTAATTTTAATTCTTTTATTTCTTTTAATTTTCTTGCAACACATTTAATTAATTAATTTAATTATTTAATAACTAAATTCAACCCCTTGGATTAAATTTAATCAATTAAATAAATTAAATGTAATTAATTAATTTAAATATAAACTTTTATCCACATTGCATAATTTAAATTAAATAATCATCAACATGATATAATGCAATTATTCTAAACATCTATTTCCAAATAAAGAACCTTTCAAAATTAAATAACATTAAAGTAAGGTAAACAACGACTTGACACAGATGACTGACAACACACTAAGGCTAGGGTGTAGACTTGTCACATGTTACCTAGCTACTATCTCCCTTCAACTTAACCATTGGATCGACACGCTCAGACCTATGAAACCAGGTGGAGTCGGTGTCATGTACCTGCAAACCTGAAACATAATAACCAACATCATAAAATATAACAGCATATAATTCACACCATGAAGAAGAAATCTCAGATTCGCAGGGTGCTCGCAAGCGAGTGATGCGAATCCGTCCCCTTCACCAATACACTCAACAAAACTGACACTTCCACAATACATCGAATATTCTCATAAACACTAACATGTTATATTAACTAACATCATCACATCATTTAAAACATATAACATAAATCATCAGATAACTCAAGTCACATCACATAGAATAGTCTATCGCTCAATAAATGGCGATCCAATACACACATAAGATAAAGTATCTGAGTATCCAGAACATAAATCAAAACAAAACAAGGACACACCGTCCAGTCCATAAAGCAAAATGGAGGGGTGTTACATGTGTCTTCAATGGGAAAAACCTTAATTGGGATCTTTGAAAATGCACCTCTGAGATCATTCTCAAAGACTTTCCATGAAAATCTTAAACTTTGGTCTAGGTCTTTCAGTAACCTCAACTACGATTGGAGTAGCCATTACAACCTCAATTCTATCTTCAAATGCTTGTAAAATTACTTCAAATATAAACCCACAAAGAATAGAAAGCAGTAAATACCTTTTTTGCGCTTCAACAGGAACTAGGGTTTGAAGCAATTTGCTTCATATCTCCTTCAGTTACTCCTCATTTCACTCTACTTTCTTTCAGATGTGTAAAAGTGATTTAAAAATTGACTAGGGCTTCACTTTATATGTTATCGATCTACCCTAAATTTGCATTTAATGCTTCAAATTCTCAAAAGTTGGCAACCACTTCATTGAAACACTGTAAACCCTTAAAGGCTCAACAATATCTCGAATTTTTATATTTTCTACTAATTTTTTTTCCAAAAGTTTAAGCATACCATTCTTCACCATATATCCTCATGTCACTGCTTGACACCTCAATATTCTAGGGGGTTGTTAGATTTTCTTGTCATTGCTCCCCCTAAGCCTATCATGGGCTTAGTTTTTAGAAGAATTATTTGCACCAGATGTAGGTACAAATGTATTTGATTCATCCTTATTCTCAAGTTCCTCCTTTTTCTTCCAAATCTTCTCCATTTCCTTCTTGAATTTAGGAGGACCAATCTTCTTCATTGGATTATTCCTTTGTTCTGGATTCGTATGTCTTCCATTCTTGCTTCAGCATAGTCTTGAAATGTGTCCAAGCTTGTTGCAATTGTAGCACACAACATTTCTCTGAACAAACTGACTTCTATTAATTTTTTATTTTCATTTATTAGCCTTATGTCCAAATATATTGTATGTATAACAATAGCCATTGAAGGATTGAAACATTCTACCAGTATTGAATCTATTTATCATCTAAATTTTGCACTCAGTAGCTGTATGCCCAAATTTATTGCATGAAAAATATTGTATGGAAAAATATCCAACATTCTGATTCATTCTACTTCTACATTCTACAGCCTTATGTCCAAATTTATTGCATGAAAAATAAATACCATTGAAAGATGGGTACCTTTGAGCATTTGGTTGTCTAATGGGAGGTCTTTTGATGTTGCTTCCTTGATTCTTGAATTGTCTACCATTTCCTTGAGTCTGCTTCTAAATTTCAACCTTGTTAGATGTTTGATTTTCCTTTGAACTTTTTCCTTCTTCAAGTCCCAAGCCACCTTTATCCTTAAAAGGTTTCTAAATTGCAATAAACTCATCAAGCATTGTAGTACTTGTTTTGAATTTGTCCTCACAAGCTCTTGATTTTTCCAGATCAAATTTTAGGGTCACCGCCTCTTCTTCAAGCTTCATACATTCGTTTGTCTTGCTTTGTATCTTAGTATTCAAACAATCCTCAATTCTCTTCTTTTCTTCCACTTGCACTTTTAGTTCGGTGAAGTCTTCATTTTCCTTCTTCAATTGTTCATTAACTTCTCTATGTCTTTCTTTGAACTTCTTAATTTATTCTCTCAACATTTTGATGCATTCATTTGCTTCTCCTAGGCTTTCCTTCAAGATTTTTTTTCTCACTTTCAACTTTGTCAATATCTTCAAGAGCAGCTTTAAGTTCTTCTTTGTCAAACATATAGTCATCTTCTTCATATTCAATTACAAAAATTTATTCCGGAGGAATAGGGTATCTTTTATCAGCCATGTGTTCAACCTCTAAGATCTTCCTCAAGTTGTTAGAATTTTCAAAAAGGAACAAGGCTCTGATACCAATTGTTGAACACCTAGAATACTGAGAGGGGGGTAAATCAGTATTCTATTAAACCAATTAGTCATAATCCAACCAATTAACAAAACATATTTAACTGCAGCAACGAATGAGTACATGAAGAAGGTCACAACACAACATAACACATAAACACTAGAATTTTTACGTGGAAAATCCAAGGAGGGAAAAACCACGGTGAGGATTAACTCACAATATATTAACCAATTATAATATATAACAGGGCTCACTGCCAGGACTCACTGTCCTTAAAAAGACTCATAGCCTGAGAATAGATAAAATACAAAAGAATGGATCACTACCAAAATGTGAACTAATACAAAATGCACCTTCCTTGTGCTGGATTCAATTCCAATGAAGCTTTGAAAGGAAAATACTGCATTGCTTAGCAGTCGCTCAACATACATATCAATTTTTCCCTAATTCTAAATTCACATATATACATTCGCAACTTTTCCCAATATCAGATTTCACACTTTTACTATTTTCTATTTTCACACACATCCTTCCTTGCAACTCAAGATTGTTCCACATATATATCCTATTACATTCACATACATCAATTAGGTCGGCCTAATTGGAAGTAGCCCCATTTCAATTCAAAACACTTTGTCGGCTTCATATATGAAAACAAACTTCTTTGTGTTCAAACCAAACGTGCAAAATTATGAATTGAAGTCGGCACAGATCTAAAATAGATCCATTTAACATCTGCAATACATAGCACCATTTCAATCATTAGGTCGGCCAGGGATTAGACTTAACCACAAATTAGGCCAATCCAACTAACATCAATCATCAATATAATCATATAAGCAGTCACCATCTGGAATATGTGTAGAGAAAACACCTATTAGTCTTTTCATAAAATTGTAGAGTTCAAAACAGAATATCAGATGAATGCAGACTAGATAACACTTATGAGTTTGAACTGCATAAACCAGAATATGGTTTGTTGAACTTCTTTCATGTAACTTTCAGCCAAATTAATGGAAATTGTTGAAACCTTGATCATAGATGCATTTAACTATCCCAAACAACATATTGTAACCGCATAATTTGAACTCAAAACATGAGAAAATTCAGGCCAAATTACCGGATCAATATGATACAAAAATAGTTTTACCAAATCAGGAAGAATTGACAGCAAACATTTTTGGCATCAATGACAACACAAAAAAGGGTTCCTTATTCATTCTTTCAATAGAATCATGTGACCTCATAACCTATCGGCTCAAAACTCCATCATACACACCTTGCAGAAGTAACCAAAGCATGTTCTTCACCAAGATAGGTTGGCATGACCTCTAGATACTTCTATGGTTCCGCTCCATACAAAATTTAGTTTTGCACGACCCCAAAACCCTTAGGTCACCACCACACAACAAAACTGGTGAAGCAACAACTAAATGAACCAATTGTTCATCCCAAAACTTAACACGTGGACCAAAAAACCACTTGACACTCAGAGTGCACACACATTTGGCATCTTCAACACTTCCTAAAATCCACAAAGCACAATGATCATCCATGGTGGAATGTGAAGCATTCCAACATGAACTCTATAACTATAACTATGTTTATGCTTAGTTTGATACTCTGTCATCAATATCTTCTATTGCAGAAAATATAAAACCCCAAAAAAATGGATATTGACTCCTTCAATATGCCATTATCAGCTCAAAACCATATGACAGGATATTACAGTGCAGAGCCATGTGGACCACAAAAGTGATGCTTTGTTACATCACTATCTCAGTCAGGGATTGAGTCAATTTCTCAAAAAAACTTGGTTTGCTCCAGACTATATACAACAGATGAACCATCACTTCTACAATGGGCTAACATCAATGGTCAACACCATGCATCATCATGCTCATGTTTCCAACATAGTGTGTATTATTTTATGAGTAGTCAGCTTATGGCTACCTTAGACCTTAAAGTTGCATAATCATTATTATAATCATATATATGTGTTTAGGTCATCCTAGGAGTTATACTAAAGGAGCTATACTTAAGTATTTAAGTTGGCCAATGTGGTATCCAAGGCATAAGTATGGTATATATAGGAGGTATCTAGGTTAGTTATTATCATCATGTTGAATATTGTGTTCTTGGTGAAGAATATTGGAGGTATCCCCTTCGAAGTAGATTAGGAGGTTGCCCCTCAAAGTGGCATATTATTATCAAGTATTTGTATCATATTTCCTATCATATTCTTCTATTGTGCAAGTTATTTCATAACATGGTATGAAAGAATCATCTTAGCACTATGAAGGCAAGTCATATTTTCAATTTTGGAGTTAATTTTGTGAAGTGCATATCTCTCACATTTTTGTGAATTTTTCCCTATTTTTGGATATTTTTTCATGAATATATCAAAATTTTGAATAGATTTAAGCCAAATTAAGTGATGTATTGCATAAGTATGTTTTCTATTGGGAACACATATCTTGTCAACCTTGATGATTTTTTTTCTCGATTTTTACAGGCTTTTTAATACTATATAGAGGAATTTATTGTAACAATTTCAAATAAAGTGCTTCAAATTTTTACTCCAACTATGACAAACTTTGATTTTCAAGAAAAATGCTTTCTCTTTTTGGCCAAAAAGTGGAGCCATTATCTTGCACTTAAACTTGTCCTCATAAAAATAAGTGGCCATGTGGTTGTGGATGAATTTAGATGAAGTAATGGATAACATCTAACATCATACTTCATTAAAAAAGGTGCCACAAATCTATTTGGTGAAGGATAAAATAATATCATATTCCAAATGATTATGTGATATATCACTAGTTTAATTTTTCCTTTTAAATATTTTTTCAAAACCAATAAAAATTTTAGATGGTTCATTCTACTCATGATTGGGCTCAAATAATGTAAAATATGTAAGGAAAAGCAATAGTGCAGAAACGCTTTCCTAACGCTAAAACCACAGAGGAGACTTGCAAAAACCAGTTTTAAAACATTAAAACACGTAAGATGAACACATACAGGATAACAAGAGTAACATAAATAAAATGATTTCAAAGATAACACCAGATTTACGTGGGAAAACCCTTTAGAGAAAAAACCCACCACACCAAGAGAAAGACAATTTGTATTACAGTAAGCAAAGATTACATACAAAGTTATAGTCCTCACTCTCTGATAGTTAGCTCACAGCAGCACTTAAGTTTTCATGCATTCACTGTTACAATGCACTCTCGGCATTCATTGAATACAAACTTATCAACCCTTATTTTTGTATTCTCCCTATTTTTCAAATCATTCGACTTCCCATTTTGACCGACCATCACACATCTCCATACAACCACCAATTAGGGTGCATTCATTTCAATTCTTCATTGACACGCCAAACGATCTCGGATCGGATCCACCTGCAATCCTACATCGAGCCACCCCCACAATAAATTCATTGCAAAGAACTAAATTCGGGCTCTACCAACCGCCAAAATTCGATCACATATTAACTACATAATATATCGCTTTTCACCAATCCAACTTCTGGCAATAAATGTTGTTTTGCAACAACAGTGCAAAAACAACCAAT
The DNA here is from genome assembly GCA_007115665.2 of Sequoiadendron giganteum. Taxonomy (NCBI): domain Eukaryota; kingdom Viridiplantae; phylum Streptophyta; class Pinopsida; order Cupressales; family Cupressaceae; genus Sequoiadendron; species Sequoiadendron giganteum. The sequence continues at coordinate 92,263,696 of CM021103.1, read as the reverse complement.
GAGAAATCATCACGTGTCGCACTGCTATTCGTTTTGCCACTTGACCGAGTAGTGTTCGATCAACTGTCATTGTGCTTCGACAACCCCTTCGCCATCGCTAACCATTTCATCACATTTTGAGTCGGCAATAAACCGTTATCGCCAAAACACCGACCGCCAACCCTATCGAGTCCCACAAGCCACGTGTCCGCCGCTTAGGAGGTTCTGGAGCATCCAGGAGGGAATCACCAAGATTCCCATGAGCCCTCCCAGAACGAGCTTTTGAAACTGCCACGTGCCCACTGCTCGTGCTCTTTGCTTGGCTTACGTGGAAGTCGTTGGAGCTCCTTCGGGGAATCTCTAGCGGCATCCGCTAGATTCTTTAAGGAACTCTCGAGCCGCAAACAAGTGTCCACATCCGAACAACCCTTCGCATAAAGTAGCTCGAGGTCCACCATCTCTTTGTTGCGCTCGCCTCTTTGACAAACCGTCACGCATCATGTGCACAAGCAATTCCACTCAGCGAAAAGGTTTTTGGTTCTACCTGCTTTAGGATGTCATGAAACGCGACCAGCATCATCAGATGAAAACAATAGCAGTCGTTGATGCAGAGCATCGACACATCGGCAAGGCATAGAATTGCCTCCCGTTGATAAAGCCAAAGTCAACAAATATTCCACCAACTCCATGCTCGTCGGCCCATCGCTGTGACAAGCCTCAGAGTCTCGCCGATCAGACTAAGTCTCAACGACCAAAGGGTCAAGCTAACCAAACGATAACACCGCGGTAAAATGATAAGGGCATAAATTCGTCAAGCCTCTCTTAGAGGTCCAAGCCAGTAAATTGAGGCACATTTTCCAACAAAATAATAGGCCTAATACACCCAATATATTGATGTGTATGTAAATCATGTGTGATAGTGGAGGAGGATGTAAGAGTTAAATCATGATAGAGTAGTATATTGTCCTCACATATGCCAAGTCAAATTACAAAAAACATGTTACATTGGTTGTTGCCATTGCACCAAAAGATCGACCTATTAATGCCTGATACAATTGCCAAATTTATACAAGATCCATAGGAGGAAATTAAGCCATGCCACGAACACAAGCATCACGCTGCATAGAAAAGACCAAGGGACACACCATCTTGTAACAATCCCCCCACGCAAGCGAGGGGTTCAAACCTCTGACCTCAGCTCTGATACCAATTGTTACATTGGTGGTTGTCGTTGCACCAAATGATTGACTTGTTAATGCCTGATACAACCGCCAAATCTATACAAGATCCACAGGAGGCGGTTAAGCCATTTCATGAACCCAAGCACCACACTGCACAAAGAAGACCAAGGGACACACCATCTTGCAACAAAACCCTCATGTTCTTCTTCTTCTTTGTGCCTATACAAGTTATATGTTTGTTCAAGAGGTGCATTTGAAGGTGCTCTATGATTTTTCCAAGATAAATTATAAGAAAGTAGGAGAGGATTCAAAAGAGAGTTTATATGAACATTAAAAAGTGGTATATTATCATGATGTGTAGAAAAATGTATAGGGCACCCTAAGGAAAAGTCATTAGAATGTGAAGGATAAGAACCATGAGAAGGACATTCTCTAGAGAATAAACTAATCTATGAAAGAACATGATGAGGAGTCAAATGATGTATAATAATCATGAAATTAATTAGCAATCTTTGTATCACCAAATCTATTCATTAATGTATCATCAGTATGTATATGTGCATAATATCTTATTAAAATGACCTATTGTATAATGTTGCATGTTTATTTTTACTAAATGACTTTACTATTAGTGCTTTCAAAATATGTAAATAATAAAATAAATCATTATGAAACAAAGAGTCATCAAGCTTATAGTGGGAAGGGAAAGAAGTAGCGACATGCACTTTATAAAATACTCTAATAATAGACCAAAAATAAAAAGATAGAAAAGAGGGACTAACAACCATATGTGAAGGTGGAACATGTGCATTGACATCACCAAGCTACTCTAGGAAAGATGAAACAAAAAAAAGGAAAACAAAGGGGAATCCATGAATGTATAAGAATATATATCACAAGAGGAAAATAAATATTCTTGCTAGGTATAACATCACATGAATCAAAACCCATAGATGTGTCAAATGTTATTAGAGCTAAGTAGGAGCTAAGTCATTATCACAGGCCATAAAGAGATATCATCATAAATCATGGTGTTAGGAAGCAATCTTGTTTAGGAAGGGGGAAAATGCATCTATCATAAACATTTAATAATGAAAGTGCACAAGGGTGGGTAGATCTAGAAAAGGATCATAGAGATAACAAATGATAATAATTTAAACCTTAATCAATATATCAATAAAACACAAACAAGGGTTGATCAAAACCTTAATCAAATTTGAAGCAAAAGACATATAACTATTAGAAATATCAAATCTAGAAATCAAAAATTTAAAGAAGGTCAAAACCTTAGGGTAAACCTTAGAGGGGTTCAAATATTAGGTTCACCAAAATGTAGAGAAATAAAATGAATTTATTGTACTATATGCAATTTAATTAACCTTAATTAGAATTGTAATAGAGTATTTATAAACCTAAAAATTAAGAGGAGTGAAAGTACATAGTTACTTTTGATGGTTGATAAATAATTGTCCATTGTTTTGATAACAATTTTTGAATCATAGATCAAAATCACTTAAATTTATGTGCAAGAAAACTAGAATGATGAAATATTAATTCGATCATTCATACAAATTATGTGAGGTCAATTATGTGATTGCAAACTTAATCTTTTATTTGTAAAAAAGACATTTAATTATAAAAACGACTTACACTATTTGATTGACTAAAATTCATGATCTTAATATCTAAACTTATAATAAAAATCAATGATCATAATAAACATTTTTTTAAATTAGATATATAAAAATCTTCTCCTTAATCAAATTCTTAAATATAATTTAATAGTTTTGATAAAAAGTTGAAACACATAAGTAACCATATTATGCCTAAAATATCTCTAGTTTAACTATTTTGTTTAAATCCTAATTCAACCTTAGATGGAGGGTCCGCCATGTTCTTTAGCCAATCTTGTCTTTGTAACACCAAGCAGCATCTTTTTAAAAGAAGCATCGCACACACAAAAAAAAAAAAAAATGGCTCCACGTGGCGGTCATTCCACCGACACGTTGTCATACGTCATGGTAATTTAGGTATGCTATCTACTACCTATTCGTTGACCACCGAATCTTCAAAGTTGACCGACCTTTTGTTTCCATTTGCAAACCCTGCATTACGAACTATTAAGGAATATTCTGTTTATTTGTATATATGATTTAGGGGCCCACCACGTTCTTTGTCCGCCTTTGACCATGTTCAAATCTAACAATTTTCTTACTCGATGTTGAGTATCTCCCATACCCCCACTTCCCAATGACCCCCACTTCCCAAACACCTTGCCCTACATTATCATAATTGAGGTATCCATAATGTTTTATTAGTTGACAAAATAACCTATTGTGATGATGATATTAGGAAGCGGCTATTCAATCTCTTGAATGTATCAGAGGTATGGGTGGGATTATACATTAAGTTAAATGTTGTCGATTGGGCGGTTAGATGCTGAGGCATGGGCGGGTCATACGTTAAGTTAATTGTTGTTGATTGGGTCATTGGATGCATGATGTAGTTGCTCAACATTAAGTTAATGGTTGATTCGACAGTTGGATGCATGATTGTATATATTTTTATATACATGTTATTTATTGTGTATTATTTTTATGTCTAAACATTCATTTTTTTATTTTGATGCTTGTATTTTTACATCTTATGTCAATCTCATAGTGTGTAGGATCGGTCTTAATCATGCAAAATTGATCCAATATTTAAGATTTCAATATTCAAATTTGTGGCAACTCTTGCCTATTTTACTAGTCAATATGAGTCAAGTTGATACATATTTGTCTAAGCATTATTATATATTGGTACTTAAAAACATTAAATGTATATTTGTTTAGCATTGATTATTTATTGAAAATCCATATTACAAGGAGCATCCTTCTAGGAATAATTTAGTTTGGAGCATTAAAATGAATCTAATTCTACATCCATGCACTATTAAGACATTTGCATGATTAAAGAGTGTTGTCTTCTAGTATTTTTGTGACTATGAAGTTGATCCAATCAAGGGGATCAATCTTAGAGAACTTTAACTTTACAATATGAAGATTTTCTCATAAAAAAAAAAATCAATACTACCAGTCCTTGGCAACTGACAAAGAGTAGACTTCAAGTGAATTACGTAGAAGTTGTGCTAAAATAGCTAGATCAAATCTATAAGCTATAAAGCAAATGCACATAGAATAGAACTAACCATTATTTCAGCTAATTTACGTATCAAAAACATTTGATTTTTATATTTATTGATTTAGATTTCCGCTACATCAAAATCATTTCTCATCATTGTTTTTAAAATTATGTCAAAATTCCTCTACATTTGATTTCATGAAATAGCACTATTTTACACACTTTTATCATTCCCAAATATCATTAATTTGATCTAAATTAATTTATACTTAATTGTTTATATTTATGAAATTTAAGAGAAAAATTATTTCTCATTACACCTATATATCTTGAAGAGATTACATCATGTGTACAATATTATCAAATTGAAAAATAAGGCTTTCTAGAAAAGAGGTCCTAGTTATACTAAATGAAGAAATAATTAGTAATAGTAGAATGAAAGGTGCAAATCTGATTATGATTAAAAAAAAGAAGGGGGTAAATGTGATTATGAATTTACTTTAAATAAAAGAAATATGTTAAAAAATAAAATAATTATTTGTAAGAAAAATATTTTATATAAAAATATAAAATAATTTTAATATATTAATTAAAAAATATTAGGATGATATGATTTAGAAAATATTTTAAAGTTATTTTTGGTATATTTATTAAGATGTTAAAAAAATAGTTTTATATCTTGAGGTTATTTTGAATGTAATTTGGTGATGTACAATTTCATCTTGATTTAATATGAATCAATTAATTTATGACCTACGATTTTCAATGTATATGCAAACTTTATATTTTAAGTATTAGGAGTTATAATCTTGATGAGTGGGTCACAAAAATTAAATAATTCCAACACTATATTTTAACTTTTTGATAAATTTGTCTAATATTACAAGTGTGGAGACTCTTTGATTTTCACCAAAAAAACCCTAGTTTTTCTATTTTTAATATATTTTTTATTTTTTAAATAAAAATGGTAAATAATGGTTAGATTTAAAGCACTTAATTAGAGTAGATGGCATAAATAAATTGAATTATGATGAACTAATTAATGAAAATGTTATGAAATACCTATCCTACCATAAAAACCATTTAGAGGTTGCAATCTCTTCAAATGCAAGTAAACTTTGACATCTCGATTTTTGAAGGAAAAATAAATACAAATGTTGTTGATGAACAATTTTATTAATTGAAATATTATTTTTCTATAAATAAATCCTAAGATTTGAAGACAAATAGTTTTTCTCTCTTGAAAGTCACGCCCATAATTTAATAATGGTGGAAAGCTAGTCCACTATCCAAGGAAGAATCAATTGAGCTCCACTTTGATGAGCTAATGAAAGTTAATTGTTTAGATGCTTGACAATGTCTCTTCTTTCTTATTATGAAATTATATGTGACTTACCCAATGAATAATGACAATTTCTACAAATAGTGTGTAGGAAGATCACCAAAATAGTGTGATTTCCCTCCACATTCAAAAAGGTATTTCCCTTGCACAAAAATAAACAAAATTGAGTAAAACACTTACAATGTTTACCGATTTCTATACGTAACATGTCTGGGGTGGGAGAACCTTACCCAATTGAGGCTCCCCCGGTAATCAATTTACGAGCCAAATTACCAGAATTACTCATTGGTAGGTGGGGTAGTAGGTATATTACCTATAGATGCGATAATTCGATATAAGATTATTCCATCTTCATTGAGCTCCTTTAATAAAGAAATATTTAGTTAATTTAAAAATTAAAAATACTTTTTGGAGTGAGTTTAAATGATGTTTAAATATTAAGTAGAATATCACTAGATATGATTGACTATCTTAAAAAAAAAATGTTAAATTTAAAATGGATAAAATAAATCTAAATTTTTTAAACATAACAAAAATCTTGGAATTCATGAAAATAATTAGATTAAAGATACATTAAATATTACATGTAAAATGTGATAAAATTGATGTTTATGATAATTATTATGAAAATATAAAAAAAGAAACAATAATTTTAATGATATTTAACAAATAATAATCTAAGTCTACATGGTGCCACTTTTTACTAATACAAAATTTAGCAAGTACACATTCATTTATATTTTATTATGTATCGAAAATAAATTGTTTCAAATATGCAACTAATAGTGTTGTTTTATGACAATTGTATTGTTGCAAAATGAATGCATGCATATTTTTTAGTGGTTATCTTGAATTATTAGTGGAAATAAATATTTTTCAAAGTATTTGATATTCATTTAAATAAAATTTAAATATTAGCTTTGATACAATTAGAAATGTGTGCAAGTGAAAGTGATTACAAATGAGCAACCTAAGCAAGCTAAATTACTCAATCACAATAAAGAATAAAAACTCAAGATGAGGCTTAAGGAGATTCACAAACAATGCAATAATACAATAATACACATATTCAACCTCTTAGTTGCATTAATTAAAATAGATTGATAGATGATTGTATGATTATATGTTAGTGCTCAATACACCAACATAATACTACATTCAAAAGAAGTTACTTGTTAGGCTTAGGATGACATCTAACTTATATATTTTTGGCTATAAATTTGGATGGTTAGGATTAAAATATGAAACCAATGGCTCATAATGATTGAGATCCATGAGAAGATGAGAGGACAAATGTTCTCAAGTGGTTGGAGGAGATGGATGTGAGACCCCCTACTTTATGCACTTCTATTTTTCTTGTGATAGATGATATACCTGATACATTTTGATGCACGTGGTATTTATGATGATGATTCATAGTTTATTGCTATGGATGATATTGATATATTATGGATGTCATGTTTATATTGTTCATGAAATAAATTTGGTGTGGTTATTTGTGATTAATACATTTTGAAACGATGTATAATATATGATATCTTATGATTGATTTGTGATTTGTGATGATATGTGATGATTTGTGGTTATTTGTGATTAATACCAAATAATAGAAAATAATATTATTATTTAATAAACTATATAATATTTACTTGATAAAATTTTATAAGTGATGTTAACACAATCTAAAATCCATCAAAAGTACAAACAATGATACAACAAAAGATGACATAATATTAACCTTGGGAAACCCTTTTGAGAGAAACTACCAAACAAACACCACTCGTATTAAAAAGTAATGACTATACTATATAATAAGATTTCTCATGTGTTATTCCTTCAATAACAATATGGGTTCCCTCACTAACCCATTGATCTAAAACTTCCTTGATATCACTACTTGATTCCTTTTATTTTTTTGTATAATGAAATGAGTTTATTTTTATAGGAATAAAGTTTGTAAGAAACCACTAGGAGGTTTGGCAATACAATGGGTACAAAACCATGGGCCATGACTCTTTATAATCTACATGTCTCCTTGTTTACTACACATGACCAATTACACCCTAAACATGATTTTTCATGCTCCACATATGACTCCTCACTATACACCACACATGATTCCACACACATTAGTCCTCATGTTTCATAGCTATGGTGTCACTAGGAATGATGAAGTACAACACATACCCAACATCATGTACATACAAAACATACAACATAAAACTAGTAGTTCTTATTTGATAAATTATTTTATATTTATCATATCTTCTTGTAACATGATTATCCTTAATGTTCACGTGTCTTCAATACATCTCTGTTTTACGATCCTAATTATGTTCACGTAGGGGTTTACTCTAATTTTTTTTTTTTTAACTTGTTAGATACTCTCATAAAGGTCTAGTATGATTAACCCTTGGGGTTTGTAGAACATGAAAATTTCTTGCCAAAAATTTGTAGACCCTTATAAGTATACTTTACTAATATCTCATTTTATATTATGTTGTTGTGAGAAATCAATGTGTTATGAGGACTTACAAAAAAATTGTTGATCCCCTTGTGTATATTATGTACATTCCCTCGCCCCATTAGTTTTTTTATGAAATCACTTGTGATCCATTTATTCACATGGTTATAATGTGAACTATTGAATATTCCTCTTCTCAAATATTGTGTGTGTATTTATAATGTGCATTATGTGAATTTTACACATGTAGAGATAAAATATTTCATTTATTGCATCATTGCAAGAGTATGTGAATTCTACATGTATGTAGAGATAAAATATTTTTTGCATCATTGCAAGATCAATTACAAGGTTTTTGAGAAATGTTATGGGGTGAGAAACATTCAAGGGAGAACAAGTAAATATATACTAGTAAGAAACTAAGCTAAGGGAAAGTTTCAATAAATGAGGTGAGAAGTGTATGAAATAATATAAATCTTAGTAAAACACTTTTATAGTAAAAATAGAGTCCAAATAATTTAGAAAGATAATAAATGCATATTACAAGATTTACCTTGAGAAACCCTTTCAATAAAATACCTAGAAAATTATAGCACCACTCTTTATGCATTCAAAGTAAGAAAATTATAATACAATGAGACAATTTTCTCATGCTATCAAGGATATCTTCAAATCATCTTGTAGCTATTTAGGAATCATGTATCTATCTTTCTACTTGCTTCCTTCCTTCCGCATCCCAATCACTTCTATATATAGATGAAAGACCAATATGAAATTAATTCTAATTAATACATTGAAGTGACATAAATCCCAAGGTGGGACCACCCATGTTTGAATCTACACTAGAGTCATTACAACCTAAAATATTTTCTCAATCTTAGTAATCAAAATTACGTGTTGGGTCATGTGACCCCATATTAAACATATTTACATGACCAAAAATTAAATGTATTTCCAATATTACACATATCAACTACGTAGGAAAATATTGCATTGTCCAAAGTATGGTAGCCCACTTCAAGGTGGACCATATATTTACAAATTTTAATATTTTATGTAAGGTTGTACAACACCTTTACCAAGAAGTTGCAACTAAGGGAAGATATAACACCAAGTAGAGAGATGGAGTTGAAACATTTACATCCAAGTTCTTGGAGTTTGGTGTGGTGATGAGGAATTATCATTTTAGGATTGCATTAATACAAGCTAACTAATGGTACTAGAGGATGAATAAAAAAAAATTCAAAAATCTAGGATGGATGATTTCAACCAAGGTAAAATCACCTTAAGAGGTAAATCAATAATATAGCAACAAAGGTGTGCGTCATGATGAAGCCATTGGAAATAAAGTAACTACCAGGAGGACTCACTATGAGGAGGTTAGTTAAGATGTTAGGAAAATTATTTTTGAATTTTTTGCAGATATGCTAGAGAAGTTCCATGTGCCCTTATGAGAAAAATATATGCTTGTTAAAAATGAATTGAATGTAAGAATGGTGTGTTTTTTGTTTTTTCATAAAGATTTTATCCAAATTTTAATATCATTTTATAGATAATGTGAAAAGACAAACACAATACATGAAGATTTGATTATGTATTTAGAAGATGAATGTATCAATAGTGAATCATCAATATGAAAGACCAGTAAAAAAATATCTACAATAACAAATATAATTGTTGTACATTATAAAAAAATATTTATGAATCTAAAGATCAAGTTTGTAAAATTCTATACAAAGAAGAAATTTATGAATCTCAATATCAAATTGATAAAATTCTTAAAAACTCTTTAAATATCAATTGAATTAAATCGAAAACATATCATCATTGTAAAAATAACCAATTAAAATAAATAAATTTAAAATGCTAAAGAAAGTTTTGTTAGCAAAAATTTATGAAAACAAGTCCAAAAAACTATAAACAAAATGGAGCCGCAAAGCATTGAATAGACCAGAACTCAAAGAGAAATGTAAAATCAAGGGACATTATAATTGAACATTAGATTTTGACATCCAAGTAGTTGAAATCTAGTTAGTGAGAAAGTAGTGATTAAGAGAAGCCACATTTTTTTTATAATTATAAGTTGGCACTAATAAAGTTGAAGTTTAATTAATAAGTAATGCTCACAAAAAATTATGCATGCATGTGACCAAAATTAAAGTTTAAATTTGATGATGATATGTTTGTTTTTATAAAAAAATATTTAAATTAAATTAAATTAAAATTTTAAGAAGAGTATATTAAATGAAAAGAAACATTTTGAATATAGATATAATTTATCTTTGAATAATAATCATCACAAAAAAATTACTTGATAGATAAGGTTGATTGTCAAATTTAGGTTCCATTGCATCAAATGTTGTAGTTCAATTGGTTGAGCATAATTGGTGAGGATGATGGTGTGCAATAAAAGCAATGTCCATCAAGGCTCACACCTCCAAATTCGTATACAAGTCGAGTTCGACACAAGCATGAATTTGATAGATGGGATCCCTTTCCACATGACTACTTAGTCAAAGGATGACTTATAGTTTAGATGTATGCTACCCCATTATTATTATTTTCTTGGTAAACTATGGACATGGGGTCCACTCCCATAAATATAAATCAATGATAAAATCATAAATTTGCATCAACCCTTTAAAACGGGTGCAACATAATCACACATTTCTTCAATATTCTTTTCCTTTTTTTGATAATATTAACATCATGTGATGCTTGAATTTTGGCGGGGTGACTTCTTCCTCTTTATTTTTTTCCATTCAAGATCTTCCTGAGGTAAGAGATCATAGTTTTGTTTCATTTATCCTTTTGAATTGTCTTCTTTACCTTCGCCAGTGATAGTCTTAGATGTCTACATAAACATTGGTGACTCCTCCATATAACCAACATTCTTATTGATTTCTTTCTCTTGTGAGATTGATGAAACCTCTAAGAAATCTTCTTCATTAGAAGCCTCTTGCATGAACTTTGTAGGTGAGTTGTGCAAGTCAAGTGAAAGGTATGTATTTGGTTTCAACATGCCCTCTAAAAGATCTAAATAGTTTGTATCTTTTGAGCACCTAGTGGAATGACATAGTGATGGGGCTCTACTCCAATCCACCAAGTGGGCCTTCCACTTAATTCATGGGTCCCCTCCTTATGAACTTGTATCTTTTGGAATTAAGGTAAAATGATCAATTGAAAAACATTTCCTGCATCTAAAAGCAATTTTCTCACAATCTATTGGTTTTCTTCGACACTTATTGCCCACCTTCAAGGAGACCTATGTAGGAAGACTTTTGGATAGGTCCATTTCAATGCATAAATACACACAAGTGGAACTCGCATAATTAATTGTTTCTTTTGGAGTGTCGTATTACTAACCTAAGCCATTATAAACAGTTCACAAACTCTCTAATTCCCAGAATTGTAGAGGAAGATAAGGTAACCACACCCAAAGGAATGCTAAGATAAAGTCTTAGTTTGAGGATCAAACTATGGGAACTAGGGTTTAATGCATATGAAATCCCCTTGGAGAAACTAGGGGCTAGATTTTAGAACCAACTCCATGCCATCCAAGGATTCAAATTCAAGGATGAATTAACCCCTTGCACAGGGATAAATGTAAATCTTTTCCTCCATATGTTCTTTCCAATTTTTAGTGATCCAAGAGTGGAGGTTGCATAACTTTGGCCATATTTTTGTAAATATGCAAATGAGGGAATGCTTCAACAAATATTCTTCCCTATCACAAATGAAACTATCTACATAGATGTTAGGAACATGGGTCAAATGTTAGATATGGAGGAGATTACTCTAATTCATTGCTGGAATAGAAGTCTTAGGAGGAGAATCCATCAAAATGGATGTGGGAAGCAATTTTGCAAGCCCCTAATGGAAAAAACCAATGCGCCATTTGCTAGCACCTCCCTAAAGTTGTGTGGGTAGCCTTTAGACCTCAACAATTCATTGATTGACACATTCATTATGTATAGGGTACTCGAACATCTCGAGATTTCCATTGCCAAGATTGATAGTAGATATTCAACTAGCCAAGGGTTTGGATAAATTGAATTTTTTTGAACTATTGAATCATCGAACCATTCCTCGAGCCTCCAATAGAAACACCTTTGTTCCACCCTCTGACAAAGCAACAACATCTAATGGCATCTTCTAGTGGCAAAATCAACCTGCAAACCCCCACCAACAAACGATCTGTGAGAGGGAATGCCATTAAGACATTGAGAGTTGCAAAATATTGTAGAGCTCAAAGACATCACAAACATTATTTATTTTTCTCAATTCTTTATATGCTACCTCATTATTTTAATCCACTATTTAAAAAAATAAAGCTCAACCCGATTTGGTTCAAAGAAAAAAACTTTTTGATTTTAAATAGATTCTCCCAACCACAAGTAAAAAGCGTTCTTACAAAAATAAAAATATATATGTTGAGGAATAATAAGACATCAGAGAAAAATTGAAACCACCGTAAAGGCGAATATTTCTTGAAGACCGCGAACGGAATAAAGCTTGGCCGATTAAATGGGCTAGAACATATTTTCTCTATAACTTTATGACAGGATGGAATCAAAATTTGTTGACAACAAAAAACGCTGACATAGTATATATAAAATTACGCCAAGACAAATGAAAAAAATAAGAAAGAAAAAATGTTGAGAAGGAATTTTTAATGGATTTAAATATCTAGATGAATGAAAAAAGTTACAAAGTTGATAGCAAACATACAAAAAGTGTAAAATGGAAGGATTAAAATGAAATGAGTCTAAAATAAATAATAAAATTACATAGAATAGATAGTCTTTAAGTTTCCAAACCAAAAGAGGATAAGGATAAGGTAAAATCAAAAAGTAAAAGGAAATGTTACATACCCATGATTGCTAGTCTATCTAAGTGAAAAAGAGAAATAAACTAAGTAAAATTAATGTAACTTGTGCAATAATTAATTGCACCAACCAATAATTTATTAAATAAATAATATATAAATTAATTTAATATAAATTTTCGATAGAGTATTGTTAGATATGTAGGGGGCCACATCCAAGAAGAAATCAATACAAGATTAAATACAAAGAAAAAATATGGTCAAAATGATAAAATCCTAACACCTAACATACAAAATCATTGGATTGAAATTCTAAATGAATGATGAAGTTAGTAAATTCCCTTCAACCCTAGCTACCAATTAGATTTTGAGAGCCAACTCTCTATGCAATTAAGATCTTGCAATGCTATCATAAGATAAAATGTGGGTTGTTAAGTTACTACCAACCTACATAATATTATTTTGCAAAATTTAACTCTATATCTACCTCAATGTCAATGTCATTGACTATCATCGATAAACATCAAATAACCCTCGTAAAAAAAAAAATTTTAAAAAATCATTTTATATACTTTATAATCCACAAACATACCATCTCATCTACTACCTTTATATTCAAATTTATGTTAAATATTATCTAAATAAATTTCTACATACGACCTTAAAAATTCATAAATATATAATTAATATGTCTCACTTCTTTTACAAATATGTGAATTTAACTACTTTATGATATTATTAAATTCACTTAACAATTTTTACTATTTATTTTTTCACTCGTTCAATATTTGTCATCTTGTGATCATGCCATGTCGTAATTATTGGAGTACCATAAAAGGTTAAAGTCGGTCATGCTATGTGGAAAGATTTTAAGGAATATATTTAGTTTAAGTAGTACTAAAATGTGGGTTTCACATGGTCTAAGTTTGAATGATGAAGAATTGATTGCCTATCAAATCTCTTCACGGAATTAACAAAAGTCATCAAACGAAAATGTCTTGCCCTTAATCATAACATGGGGTGTTAAAACTGGTGGTTAGACCAACTTTTGACTTTGGATTATACCAAAGTTGTTACACTATCATGTGTAAAGTTTTCATTGGAAATGATTGATTTTAGGGTGAAATAGATTTTTATATTATTATATAATAATTGGTATTTATCTGAAAGATGGATGAAATGGTATCATACTTATTAAATTTAATAAATCAATGTGTTAGAATATTATACATTTTTATAAAAGAATTAGTTACATATATAAATTTTCTAAAAGGAAATATTTGTATAAAATATTAAATATTAAGTATTTAACATAAATAAGAAAATCAAAATTAAACAACAAGAATTATTATTCCAATGGTTGGGAGAGAGTCTTTGTTTTCAATATTTGAATCACAATCATTGTCTAGCATATCTTGACCATCATCCATAAGTTCCCAACCAATGAGAGAATTATTATTATCATTCTCATGATCCTCCTCCTATTTAGGAGGTTATGTATCTAGTATGTCTTGGTAAGGAGAAATAGACAAAAACACATAAGGAAACTTGCCATGACTAATAAGAGTTGTCAATCCATGTCATCAATAATACATAGAAGATGAGTGATGCCTAACCTATAGGGGAGGAGGTCACCTAGTGTGTTTTCTAATTAAATAAGGAGGTGAGTAATGACACGTAGTTTGAGAGAGACCCAAAATATCAATTGGACTGCGTTTATGGCCTTAGTGTGGCAACCAAGTATAAGATGGCAAAGATGCAAGAACCTACACCACCATCTAAGAACCATTGCCCCATTGATCCAATAAGCTTTGAAGGTGGGCCACCTCTAGAGCCACATTATTAGCTTGCACCTAAATATGCAATAATACATTGGATACCACCAAAGCCCTGAAGTAGAAAAATGTGTATCCATAGAAGTATGAACAAACATAGTAGCATTTTTATATTTCTAAATAATAAATAAAATCTCCATTTTGAAAGTATGGCAAAGTTGTGCAAATTTAGATAGAATTCTAGGACCATCCTGTCAAGAGAACAACCTCTAAAATCTAATGAAAATACTCTTTGTCTTGATTACTTATGTTAAATTTGAATTTTGTTGGGATTTTTATTAAGGATAAAAAATCCAAGCTAAGGTGAATTTGGAATATAAATATTGTATAATCCTAAAGCCTCCTCTAAAAAAATGAGTAAACCAAAGAAATCTCAACTAGACGAGATTCATGGATGGTGATAACAAGAGACCACCAAATAGACTATTGGTGGATTGAAAGCCCATCACAAAAACCTTTTACGTTCCAAAGAAGCCAAGATTTGATTACTTCCTAGGCCTTCCATTTTATTTCAAATAATATGAACTTATTACTAGTGTAGATTTTTTTAAACTATTTTGAAGGGGGCCAAATTATTCAAAATGCCCAAACCAATCCAAATTATTTGAAATATAAGAGTACTAGCCTCGATCTAGATTTTTGGGAATACGTATAAATTATTTGAAGTATCCATTCTCATAATCTAGCTTATTTGGAATAAACTCCCTCATCTTCAGTTTAGGGGTCAAATGTCCACATTATTCAAAATAGTTCTTCCAAATTCTCTTAGCCGTAAAAATCATAAAAAATATAATAGAAATTGGAGACATGACAAGAGAATGAAACCCTAAGCCCTTCCAAGCTACAAAACCATATGGAGAACCCATGAAAATGCAATTCATTAGAAGGATTTTGTAAGATTTATTTCCTTCAATTGATCGAATATTTTATTTCAATTAAAAATATTCATCTCTTGGTAGTGTGCGCACATCAATAATCCTAAGCCACTAGAATATATAAAGAGGAAATGAAAAATCCTAGTGTATTATATTAAAAACCTTAGTCAAAGTCTAAAGAAAATCTCCTAGTAAATTTTACAACTTACAGTAGGAAACTACAGAAGGCACCCAAAAATTTGAGTAATACACATGAGTAGCAACCAAAACCTTAGAGAAAAATTGGAACTTGGAAGCCAAAGAGAGGCTTAATGATCCAAAAGATGAAAAATTTCAACTTTATCAATATTATACTACCGAAGAGAAGATGACATGCCTAAAAAGTAAAATAAATACCAAGAAAATTGAACATTTCCCCATTTTCTAGTCCATATCTAACTAAATACCTAAAGCCAAGGAGGATGAAATGAGAATTTCTTGTAGCACTATAGCTTATTCCATTGAAAAGTAGAACTAGAAAGTAAATAAAAATTGATCGAATTGAGAAATTATTAATTAAAAAAGTAACCATTACAAAGTTGTTAGTTATCACCTAGAAGGGAGATAGCAAAGACTAATCTTTGGGAAATGGAATTAGCAAGAAGATGAAAAAACCCTTTAGTAACCAACACATAAATTCATCTACTCAAATTAAATAGGATGTCCTTGCATGATTTATTTAAATAGACCAAACTACTCAAATTAAATACAATTTATGGATGGTATTTAAAGGCATATACAAATATTATTCTCATACATTGAAGGAATTTATTTTCAATGTCAAGAGTATAAAAGATGGAAAGAATTAAAATCCATTAAATCCTATCAAAAGGATTTTAAAATTCAAATTAAGAAGAAATAAAATGTTGGTTCCATTTCCTAACCCATACCACAACTTCCCAAACAACAATTATATTGTCTTTAATGTAGATTTTCTTTAGATGAAATTAGTTTTCTTATGAAAAAATATCATGGGATAAAGTGGTGTATATAAAAAATAAGTGATTTGGTTATAATATTGTACGATATATTGAGAAAAGTTATAGGTCTTCAATCAACACTAGATAACCAGTCTTAGGTAGATTTCATAATTATTTTGTTAATAATTCTCTGTAAGGACTTGGAATGAAAATATTCCAAATAAATTATATGTAAATCAAGTCCAACAATAGTCAAAATAATTTATATAAGTATTTGGGGATTCATTACCTCTAGGAGTCTTTCTATTGACTATGTCATTCAAAACTTCATGGAGATTCTCCAAAGAGAGAAGCATATCACAAATCACCATTTGAGCCAAATAAAGGTGGATGGTAATTAAATCAATAAATTACTTAATATATTCTTCATGATCTTGATATATATCATAATATTTGAAAAAATTCTTATAATTTTGAACAAAAACATTCATCAATTCAAGAAGGTCAAAGAGATGTTTATTTACTTCCCAAATGGCTTTGATTATTTGAATCGCTTTGTAATATTTCAAGGCCTAACAAATTATTTGGAGACCTTATCACCCACATCCAACTAATGAAGTTTGAATATGACTTGCACACCTTTGGGATTGTACACAAGTAATTTACACCTAATGGTGAAAATTGGCCACTTGTGGTTATAAATATAATATTTTCCTAAGAAATATACTTAAGACTATAATTTCCTTATGGATAATTAAAATAATTTAATTTACCAATACAATAAAAATTCAAATGAAATTAATGGCTATTCTATTTATTGGTAATTAAAAGGAAAATTACACACACACACATGGCCTCTTGTATAAATGAGTCATGGTGATATGTCTAAGAAAATTTGAGTACTTCAATCAAGAGTAGACATCAGTCAACAAGTAGAGATAGTGGTAGTATCTAATATAAATCAATTAAATAATAATGAGATATATGTGGCAAATGGTTTCCTTAAATCAAGGATGGAACATGTCATTGCTAGCTATCTATGAATGAAATATATTTTCTTAAATTCAAAAAATGGGTTCAACAATTAATATTACACTAACACCCTTAAGTGTAGCTTAGGAGAAAAAATAGGTCCCAACAAGGAGTTTCATATTAGGTACCCATATAGAAATAAATTCCCCCAAAATAAATAAAGAGATAACCTAAAATAAAGAGAGAGATAAACCTCTTTAAGAAGAAAGAATATGAAAAGAGAAAGGACTAGGTATCTCCCCATAGGAAACGACCTCTCAAACCCCCTAAAAATATCATAAATGAACATACTTTCTTTCTATGAAGGGTATGGTTAAAATGTATTCATCTTACTCTAGAATAGGATAAAACTAAATATTGGTGAACTCCTCCTAAATGAGATCTTATATGTAGAGCATGTGGACCCCAACATGTTTGGTATGTTGATGGTGTACTAGGTTCCTCAAGATTCGAAAAGCACTCTTTTTGTCATAATAAATGATTAAATTCTTATGAAAAGGAATGCCAAACTAATGATTTGTTAAATTCATATGGCCTATGTGGTGGCATTAACAACCCCTTTAAAAATAAGCTTTGTGGATGAAAAAATAATAGCATAATTCTTCTTTATCAAACAACATAAGGAGCTAGAACCAATATGAAACTTGTAGCTATGTGTGGACTTGCAATCATTAGAATTTCCTACCCAATATAAATATATGTACTCAATTAGTCATTTACTTTAAATTTATAAATAGTGAATAACAGATTTATGGGTGCCTTAGACATAGGTAAATATATGTTTGGCATCTTTTTAGTGAATCTTATCTTGTTCTTTCATAAAGTAGAAAACCATGCCAATGTCATAAGATATTTCAATATAGTTTGATTTAGAATCTTATATAGATGAGGCTCCCAAAAAGGCAATGATACAAGGTATCATAAACCAAATGGAGTAATACTCAACCTCAATTTTGACTCCACAAAGAAAGGACATTAGTGTAGGAATATAATAAACTATGTGAAATCATGTAAGAATATTAAGATTATACTTGTATTTTGCAAGAATTATCCCATTGTCAAACTAAGTGAACTCATGTCAAGAAAGTAATGTACGAAACCTAATTCAACCATGTAAAATCTATCTTGAAGAGAATATTTCACTATATTAATGATAGATTAATAAATCCTTGTGAGGATCATAACACCAACAACATCATCAAATTTCAATGTATTTGAAATAGAGACAAATTTACTTACAGCCATTACCAAGCTATTCCATCTTTCTGGCAAAGAACATAAAACCAAGAGAGCCCTCACCTCTTCATCAAAATTCACTTTTACACAAGTTAACTGACTGGTAATCATATTAGATTCATTTAAATGATCTATCATAGATCCACCTTCAATCATTTTCAAATTAAACAAACACTTAATGAGAAATACCTTATTTGAGGCTAAGGGTTTTTCATACAATTTAGCCAAAGCTTCCATCAGATCCTCTATTGTCTTGGCTTTTGTTATATTGAATGCTACAGATGGTGCCAGGAACAACCGAGTGGTTTCGAGTGCCTTTCTATCCAAAATCTCCCATTCTTCATCAAACATCATAGCTTCTTTCTTTGTTTTTCCTTGCAATGGCCGCTATAGATCCTTTTGATACAAATAATCTCCCATCTGCATCTTCCATAATTGATAATTTTGGCCATTGAACTTTTCAATCTTGAATTTTCCTTCTTACATTGCTCCCACTCAAATCTAGAGGTTCCCTGCCAATCGACTAAAATAAACTTGGCGATGATACCAGTTGTTAGGGTTCAGGAAGATTAGAGCAATAAACATTAACAATTATATGCATATTAAATAACCCAAAAATAAAAATGAAAAATAACACAAAATAGATCAATGCAAAATTTTAACGTTGTTCACCCAATATGGGCTACATCCACAAAAACTCAACCACCCAATGATTTTATTATCCAATGCAAAACAAATTACAATCTCGCGAATCACACACACCACAACTTACATCCCAACCACTTATAACAAGCTTTATGGAAGCTTCTAGAATTAGGGTTTTACAAAGTTATTTTTATTTGATGTGTTATGAGTGTACAATATTTGCATGATTGGTCACCACATACCAACAACAAGACTTCACAAGACTAGAAGAACTATCTCCCTAACCCTAGGTTGACAACCGAGACATTTCAGAAGGTTGCACATAAAACGATGCAAGAGATGACCTAAGTGCTCAATAATGACATTTGATAACTTGAAAATAGCATCACCAGACCCTAGGACCATGAGGAAAAACTTTCATTTACATGGTTTTTGCATACAAGGTCTTAAAACAAAGGAAAAAGATCAAGTCCTAAAACAAAGAAACTTGACTAAGATTTTGAGGATTTTGATAACTAAAATGATCAAAACAAGAAAAATACAAAGCATAAAAATTATTCTATAATGAAATTAGGATTATAAAACCACCTTGTATCCATAGTTAAGAGGTTTTACATTTATTTTTGTATGGGAATGAGGTTGCCCAACACAAGACCAAATCATCTCAACAAAGTTAAATTTTCATTTTTTGTGTCTACCAAAGCTAGGCCACCCCATTATGGTACCAAGCCACTCCATTATGATACCATTTTGTCCCACTGATCACAAGGCCACCCCAAAACACTTAGAAACATTCTTGGTGATTTTGGCGACTCTTAAGCTGACCATGTAGATCAGATACAATATCGAGCTGCCCAACTATGAAATGTGACCTCTAAATTCATTTTAAGCACCAATTTACATATTTCTAAGTTCATTTTATCATTTTTGTTGCAAGAATGGAAAGAGGAATGAAAGTGTTTTCATTGATGTCAACCGGTTAGCTGGTTATCTACTAGTTGTTGTTGACTGTATATGTTGAGGATATTGAGAAAATTGTATTAAAAGAAGATAACAAGTATTCAACCATTGAGGATGTTGATCCGATACTTGCGAACTATGTTTTTATGTGTTCTAGTTGAGGTATGGGAGAATTGTTCTTGGTTTGGATTTCTTTTTGATGAAGTCTTATGACTTGCGGTTCTAGATTTTTGTTGCCCTAGTTCTATTCAAGATGGTTTTGACATTTGGAAGTAGCGAGCTTAATTGATCTATGTATTTTACACTGGTTTGGTCGATCGTGTGTCAAGCACTATCTTTGAAGTTGATGAAGCGCGTTGGATCTATTATGGGTCCCAATGAAGTGTGTGTTTGGGTTTCCTTCATCCTAATTCCACCCTAGGATGTTTGGCGTCAACTGAATTTGAATTTGAATTTGGATGGCCGACTTTGCATATTTTCAAGATTGGAGATGGTATAAATATAGAATGTGCTAGCAATGAAAATTGTACATAAGAAAAGAAGGAATATAAGTGAAAGAGTAGACATAACTTTGATGCTATTATGAAAGTGTGTGAGTTAGGTGTGTGGTAGATCAGTGTGAAACTTAACAATGATTTTTTGGATGTAGTGAGAAGGAGAACTTTGTCATTCATGCAAGTTGATCAGTGATTGTGATGGAATCCTTTGTTGCAATGTGATTTTTGTCTCCCTGTAACAAGTCTTCTTTGTCTTCTTTGTATCTCTATGGAAATGAGCCCTAGGGGTTGTATCCTTGTGGACAGTGAGTCCTTATTTTAGGAAATGAGCCTCATTTCAAGCAGTGAGCCTTTTTGTTATCAGTTTCGATATTCTCTATAGTGTGAGTTAATCCTCACGGTGGTTTTCCCTTATTGGGTTTTCCACATAAATTTGGTGTTATTGTGTTTGTGCATTGGCATTTGATGGTTAATCACTTAATCATTTTATGTGTTAGTTCCAGTAATTGAATTTAAGGTTATAATCTATGACAACTTATTCACCCCCCTCCTCGGTTGTCCTATCCAACAATCGGTATCAGATCTCGGTTCCTTGGTGAAGAACTTAACCACTTGAGGAAGTTTTGGGATGGCAAGTAAAATGGTCATCGATTATCCGAGGATTGATGGAACTTATTATGGTATCTGGAAAGTATTGATGGAAGAATATCTAGAGTATTGCGGATATGATGTAGAGAAAGCTTGTAAGAAACCCTACACTCCTCTTGCTAATGGTCCAAGTACACCTGAAGAAATTAGAGCACATGAAGCGAATAATAAGGCAAAGCTCATCTTGAAGAATAGTTTGGTACATTTCGAGTTGATTAAGGTTCAGAATTTTAAGACAACTAAGGAAGTCTGGGATGCTTTAGAAAGAGAACACAATGGTGATGAGAGGGTAAAAGAGGAAAAATTATAGAATTTGGAAACACAATTTGATCTTATACATATGACCAAAGATGAGAATGTTAAAGCCTATGTACAAATATTGGATGAAGTAGTGGTTGGAATGTAGTCTCTTGGTGCTACTATAGATGAAACCAAAATTGTAAAGAAGATTCTCATAACTCTTCTTGATGCTTACAGTGAAAAGGTGAGTATTATTGAGCGGACTATAGATTATAATACTTGTACTAAGGATATGATGCTAGGATTTTTGACATCTTATAAGATGAGGAAGTTGAATCTAAGAAGTGGAGGTAAAATAGAGACTATTTTTAAAGCTACAAAAACTAAAGATCTGGATGAAGAAAACATTGATGAATTCAAGGCTAACTTTGTAAGAAGAATGAGAAAAGGCTCTAGTAAGTATGAAGGTAAATTTCTCTTTAAGTGCTTTAGTTGTGGAGACATTGATCACTATGCTACAAAGTGTCTGGAAAGAGCTAAAAAGAATAAACAAAGATATGAGAAAGAAAAGAAAGGAAAGAAGATTAATAGATCTTACTATGTGAATGAGAATGCTAGTATTTCAGATGAAGATTCTGAATATGAAGATCCATATGAAAATGAATACTTGTTCTTGGAAATTAAGGATGAACCTGCTTCTACTAATTCAGAAAAATAGTCAAAGGAAAGTCCTTCAGAGAAGGAGAAGGAGAAAAATGAAGGTACAGTTATCTCTCCCCTACATGATAAACATGAAAAGAATTTTTGGGTAGTTGGTATTGGTTGCTCACATCATATCATTGGTCACAAGAGTGTGTTTTTGAAACTTGAGAAATCTGATGGAGGTCCGGTTATATTTGGAGATGGTCTGGTTATATTTGGAGATGATACAGGTGCTAAAATCTATGGGATAGGTTCAATAATTTTTGATGGCAAGCATCATATTGACGATGTTTACTATGTTAAGAGTTTAAGGCATAATCTATTTAGAGTTGGTCAGATGTGAAAAAAATGATATGATCTTGTGTTTAAGGATGAGAAATGTGAGATTCAGAACATTGATTGCTACAGGAAAGAAATCTGAAGGGAATATTTATCAACTTAAAGGTGTTGATGAATGATTTTTTATGACTCAGATAAATGACAGTTGGATATGACATCGGATAATGTGTGAGATGAATTTTAATAACTTGGAAAGGATCAATACTATTCAGACCATGAGAGATCTACCGAGAATTACAAATTTGGTAAATGTTATCTACAAGAATTACCAGTTTAAGAAGCAAACAAGAAATCATTACAGAACAAGAGAACAATCTACTACTGGATTACTGTATTTGGTTCATGTAAATATTTTTGGTCCCATGAGAGTGTGGGGTGATCCCACAATAGTGGTTTATAATTTTTGGCCAAACTAGACACTGAAATTATTATTTTTAACTAAATCTTCACATTCGGGCACCTATAGCGGCTAAACCATGAGGAATTTGAAGATGATGCATACTAGAGTCTCATCACATTTTGTCTATAGATTCTAAAAATATCTATTTTTAAAAAATTGGAATCAGATTGCACTTCTTTTTCCATCTCCCATGAAAACTAGTTTTTTCATAAAACAACATTTTAAAAAAGTGACGCACACGGTATAACGCATAACTTTTTTTCCATGAAGGAGTAAATTCTAATTCTTTCAAATTTAGATTTGTAACTCCGATATCTAGTGCTTCCACTTGGTTAGATATTTTTTTATTGAATATTTTTTCTTTAATCAAGTTTCGAAGTCAAACCAATTACAATTCAGACATAGCGTGACTGTATAACGCGTAACTTTTTTTGTATATATCAAAATTCATTTTTTTTATTGGATCAAGGAATTAAATATCTGGTGCACTCATATTTTTCAAAAAAAAAATTGAAAATCTATTATTTTTCCACATGTGTAGAACAAAGAGCTTGATTTTTGGTGAAAAACCTATGTTTAATAAAACTAAAAAACAAATACATAATAAAACCAAAACATATTAAAATTATAGTTGTTGGATAGCTCATTTCGAGGACTACCTAATTCCAGTTGGGTTTGTGAAGTCTCCTCCATTTTCATCCTCAAATCGAGCTTCGAAGCATAAAAATTTGGAATTTCAAAGTGCCTGAGGGGGAGAATGAGGGAAAAAGGGGGGTTTGCTCGAACCAGGGTTCGTTCGAACCCAGGTTTGCTCGAACTAGGGTTCGTTTGAACCCAGGTTCAAGCGAACCTCCTTTCCTTTTGCATTTTGTTTATTTTTTTGGGCGAGAAATGTGGGCCCAATATTTAATGGGTTCATTTGAACCCTGGTTCAAGTGAACCCCTTATGAGTTCGCTTGAACCTACAAGTTCGTTTCAACCCCTAAAACTAATTTTTTTTGCATGGGGACATTTTTTTCTTGTTTTCCTTCCTCCATCAAATTGTAAACCACTATTGTGGCTTCACCCTGTGAAGTCTACTTGGTGAAAGGTACTTTATGCTTTTAATTTATGCTTATTCAAGATGTACATGGGCTACCTTTGAGAGAAATCAGATGCATTAGATAGATTCAAGGCATTCAAGGCTATGATTGGAAATTAAGTGAATTTGAAGATAAAATGCTTGAGATCTGATAGAGGTGGAGAATTTACCTCCCATGAGTTCAATATGTTTTGTGAAGTGCATGGAATAAAGAGATAATTATATGCTCTAAGAACCCCTCAACAAACTGGAGTTGTTGAAAGGAAAAATAGAACAATTCAAGAAGCTTCTAGTTTAATGATCACTAAAGCTGGATTACCAAAAGTTTACAAGAAAGAAGTAATTCAAACTGTTGTATATGTATTCAATCGAGTTTAGGCAAGAGAAAACTGTACAAAGACCCTATGAGCTATGGCATGGAAGAATTCCTATAGTTAAATATTTCAAGGTATTCGAAAGCAAATGCTATATCAAAAGAGATGAGGAAAATTTGGGTAAGTTTGATGCAAGAAGTGATGAAGGAATATTTCTTGGATACTCTACTAAAAGCAATGCATACAGATGTTTCTTTGTCACCAAAAAGTGTAGCCTTGACACTTTTTGCTCATTTGGACCCTTGCCTATGGATTTTAGACCTCTTTTTACCCCTTTCCAAGCCTTATTTCAAAGTGTTGTAAGGTGTTGTAAAACATTTTTACACTTTCCTTGGCATGTCATCACAAAATCAACCCTTTCTTATGACGTACTGGCCCCTTAATGTACTTTGGGTTTGGCTTAAGTGTGTTTCGAGAGGCAAGCCTATTAAACATCATTAAACACCTTTTTATTCCTGACCGCCACTTGAATTTGTCCAAGTGAACTAGGTCACCACCTTGGGCAACCTAGTCCCTTTTGACATAAACTTCAAAATTAAATAAAAAATCTTGCGGGAATTTTCCCCCAAAACCCTAAGGTCGGCCTATCATGTGTTATTTTGAGGGAAATTAGGGCATACCATGTATAAGTAAGGGTTTTCCCCCTCATTTTGTCTCTCCTAAGCCTCATTTTTCTCCTCACTCAATCTTCTCAAGAAAGCTAGGGTTTGAGCATCCCAGGTCATCAAGACATCCTTTGTTGAAGCATTCAAGGGTTGTGTTGTGTACTTTTTGCACACACGCCCCACTGAAAGTAGGGACCCTTTTTTGATCTCTTTTTTGCTTTCGCTCTTGGTCTTTTGGCCCTTTGTTTTTAGAGGTTTTGCTTGCTTGGGCATGGGCTTTGATGTTTATCTTGCTTTCTGAAATAGTCCATCTATAATGTGTATTGAAAACCTTAAGTTTTGGACTCATTCCAGGTTTTTCACTGCTCTCAAAAAAATCCACTCCTGGCAGAATTTCCCGGTTTCCTTTTTAAACCTAGTGACAACTGCTTTTCATTGAAAGTCTGGAGATTCTTGTCGAATTCCCAGATTTTTTGGGTTTAACCCGTCTTGACTGCATTAATTATGTGATTTCCGTGGTGGGTATTAAGTCGACTTTTGGGAGTTTTGAATCATTAATTTTTTATCATTTACTTCCTTTTTGATCTAGAGTGCTTGGACCTGGGTGGTGTTGCTGGATTGTGCGATTAGAATTGTGGTCAATTGTTGCAGTTGGATTTTTTGGAAACCATATACATTCAGCTCGCACCTTGAGGTTTCTCGCTAGATTTTGCTGCCTCATTTTCTCTTGCCCTCATGGTATGTACATGGCGCTTTATCTTTTTTGATGATTGAAATGAGTCACTTCATGCTTTGCGTGTATCTGTTGTGAGTCGGAATGTTGGTCTAGTCAGGTTTTGTGTTTGATGCTTGGGTTTCTAGTTTTCATTTGGTGCCCTTTCATGTTGTTTGCATTGCCTCATTTTTGCTTGGCTGAATGCGCATGCTTCTTTGGAATTTTGGGTGTGTTTGGGGTTTGATTTCCTACCTATTTTGGCATTGTATTTCGAGACTAGGGTTTTCCCATTTCGTTCGAATGTCAATCCCAAGTGAGTCTTTGAGCTTGTCCTACGCGTTCATGGAAGAATTTAGGGTTTCGTGCCTAGGACATCACCATTCCTTCTTGATTTACATTAGGGTCAGTTTCAAGTTCAGGGATGTTTTGTCGGAGGTTCAAATCAAGTTGGTTCCAGGTTTTAGTTCCTCAAATTTGTGATCATTCAATCAATTTGAGTGAGGTCGAGAGAAAACGTAGGTGTTCAGGTTTTCAAAGTCTTCACGGAATTCCTTATCTGTCAGAATTCCTCGACTTCCCATTTTCTCTTTGTTTTCCCGAAGTGTGCTTTGATCCGGATTTTTGCCTACCTCGCAGATTACTGCTACCTCTGGATTTCCCCGTTTTTTCTATCATCTTGTCATTTTCCTGAAGCTGGGCTTGAATTGTGAGAATTGTGTTAGCTTTGCTAAAATTTATGCTTTCAGGATTTTCTCGAAAGTTCTTGGTCCCTTCATTTTCCTTGAGTTTATGAATTATTGTTGTTTTCATGGATTTATGTCCCCAGCGGATTTTCCTGAGATTTTGTTGGAAAGTGGAGATCTTAGGAATTGCGTGAAGTTTGCTTAATGATTATGCATTTGATGATCGAATTTGAATTATTTGGATATGTTTCATGCTATTTCTTAGTGATTATCAGTTGATTGAATGATTGTTGGATGCTTGTGTGCTTGTTTCATTGGAATCTGCCTGGCTAGGAATTTCCTAAAATCCTCTCTGGCCTAGATTCTACGGAAGGGCTGAAAACCCAAACTTTGGAATGATTGTCTTTTATGAAGGTTTTGATCATTTTTCTTATCATGGGACTTGTATTGAAGGTGAACTTATCTCTTTGGTTGATTAATTTGTGTTCCATGTGATCTTTACTATGGGTTTTTTTCAAATGCAGGTTGAATCAGGTAAGGCAATGATAGGTGGAACCAAGGGTAAGGTGGTGGATCCAAGTGCAAAGGGGTCTTCCATGTCTGAGGCAGAAATGATCAAGATGGATATCAAGAGCAGAATTCCAGAGAGCAAGCTCACTTTCGCCTAGTCAGGGATAACTTATACAAATGTTGGATTATGGGAGTATGAAGAGTTCAAGACTAGAATGGCCGCACAAAATCCCTCTTTGTTGGCCAAGAGAAGATTGGAATCAAGATTGGCACATGTAACTGGATTTCCTCCTATAGTGCACTGTTATGAGTTGGTTTTTGAATGTGCACGACACTATGATAGAGGTACAAAAAGGATAGTGGGTCTCCAAGGGAGGATAGTGGCAAATTTGAATCTAGTGTCTATAGCCCAGACCTTTGACATGCCTGACAGGTCTCATGTGGTGGCTTTTGACATGGATGTGGCAAGAAATTTCAATGAGAAGGATACCATCAAGTCCCAATAGGTCATTAATTCTTGGTTGGAAAAACCTAATTCCTACTTCTCTAAGTTGCCCAAGCAGTTGGTCAGGCTCAAATTTAAGGAGTATTATGATGTTATCACCCTTCTTAGTAGGGTGCTAGGATTGAAGAGTGCGGGAGTGTTCGAGAATTGGATGCTCCATGTTATTGCTAGGATGGAACAGGGTATAGACTACCACTAGGCAAGCATTATAAGTGCCATGATTCATGAACAAATGTGTAATGTCCTACAAAATAAGAGTTTCACAATGACCTCTTACCTGTTCTATGCTCTAGCTAGGTTCCACCCATACAAGGGATTGAGCACAAGGGGTGTTTTTGCACAGGATGTAATTTATGAGGTTTACCCACAACTACACCTGGGTAACTCGAGCTACAAAAGGGTGAATGATGCATTCACCATGTACATCACTAGGCTGCTCCAAGGTGCAGAGCATGTCTGGTTTTCAGATAAAGCCAATGAATTGATAAAAAGGTTTGGAACTTGGTTTATCCAGTTCCCCACCTTCTCATACATAAGAATTGATGGTTGTCAGAGGGCTCCATAAAGACTCCCAAGGTATCCTACAGATCATATTGTACTCCTGGAGGTCACAAGACAAATATGTGACTTTGATGTAAGTGTGAAGAGGGAAAAGCACAAGACCGGATTTGGTAATTACTTCCCTTTGAGGATAGGAACTAGTGAAGTATGCCCTTCTATCAACTCAGCCCATGCTTATGAGGAGGAAATGAGCACTCTTGGTCTTTCCTTCCATTCCAAGAGATCTAGATTTGGCATAACTGGTGAAGCACAGAAGAAGGCTAGCAGGGAATATAGTCACAAGGATGACTTAGAGGACTATTGGGCCAATATTGCTGATGAATTTGAGGTCAGAAAGAATAATTTTTCCAGGTTACCAGTCAGCTTGGTGCGGTTATACAACATAAGGGTTGTTCCTGATTAGGTTGAAGAGGATGGGAATTTAATCCAAAGGCCATAACTTTGAGGCTGTGAAGGATAATCCAATTAAAGAGGTTGATTGGTTGGAGGAAGAGAAGACAGATCTTGAACAAGTCATGACCCCAGTAATCAAATATACCAAGCTCTGTCTCAAGCATAAGATGTTGGAATTGGAAAGTGAGGGTGTGCAATGCTCCTATGATTTCATGGGAGATTTGGAGTCTCACTCTGCATCTAAGGACTCACCTAAATAGGATCCTAAAGGCAAAACCAAGGTGGGATCTCCTTTCAAAATTAAGATTAAGGATGTTCATGCAGAGGAGGTAGGAGAGGCAAAGAAACAAAGAAAGCCAATAGCCAAGAAAAGGAAACATGTCTCGAGGAAGAAGAAGGTTGAAGAAGGTGAGAAATAAAAAGAAGAGACCAATGTCCCCTCACCAAAGAGAAGGAGAATTGTGATTTTTTCAAAAAACGGGAAGGGAACTGCTAAGGTAGATGAAAAGGTTGACAAACCTATGGTAGAAGTAGAGAGCTTGGGAGAAAAGACACTAGTATACACCAGGAGATCTAGGACTCCTTCTCACAAGGATGTTGCACCGAAATAAATTACTCCCATGACTACTCCTACCACCGAGCATGAGGACATCCCTCCTTCTCATGATAATGGAAATATGCCAGATGAACCAAAAGTTGTTGGAGATTCCCAAGATCATGCAGAAGAGGAATTCCATGAGGGTGATCTCTACAATGTTGAGGCCGACATAGAGAAGGTTGTGTAGTCTCCTCTGGTGGCTTATGGGGACTCGCCTGCAGGGGTTCATGAGGATAAATCTCCTTAGAAGGAGGAGATACTAGCCAAGATTCCCTCACCAGTACAAGATAAAGGGGAGGAGAACAGTAAAAAAAAGGGGGATTCAAGTAGGGAGATCCCTGAGGAGCTAAGTATGGAGGAGAGTATGCTCAAAGTTCAATAGGAAGAAGCTAGACAGGACAAGGTATAATCAAAATCCACTGTTCTGGGCTGGTTGGACAGGGAATTAAAGAGTAAAAATATTGTAGTGGATGATACTCATCCCAATTGGGATGACCTACTAGAAAATATTGGAAAGGGAAAGACAAAGAAGAAAGCCAGAGTCATTTCCAAGATTGAAAAAGATGATGTAAATAATAGGGTAGTCCACATTGCTACTCCTGCTCCTAACAAGGATAGAGATGATGTGAATGGAAAGGATTATAGTGTGCATACTATCAATCTAGGGCATGATTCCATGGAGTAGGACATTGAATAATATGAAGGCTCCAATGTTGTGATCCTTGGCAGGTTGAGGAAAGAGGTACAGACTAAATCAGAGTTGGAGAAAGAAAATGAGAAGCTTAAGAGATATTTGCAAGAGTTGATGAAACCCTTGCAATCCATCAGTTCTTCCTCATCTGTTGTAGGCTTCCTACCTCAGGAAACAATATCAGAGTTGGAAAAAATGAAGAGCACCACGCGTGCTATAGTCAGTTGGTTATAGGGGGTGCAAACCAAGGGAGATAGTGCTATCAAAGACATCCTTTTGACTAGAGGAGATGCAATGAGGTCGTTAGATTGGCTGAAAGGTGTGTTGGCACAGGATAAAGAAGATGTAGATCTCCTACTACAAAAGACAAAGACTATCATGGATTACACTAAAGAAAATTTGATAAGTGAGGGAATTCTTCCTTCCTCAAGGATTGCAGAGCCTTGGGAATGGTCCAAAATCATGTAGATGAGGCAGAAGGCCTTGAGAAAGATATATAAACAAAGAAGGCAGATTGAAGACACTTTGATTGAGATCTACAATAAGTGTATTTCCTTTTTGGAAGTGATGACAGGGAGAAATAAATTTGTGCCCAAGCATATTAGCTTGGAGCAGTTGAGGAAATGGTGGCAAGATGTATATTCTCGAGTCAATGAGGGCCCTATCACTGAACATCAGCTGGATGATGCAACGACTTACATTTTAGTTATTGATAGGTATCAAACGAATAATCTAGATTGGGATAATATAGTGAGGCAGTCAAGAGATGATATCAAGTGCCTTGAGAGGAGAGTTAGGTTTTTGCCTATACCACCTATTTTTGACTTGGACAGGGTATTATTGTTGGTGTAAGATAAGGTGGAGCATGCTAAAGACAAAGGGGGAAGTAGTTAATGCAATGCTACATTGGAATTTGTGCTTCCCCATTATTTTCTCCTCTTCCTTCGCATACATTGGACTGATTTTTGTTGGAGACCCCAGGTCGACTTGGATGAAATTGCTGCATATTGCACATTTCATTTTTTAAAAATTTCTCTTGGCCGACTTGTTGTGTGGTTGTTTATTATTTTAAACCCTAATTGGGTCGACATATCTTGGGGGTTCTCTATAATTTTGGAATTATGCCTCATTTGTGGGGGTAGTTAGAAGAAGTTAGACAATTTTTACATTAGAGAGAATTGTAAGAGTAGGAATTAGAGCTAGAGTTAGTTTATCTTTCCAAGAAAGTGTTGTAACAGAAGATTGGAATTTTTTCCACTTTGGATGATTTGGTACCCTTCTCGTGTTGAGTTTTATCTGGCATGGTTCTTGATGTTCTATCTTCAAAATTGATTAAGTTTATTTGATGTTAGATGATTTGATGATATTTAGGGTTTTATGCTTGAAGTGTTTGCATCAATCTCTAGTCCATACTTTTTGCAGTTAGTTGATTGTTAGCTGCTTTGCAAAGTTAGCCTAGACTTAAAACTATGCTTAGTTCAATTATGAATGTCTGTTCATTTCAATTGCAATAGGGTTGTCTTGAATGAATATGCATGATCTGAAAATATTTAACACCTTAGAAGATTGCACTATTTCTGTAAGATTGCAGATTTATCTGGGTTAAATAGGAATTAGTTTCTGAGGGATTGGTCCATTTCGAGCATCTTATCATCTGCATTGTCAATCTTAGGGTTAGAATTAGTCTTAGAATTATCTCTGAAACCTTTATCTTGTGTTATTTATTTTATTATCTGGGTTAGTTTTAGGTTTTGAAGTATCAACATATTGTTGGATCTAATAAATTTGAGTTGAGTATTTGCTTGTAGTAAGGTCCCTTTGTAATTACCAGCATCTTCACATTATCTTTGAGTTGTTTTATTTGCATTGTCAAGACCTAACATTAGATACCTTGGGGTTATCTCTTTTCCCATAGAGATCAACCTTTCAAGAGAGATAGGATAACTTTTATTCTGTCTGAGTTGTTGTCATGCAGAAAACACCATCAACAAGTTGGATTGTTGTAGCAACTCAAGATCTATCTCCATGACAAGGTACTAAATCTACTATTTCATATTTTATTGTCTTATTTTATCATTTGATTTGATTATCTACAAAGGGGTTTGACCAAGGCAAACCCCTATATCCTAACACCCAATCTTTCCTTCTCTCTCTCTATGTTTGCAGATTTAGGCATTTTACAGGTTTGGAAAGCATTCAAAAATGGGTTGAAGACTTGTTAGGGAATCTCCTCTTCAACTAGGGAAAAGAATCCACAAAAGTACACCTACAGGCTGAGTTTTATAGTTCCAGGTTTGAGAAATTACTAGGAGAATAAGTGTGGGTTGAGGTCTATAGATTCCCCCTTCGAATCTCCTGAAAAGGAAAAATGGACATTCCCACAAGTTGTGGCAACCTAGTCCTAGTGTACCTATTTTTTAGAGATTTTAAAAGATCTAGATACCCATTTGGCTGAAACAGGCATCAAATCAGTTTCTCGAAATCACCCTAAAAAAGGACTAGGTCGCCCAACTTGGCACAAGTGTCCCGCCAGATATAAAAATCACTATTTTTAGAATTTAAGAGCTCCTTCAAGTCTAAAACACACTTCCAGGTACACATTTCTAGTTTTACAACTTTTTCTTTTTTTATATAAGCTTTCTTAGGTTATTTAGTATAAGTCTGCATATCATAATGTTTTTTTAAACATAGTTATACTTTCTAGGTTTTACATCACTATTTCACTTCTATTTTCAGTTTATTGTCCTTAGATCATTTCATTTATACATTATATATCATCACATCCCACACATATTCATATTCACACACCCATTAACACATAATCTTTGAATGTAACATAAGCATTTTGGCCCATCTTTCTCCTTTTAGGTGAAAAACTCTAGAAGAGTAAGAAAGGATTAAGGTGCCAA
The DNA here is from genome assembly GCA_007115665.2 of Sequoiadendron giganteum. Classification (NCBI taxonomy): domain Eukaryota; kingdom Viridiplantae; phylum Streptophyta; class Pinopsida; order Cupressales; family Cupressaceae; genus Sequoiadendron; species Sequoiadendron giganteum. The sequence continues at coordinate 92,230,786 of CM021103.1, read as the reverse complement.
AATCTATGTTACATTTTGGTGAACCTGACTTTCGAATCCCCTCTTTTCTACATTGGATTCCATCATCATCCTAGGTTTGCATTACATTGCATTGTGAGTTGTTTAATTTTCATTCTAGGGTTTTAAAATTTTGCATTAGTGAAAGTGCATATAGGTTGCATTTTTGCATTTTAAATCGTTGAAAATTCATGAAATTTTTCATTTATATTTTAATTTTTCCTCTTACAACACAGAAACCACCTAATTCCATCAACATATTCTAAAATTTCTTTAAAAAATCACTAGGAGGACTAAGTTGCCACTTTGGGCGACCTAGTCCCTTTAGGCCTCTAAAATTGCCCTTTATAGAGCTAAAAAACCTTGTTTTTATGCTTTTGTATCACTTGGTTGTGTTTCTATAACATGCATTTCATTACATTTAGCTTAAAATAGCTCATTTCATGCATTTCACATTTTCCATTTTGCAATCACAACATTTCATTTTTCCATCATTGCATAGTGTAATCAACAAAATACTTTGCTTGAAATTTGAAAAATTGCATTTCCTTTTCAGTCTTTACATTGCATTATAAATTATTCAAACATGTTAGTTTCAATTATTTCCAAATTTGAAAATAAAAAGATAGTAAATAAACATGTTAATCATTCATTTAATGCATTCCCTAGTTTTGAGAGTCTAGAGAATGAAAACGTTGATAATTGTCTTAAACTTACACTACCTTCTATCCCCCCTATTTGTGAGGATTTTGTGTTAGAAGCGAATACAAACATATATAATCATGATGATCACATTTTTTCTTCTCATGATACCTCTCCTTTAAGTGACAAAGGTATCTTGGCTAAAGAAGTTACAATCGTTGAGCATCATGAAGGTCTTGCTTTTCCTTCTCCTCATCCCCTTTGGGAAGATATTTTAGCACAAGAAAGTGAAATCATAGACACCTTCCTAAAAATCACCTTACCTAGACTCTATAACCATGCCCATGACAATTATCCTTCTCCCACTATCCACCCTCGATGCATCGAAGATAGTTTTGTGTTAGAAGCTATTCTTATTAAGACTCATGGGAATATTCTTCCTCCTTTTCCTCATGCCCCTCCCATTTGGGAAGACCTCTTTGAACAAAAGAGTCATTCTCTTTCTATCTCCCCTATTTGTGATGAAGCTACTTCACCACTTCTAACCATGGCATGTGTTGAACATATTACAAGCTCTCCTACTAGGGTGAATACTATGGCACAAGAGAAAGTGACTCTAGACAATCAATTAGAGCCTTCTACTCCTCTCCCCCCTATCAATAAACAAGAGAATGAAATTTTTGATCCTCCCCATCCATACGATGTAGTTCCTTTGGAAGAACCCACCCTTGAATGTCAAGCACACTTGGTTGGTCATTCTCCTTAAACCTCTCCTACAAGGGAAGGTATCATGGTTGATCTCCTTTCCAGCAATATTAATGTGCCTCCCTTGGGTATTGGCACCAAGATGATACTATATTTCCCTTTCTTAGTGATACATCACACCAATTAGCGATACATCACACCAAGCCCACTGAGGTTATGAGTATGCAAGTGTCCATTCGATCCCCCTTGATCAATGAACCTCCTACATACCCTGTGGGCCATCCTAAGAATCCTCTTATTTTTTCCCCACCATCGCACAAGCAACATACTACACACCAACCTGCATTCATCCTTTCTCCACCTAAGCACAATATTTCACATCACCCACATAAATGACAAAGTCTACACCATCAAGGCTAACTTTGTCGAAACTTTTAATACTCCGCATAAATAGCACTAGTTTGTGTTCCTTGCCATGTGATAATTGTAGGATCATAACATACTCACTATTGCATGTTTCACATCCCTCGCGAGGAGCAACACACCATCATCCATTCTAGGCTCACCTTTTCCCTACACTAAGTATGGGCAAGGCAATTCAGTAGCCTTATCCTCGTATGTCACTTGTTGTTGTCAATCTTGACTTGTCGTTAACCTTTCATGAACATATACAAGCAAGCTTTGGATGTGGACGACATGTCTTAAGATTGACTCGCATGTGACATACTACCCCTCTTCATGATGTAGCTTACTTCAGAAACATCTCACTTGGCATAGCGATTTCCAAGTTAACTCTCATGTCTTCTTAGCACCTATCCTTGGCTACTTTAAAGCAATTTCTCATATTAATGGTGTTACCAACCGCTTTAAAGTGGGGGCATTTATAGATGACATCTTTTTTAAAAATTCCATGGCGTAATTTCTCTTTTTCCTATGACATGTCCTCTTCTTGGTGGTGTCAGTGGGTTTGATGCCTTCCAAGAGTGTACAATCAACTGAAGTGGCCTGATGTGAATGAGGCATCCCATGGATAACGATCTGACACCTTGACTTGTCCTCTCTTGGAGAAATTAGGCACAATTCTCCCTAAGAAGAATACCTCGCATGAACAAAGCAAAACCCCCTTCAAAAAAAATCTTTATATAACATTCAAATTCAAAAGCATTGTGGTGCCTTATCAAATTTTTCAAGAGAGGTAACTTTGGTATGGTTAGTATAATGGGAAGCTGGCACACTGGCATGACTTTCTCATTATACGATGGGAATTCGACACACTGGCATGACTTTCTCACTAAACCACCCGCATTTTTTGGACAAACAGCTGAGATCCGATCCACAACTAGCTCGATAAACGGCCGAAGCTTGATCCAAAATTTTACTATCATTTCTATCTTCCTTTAGTTCTTATCATCACATGATCATCTATCTCATTTTTTTGCAAATTGTTCACCCTTGAATGTGTTATTTGGCATTGATGTCTCTTTGACTTAGAATCTTGAACCCTAGGGGCTTGTATGCCTTCTTCATTCTTCACCATTTCCATTGGGCTACTTTAGTGTGAATTTGAAGCAAGTTCATCTTCTCACTAAAGTGGGGGTTGAATGTGTCACCAAAAAGTGTAGCCTTGAAACTTTTTGCTCATTTGGACCCTTGCCTATGGATTTTAGACCTCTTTTTACCCCTTTCCAAGCCTTATTTCAAAGTGTTGTAAGATGTTTTAAAACATTTTCACACTTTCCTAGGCTTGTCATCACAAAATCAACCCTTTCTTATGACATACTGACATGTTAATGTACTTTTGGGCCTTACTTAAGTGTGTTTCAAGAGACAAGCCTGTTAAACATCATTAAACACCTTTTTATTCCCGACCACCACTTGAATTTTTCCAAGTGGACTAGGTCACCACCTTCGCTGACCTAGTCCCTTTTGACATAAAATTCAAAATTAAATCAAAAATCTTGAGGGAATTTTCCCCCAAAACCGTAAGTTCGACCTATCATGTGTTATTTTTGGGGAAATTAGGGCATAGCATGTATAAATAAGGGTTTTACCCCTCATTTTGTCTCTCCTAAGTCTCATTTTTCTCCTCACTCAATATTCTCAACCACTCA